>JAWRVF010000258.1:0-417680 GCA_036785485.1 Physcomitrellopsis africana
GAAGAGAACAAAGATCGGAATATGTGGCAAATACTATTTGTCGCATCTTAGACTTTCTACACATGTAATCACCGCTCTTCAAAGAACTTGTCCTTTAAAGGAGGGATAATGTCACGGACATATACATAGTTATCTATATGATCAGATAGAACTAGATAAAAGAAGATAAAAGCAGGTTAATTCCATAATATCTTTAGAGAAACTTCCTAGAAACTTCATAGACGCTGCTTTGACTTTATAAGTGTCCATAGTAGACTTTTGGATTAGAAACTTGGTCAATAAGTTAGCCACATGTCGCACATGTTGGTAGCTTGAAGACCAAGCTAAATACGTGGCGAACATATAGGAAACTTGCCTTGCAAGTTCGACACGTGTCTTGCAACTTGGACACGTGTCTTGTAAATTGGACACGTGTTGGAGGTCCTATAGAACGTCGCCACTTAGCTCTTAGGTAGATAGTATAAATAGAGACAAGAGTGAAGCCTTCTTCACTCTTGTCAACTCCTTTCTTGTTTCTAGTTTACTTCAAGGGTCTCTAGTTTTCTTGTCTTTTGGCATTAGCCATTCCAGTTTCTTTTTAATATATATACTTCTTTATATTTATTTCTTTGAGAGAGGTCTCACTTGTTTATTTGACTTCATCTAATTATTGTCCTTGACACTTCTTCAGCAATCATTTCTTTTCTATCTATATACCTAGTCTTTGATAGCATATCCGCTACTACATTTTCTTTGCCTTTAATGTGAATCAAAATTGGATGTAGAGATCTAATATAGGCTATCCATCTTAGCATGGCAATATCAAGAGTTGAGCAGTTAGATATCATACCAAGCAAAGATAAACAATCAGTCTCTAATAGCATTTGCTCCAATTAAATAATTTCTTTCTGCTTTCAATGCTATAATTGCACCCCACAATTCTCTTTTCACTTGTAGATATGCCCTCTAGCGCTCTGTCAAGATTCTTGCTCCATATCTAATAGCAAATCGATTCTTGCTGGCATCATCTTGTCCAACAATCCAATCTATAGCAATAAGGCTAGTATCCACTGTTACTATCATAGGTCTATCATTTTCATAATTCACTTGTCTTAGAGTTGGTGGAGATCTTAAAATCTCTTTTAAATCCTCCATAGCCTTATCTTGCTCCATGTTCCATATAAACTTATTTCCTTTTCTTAAAAATTTGTATAAAGGCTCCGCTACATGAGCAAAATGAGGTATCCAAATTTGATAGAAAATACATACTCCAAAAAATCTTCTCACCTCAGTGATATTATTGCAGGCTTTTATTTGTGAAATGATATCTATCTTATCTGGATTTGGCTTTCTTCCATAGCTTCCACACAAATGGCCTGTAACTACAATTTTTTCAACTCTAAATTTGGATTTATCAATGGATAGAGTTAAGTTCACCTCCTCCAATCTTTTCAAAATCCTCTCTACATCCTTGATATGTTGTTTTACAAATGTTTTGCAGCCATCTGCTTCTATAGTCACATCTTTTATTTCTTCTTTGTAACCTTTGATTGGAATATCGTCCACAAATGGTATAGTCTTTTTTGATACAAAATCTTTTAAAATTCGATTCATTGCATTCTACATATGTGCCACTAAGTTCGTGACACCTTGAGATAATGTACACATTCAAACCAAACCTAAAAGAATCTTCATTGTGGTCAAATCCCTATTCTCTGTTGCCAATTGAAATTGATTGTAGCTTGAGTACCAATCTCCAATTGAATAAATGGCATGGCCTACAAAAGCCTCAGCCACCTCGTCCACAATTAGATTGAAATCTTTATTTTTAATAATAACTTAGTTAGTAGGTTGCATATCTTGAATAAATCTTAATGTCCCTATTTTCTTTGGCATCGTGAACCAATGATTGGAATATGGCCCCATAGAAGGTTCAAGGATTCTCATTTCCATTTTTTCCTTGAGCAACTCAATTAATTTTGAGAGTTGAGATCTTGATATTGGAATAGGTTTTAGGTCCTATGGTATATGTGGAACTGTAAAGATCACCATTGGTGCTAGTATGTTTGGATGGACACATCCTATTTCATTAGATTTTGATGCAAAAGACTTTTTATGTTTGGAAAGCATATTCAAAAAAATATTTTTTTTAAGTTCAGTCAAGAATTCATCCCCTCCAACCTTCAACTTCTTGACTGTTTCTTCCGTAAATCGATGTTCGATCTCATCTAGATTCCTTAGCCTTGGTTCCATTTCAGCTTGTTTCACTTGATTTTTGGAATCTTCAGGCAATTGTATTGCCACAGGCTTAATTTTCTTTGCCACTGATTTGTACTTTGTGTTCACTTGTGCTTCAATTCTAAATATGCAATTGTTAACTTCTTTAACATTGCTTTTCACAAATTATTTTAATTCTTCATAAAGAACTTAATCATGAATTTCCACCACAATATCATTGTTGTCTCTTGTATCCATTCTTTCATTTAAACCTTTCAATTGTTGCAGAATATTTCCTACAAACCCTGTTTCTACCACCATCCCTGAAATAGCTTCATCTTCTAAAAGCACTCCATTCATCTTTAGATTTTTTTTAATTTTTTTTAATTTAGCTCTACATCTAGATTCTAATATATCAATACCTTGAAAACTTGAAATACCACACTTAATCAAATCCAAAATTCCACAATCATTCTTCTGTACATTAGAGAATGTAATAGTAAATAAGATACTAGCACCTGTGGATCTCCATGCTCCACATGTGCCTTTTAGAAATCCTGAAAGGCCTCTTTAGTGTCTAGAGGTAATTCTTGTAGTTGATCTCAATGTCTTTCATGCTCTGGCTTCAGTGTGAGAAATTGCACTGAATTTCTTCCATCACAACTTTGAATTCTAGCATAATGTGATCTATCATCTAATACCTTAGTTTCCATTCTTGAAGCTGTAATGTATGGTTGCTCAATTATAATTCAATATGTGCTTCAGACTTGTACAAAGAAATTTTGATCTACCTTCACATTTCTAATTTTTGTTTTAACTATTGATCATGCACCATAAAGACCCCTTCTTTTGTTGTTTGCCGCTCTCAACACCCATCTATGGTTGATATCTATAGGTTTTTTTTTTTTTTTTAATAAACAACCTTTGATATTATATTAATTTCAGATCCATGATCCATAAGAGCATGTATTGCTTCCTCTAAATTTTGAAGTTTAACTCGGATTTTTGTTGTAGCCCTTAGCCAATATGGATGAGCATATTTTATTTTTTTTTTTACTCACACTTCCCTCATTTGCAGGTGATAAACATGCGTGCACTCTTGCCTCATCTTTCTCTCTCACTTTGTTTTCTTCTGTTACAAGATTAATTTGTTCTTCAATCTCACAATCATCCTTAACTCCTGATTTCTTAATTCCTTCATTTTTGATAGCAATCGTTTCTAGTAATGTTTAAAGTTTAGAAAAAAATATGTTTAGTACCTCCATTTCCAAATCCTCACCCAAATCATCATCTAGGCTTTGCTCTTGGATATCATAAGTATCACTTGTAAGTTTTTCATTGCAATCTTTTTTAGACTCAGAATCACATATTGTGGAGAATACATGAGCAATCTCATCACCATCTTCTTCAGTTATGCAAGTATCAATTGCACTAGTCATGACTGTTTCAGTTGTCATTTGACATTTTTTTTTATTACGTTGATTATGAATTCATGAAAATCTTTCTTTGCTATTTCCAAGGCTTCTCTCAATGTGAATTCAATCTTAGCATCAATAATTCTCTCTTCCAAAATTCCTTTCATATCTATTGATGTTTTTATATTGGAATGAAGTTTATAAGTAGGGCCTTTGACCTTATCTCATCCCGCTTCTTCTTTTTTCTTTCTCTTGCTTGCTTCCATTCTCTCCTCCCATTTGTCCTTAGGCAATGGTGTAACTTTTGGATTTGAAATTGAAGGTGTAGATCTTGATAGGCGGTTGGTATGTTAAACAGAATCTTCTTTTTTTTTCTCACCTTCATCACTTTTGTGAGTCTGACTTTTATTTGTAAGCTCTCCATCTTTTTCTTTTTCTGAATTTCTTCTCTTCTTCACCTCTATCCAAACATCTTGGTTGCCATCCTTCTATTTGTTTCTATCTAGAAAAGCTTTGATGCTTATAGTATCAACAAGATCATTCCACCCAGTTCTTTGTCTGATAGCTTGGGCCCCTTGTATTATAGCCTCACATGTTGCATGAAATGAAATTTCAATATTATTTTGCCATGTAACAATTTGATAAGAATTGACATTACTTGAATCTTAGGATTTAATTCTTTTTATCCAATCCTCCATCACCTTCTTCATTCCTCCTTTGCCAAAATTAATATCCAATAGAGAATTTGTAGCTGCATCTCTAATTCTTCCTTCTTTGAAAATGATTTTTCCATCTTTTAAAGCTCCGGCATACTTTGTGCAATTACTCCGGCTATGATTAGTGTCATCACACCAAATGCACCTCATTATATAATTTTTTTTTTCCTTCTGGTGGCTGTGAAGAACCACTGCTTTAACCCTTCTTCAACTCACTCATTTCCACTCTTAATTCTTTGATACCTTTGATTAATTCCTCAAGAGTACCTTCATCTATTATTTTGTTCTTTCCAATAATTGTAGATGGAGTGGATTGCACTGGTGGTGTATTTAAGATTGAAGAAGTGATTGGCTCTTTTGAGATGCCTATTAGAATGGCTTCTGTATATGCCCCCATTCCCTTAGATCTCACTCTTTGTTGTCTAGCTAGTAAAATGACAGATTCCTCCACTCTTCTCCAATCTGTAGTGAAGCCACCTTTTGCATCCCTGTCTCTCAAAAGTATAAGCAATTTATCTTCTAAAGCTTCATCAGCTGCTTGTAAAAACAGTTCAACCTTTCGACCATCCAAAAATATCCGATCTAACTTAGAAAGTTGGCCATATTTCTTTTCAAATGCTTTGAATAATTCATTTGGTCCCATCATCTTTTCTGGACGTTGTTTCACTCAATCTCGGAAAGATCGCTTAGTCATCCTGTCAATGTCTTCATCAAAGAACTCATCTTTCATCCGTTCTTTGAACCTCACCCATATGATTGCATTAGCAGTTGTTCTTATATGTTGCACTTGATCTCCAATCTTTGGTACTACAGCCAAATAAAAAATCTCTAACATTCTAGCTTATAGAACTTGATAGATCCCCATTTCACAAACATAGGCTTTCAGAAATTTAGTGACATCTCTGCCATCAAACCAGCCTACCTTGTCAATGACTCCTTGAAGTGCCTTTGTAGCACCATGTCCATCTGAATTAGATTGTTGTTGCTCCACCAACATGGTGACCGCCCTCAGAAGATCCATGGCTCCAACCATTCCTTGTCCTTCTTGTAAATTTGTCCCTGAATTTATATCCTCTATGATTCTTAACCCACCTGATTGCCCCTAAAGCAGCTCTCAGTAGAAGCACCAATATGTTGTGGCAAAAGTCCGCTTTCGGTAGAGGCAAGGTCCTTCTTTACAATCAAGTTGGATCCAATATGCACAAACTTTCTTAAATTTCTCTTTTATAGTCACAAAACCATGTGTGTAATAAATCAACAAATCAGAAGCTTGAAAATTTATAAATCAAAATCTAGCTATTTAAATAAGTTTAAACTTTAGAAGCATAGAATTCACTTCTTTAGTCATCTTCAAAAAAAAATTTCAACTGTGAATTCATTACCAATCACTATATATCATCAAAATATTAGCAAGTAATTTTATAAATAAAAACCAATCTAGAAACTTGAAAATTTGTAATTTGAGATCCAGCTAATTAAATAAGCTCAAAATTTGGAAAAACATAACTCATACCTTTGATCTTTGTCACATATTTTTTGAGCTATGAATTCATTGCTGATCGTTAGATATCACCAAATCCTTGGCAAGTACTTTTAAAAGTCAAAACCCTAGATACCTGAGAACAAAATTTGACATTACTTCCTAATCAAAGTCTCAATTGACATGAGATTTTAGATATAGACTCTTTATAGTAAAAATAATATGTATACAAAAAATGAGCTTCAAATTCATCTTGAAACTCAAGTTCTAGCTTAAAGCAAATCCTTCTATTTATCTAACTTCTTCAAAACCCTAGTTTAGTTTGCTGGTTTTAACTAGCCATATCTCACTCAATCTAGACTCATTTCTATCAATTCTTGGATGTAAAATATATAGATTGAAGTCTAGTTTCTAATCCAACTTCTTGATTTCTTGCTAATATCTTAAAACTCCTAATACATCTAGAAAAGTGACAGTAGGTGTCATATTAGTAGCCTAAGTTCAAACAAGCATATCTCTCTCATTTAAGCTCTAAATCATGTGTTTCTACCACCTAAACTCATGCCAAGAAGAAGATCTCTTTGAATACCTCCTTGGATTTGCCAAAAAATCCCGTCCTCTTCTCTTCCAAGCTTGTCAAAGAAGTTGCAGCCAAGGTCTTCAAAGTCTAAGTCAACAATTAATAGTTTAAAGTTATAAAAATACCAAATCTAATCCTCCAAGTCAGCATTGTTAATGGCAGCCGACTATTGACATCCAAACATCTATTTATCCTTAATAAAATCCTAAATTCAACCTCAAAGTCAAAACTCCTTATATCTACAAATATAATCGTGAATCTACTAAAATCAAAAATTGGAAAAAAGGTAAAAGAAATAAAAGAAATTTCAAGGCTAAATCAAAGTTAAAATTAAGATTAAAGATAAAGTATAGATTTAGCCAAAGAAAAAGAAAGAAAATGAGAAAAAATTTTCAAAACTATATAAAAATCTAGATTGATAAGAAGATAGAAAGAACTTAATAAAATTTCAGAGAAAAGAAAGTTAAACAAGGTTTCTATATATGGATATATTTACTGCACGACAATGTGTTTTATAATTTGGATATGTATTGGAGGTCCTATAGAATATTGCCACATAGCTCTTAGATAGATAGTATACATAAAGACAAGAGTGAAGCCTTCTTCACTCTTGTCAACGTCTTTTTTATTCCTAGTCTTATTTCAAGAGTCTTTAATCTTTTTGTTTTTGAAAATAGCCATTTTAATTTTAATACTATTCTATTTTGAAATGATTTTAATTAATACAAGAATATATCTTATTCTTTTATGATTCATGTCCATGTCCTTGATAATCTGATAAGAATGAAGATTTATTGTTCTTATTTTGTGTTTAAGAAGTGAGTAGATTATCTTACTTCTATTATTGCATTTGAAGATTGTAGACTACATACCTTTAAACTAATATTTTTTGCTTTTTAACCTTGATTTTTTTTTTGAAAGAGAATGGATCACCTCTCTTTATAGAGATGTTTTATTTGATATTACAAGTTGTAGATTATTCTCTTTTAATTTGAATTGTAAAATTCTTAAGATAGAAGGAAAGATCATTGATGCTACACTTAATAGAAGTGAGAATAGATTTACAACTATTATAGATTTTCAGGAACTTATCAACACTCTTAGGGTAGAAATTTCATGAATCACTAATACTAATCATGGAGGTACTATTCCTATGTCTATGGAAGAAGTCTAGAGCCTATGCCAACAAATTGTGTAATTGAGAGAAGCAAGTAAATCCACATCACAAGAAAATCTAAGAAGTCTTGCTTCTACTAATGTGAAGGAGACAAAGATTAGTATACCTAAGAAGTTTGATGGAATAAGATCATAATTTCAAGGATTTTTGCAATAAGTTAAGTTATATGTAAAGTTGCATCTTTTTTAGTATCCTAATGGATTTACTCAATTTGAATTCATAGGTGCAATTTTATCTAGAAGTGCTCTTTCATGGTTTATACCTTTGATGAAAAAAATTTATGATTTTTTTATGATTTGAATTCATTCTTTGAAATGTTTACAATCCCATTTGGAAAAAACAATCAAGAGAGGATAGCAAAGATCAAGCTTTTATCTTTATAACAAAGATCACAATTAGTCACAACATATGCTACAGAATTTCAAAACCTTGTTTGCAATGTGGAGTAGAACAACAAAGCCTTTATCAATTAATTTTGTTATAGATTAAAGGATAATGCCAAAAACTTATTGTTAACATTGCCAAAAGCAAATTCTTTGGTATACTGTATTACTCAAGCCATTACATGCGATAATAGCTATTATTGCATGTAATAAATAGGAATAGATTTGGTTAGCATCAGGAATATAGATTTGGCTAAAAAAGGCATCAAAAATATAGATTCGGCTAAAAAAGAATAAGTCAATTAATAACAACAATTCCTAAGTTTTCAAAAACTTATTTGATTTAGCCAGATTCAATACAAATTGATGCGGTATGTTTTAAATCTCTTCTCAAATAGAAAAAGATTCAACATTGTCAAGAGGGTTTGTATTTATATTTTAGAGAAATAAACTACACTACTCAATATTATCCAAAGAAGCAATGCAAGTACAAAATGAGGAATATGGTCACTAAAGAAAATAATAAGTTGGTGTTATATTATGTGTTGTCTTGTTTGGGAATACACCAAGCACTTGGCTGTGGAAGGTGAAGATGCAGTTTACAAATATCCAAGAATCTTTGACAGGTTTCGTCCGTATATGAAGAATATGATTGAATATCAATATGAGAGTACTTAAGTCAATACAAAGTGCTTAAAAATACTCTTCTTCATAACTTCATCTACATATAAGCCCTAATTGTCTTATTACTTGTCACAATTAAGCGACTAGATTTCTCCTTACAAATCCTAATCCTATTTAGTAAACTTTAATAAGCTATAATTTCTAATCTAATTATCAACTTGGTATGAAACTTTGCATACAAGTGCAAATATAAGTTCAAAAAGTTTCAATCCAATCCAACTTACAAATTGTGATAAATCAACCAAATACCATACTAATGTCATTTAGCCGTCAACTTAAAAATTAATGCAGATATCCCAATAGCAATTTCTCCTTTTCCAACTATTAATTTTAGCTAATAAATAGTATGTAGCTTGCCCTTCAAATCTTCTAATATTGTGCCAAATTTCACCCTGATTTGACTAATAGATCTTTAGATATTGCAGAAATCCCAACTAATCCTAAACTGCCAACTTCTGGTACCTCTTTGTACTAAAAATTGAATAAATCCCGAATGCACTTTAGATTGTTACAATTCTTCATTCAATCTTAACACACTTAATTAACCACATATTGTTAAAATTTTGACTGTGCATATCATATCAATTGCACAGAATGGTCAAAAATGCTAACTCTAATTTTATTATATAAAATTTAACCTCCAATACAAACCTTGACTTTAGATATTGATTACTAAGTCCTCCCAAATTCTATAGAAATAAACTTAACGTCCTTGAAATGAGCTTCAAGCTAACTATTCAATCCTAATTGTAAATCTCCAAATAACCCAACTCCTTGTTCTTGATGGCTATTTTTGTGGCTAGAGGTTTGATTTTGATCCTATTCCATTCATGGTCGATCTTTGGATATCAATCCAACTTATTTTTAGGATTTTTAAGCTCAACCCTATTTTCAACTTAATCTTAGTATTAATCATATTAACTTTTTACATCCTCTATTCTATTTGTATTAACTTATTGCTTTTTTAAAGCTGTGAAAGAGTTTCTACACCCTAGAAGAAAAATTTAATAACTAATTTTTATCTATTAGCTATTAAAGCAAGAAAATAATCTAAGAGGCTTTCATAATCTTTTTTTTAAGTATCTTAAGTTCCTATTGAACTAAGATAATCAAGTATTAAGTAAAAATTATTCTTATTTATACTTTTCATTATATAAATGTGTCACAATATGACATCCACCTCCTCTAAACTTGCGCATCCTTTGATATGCGCCAAATGAACCATATGTCATAGTTGGCATCATAGCA
The DNA here is from genome assembly GCA_036785485.1 of Physcomitrellopsis africana. NCBI lineage: Eukaryota > Viridiplantae > Streptophyta > Bryopsida > Funariales > Funariaceae > Physcomitrellopsis > Physcomitrellopsis africana. The sequence goes on from JAWRVF010000258.1 coordinate 9,880, forward strand.
CCTCTTCATTTTCTACACCAAGTTCTTCTTCATCATATTCATCATTCATTTCAATACAATGCTTTCTTCAGAGTCATTGATATCTTCAACATGATCCTCCATATTTATTTCTCCATCTCGTCTTTTAAAAACCTTCACTTGTTTTCCAATAATAGGTATCTTTAATCTTAAACCATCCAATTCCTTCAATGAATATGTAGTATTGTCATGGATTATTACCACTACATATCATCTAAACCAACGTTTTAAAAATTTTTATAAAATATTATGTTGGTTATCCAAACTACTATCATAAACAAGTATCCAATCACCTATTTCAATTGCTCTAGGCCTAAATCAATGTCATTTATCAAACTAAGCCTTATTCTTTAGCCTTGCCTCTTGTAATTGTTTTAATGCTAATTCTACATCTTTTGTTCTTTGTTCAAGTTGTCAAATTCTAATAGCCAACAACTCTTCTCTTCTTAATCCATCTTCCCAAGGTACTATATTCTAAGTTAGTACATATTCTTCAATTGGCATAATAGATTTTTGACCCATCAAAAGTTCTACTAGCATATATCCCATCATTAAACTATGTGTTCTTCAATCAGCCCATAATGCATAAGGTAGAAATCGAGACTATTCTTTTACTCTTCTATTACAAGCTTTAATCAAGGCTTTTATCATTGGTAGATGTCCACGTTCACTCTTTGTATTCCCCTCTGGATTATAAGCAATAGTCAATGATAATTTAATTTCACATCTCTTAAAGAATTCATGAGCTTCATGTGCATCCAATTCTCCACAATCTGTAGTGATCTTTTTCACACATCCATAGCAACAAATAACAACCTCAAATAAAAATCTGCAAATTCCTTCTATAGACTTTGTTCTTAATATCCTACCTTCCACTTGGTTTGATAAATCTTCTTGAGCCAAAACTAAATATCTCATTTGTCATAATCCCATTGGCATAATAATCAAATCCACAATCCATTTAAAATTAATAGCCAAAAGATATATTAAATATAAACTATCTCAATGACATATATTTGAATACATTTGACAAGTTATATAAGTTTCCACAAATGAAGCCACATCTTGATATATATTCTTCAACCAATATCATTCTTTCAATTTAATAAAAGTAGCCCAAATTCCTCTATGCCCTATCCATAGACTATCATGAAATTCCTTGAATAGTTTTTGTTGATTTTCTTTGATATCTACTACTAGTTGTAGCATTCCAATATTTGATTTTGGCCTCTTCCATAAAAATCCTCCTTATAATATGAACTTATATGCCTTTTTCTTGATCTGTTTAAATTTTTCAATAGACCAGTCAGTATGCTTGGTTAATATACTCAAATAATATCAAATATCTAATAATTCTCCTTCATTATTTTCTTCATGAAATGACATATCTTCTTTGTTTAATTATAAAATGGAATAAAATTTTATATCTACATCATCAATATCCTCAATCATCTCATCTTCTCCATCATATCTTGCTCCAGATAGTATATCTGCTATTGGATTATCTTTTCCCGCAACATATCTTAATTCCAAATTTAATGATTTAATATAAAAAATCTACCTTAACATTGTAATGTGTGATATTATACAATTAATAATCATCCCAAGCAAAGGCAAACAATTTGTTTCAATTACCACCATTGCGCCAATTAAATAATCTTTTTCAGCTTTCATAGCTGAAATAACTCCCCATAATTCTCTTTTCACTTATTAATATGCACATTGGCGAGTACTTAAAATCTTAGCTCCAAATCGAATTGCAAATCTATGTCTATTTGAATCATCTTGACCTACAGCCCATCCAATAGCAACTGGACTAGTATCCATTGTAAGAATCATCAGTGTCATACTGTAATTACTTACAGTATGTAAAATCTATTCAAAATAGATAATATGTTTATAGATTTAGATATGTATTAGAATGGTTAGTAAAGTAAATTAAAAGGGGTTGGTGTAAAAAAAATTATTTTAGATTTTTATTTAGTTTGATTATGGGATTTAAATTACATAGATCTAAATGTTTAGTATGAAGCCTTGAAAGAAGGTGGGAGCCTAAGGATGAAAATTTAAGGTAGTAGGAGGCTAATTGGGAGGGATGAAATCAAGGCATGGTCGGATGAAGGCAAGGAATGGAGAACTTCATCCTTATTGGTTGAATACCATGTCCAATGGGCTTTGAGGAGGCTGCCCGTGACCTTAACAAGGGTTTTGGCAACTTCAAGGAGACCATTAGAAAATCAAAGACTAGCACTAGAAAGCTTGTTTTTTGAACTACAATTTTGGCATAAAAATTGAGGGATTTGGAGTATTAATAAGGGAGGAGTAGGCGCTTGAAGTTGAGGTGTACAAATTGTACCTACTGTCACTCTTTTGAGAATTGGAGGAGTTGTATGTAAGTTTTTGGAGATCGGGAGGTGCGGCTAGAGAGGTGATTTTAAGCTCTACACCTAATGTAGACGAATTATTACAATTGGAGTTCTAAAGAAGGAGATATTGGGCGTCAAAGATAGAAAATTGAATTCCAAGGCAGTAAGTAGACCATTTTGTTGATAGTGATGGGATTTGCCATATCTTAAGTTTTTGGACGAAGTTTTGTCTTAGACTTTTTAAGAAGGTATATTATTGTGCTAAAAAGCTACAAATCAAAGTTTCATAGCATTTTGACTTTTAGATTATGAGATATGAAGAATTTAGTACACAAGTGTTTGTAAACAAGGGTTTGAAGCTATTGCTAGGGTTTTGGCAATATCTAAAGATTGGTAATGAATCAATACTTGAAATTTGTAGTAGTAGTTGTGAAGAATACATTAGTACTTCGTGTAAATTTGAATTGGATTTAGACGGTTGGATTAAAAGTTATGGGTTATTGAAGTTTGGAAAAAATTCCCTGCCTACGGGGGAATGAGGGTTTTAGATCATTTGTTATGTTTTGAGAGGTTTGAGGAAATAAGGCTTATTTATTGGATGTAATAGCCCTATGAAGAAATATTTTATATAAATTTGGAGGGTTTTATTATACTTGGATCTTGCTTGAATAATTAGTAGCAGCCAGAAGCCCAGCGCTTTCTTGAGGCAAATTCTCTCTACCATGATACTGGTCTATTATACTTATAATCAACTTTTCTTAACACTGGAGATTAAACACCTCACTTCTCATACTCTAAGAAGTGTCAAATATTCCTTCTATGTCTGTGTATAGGATTTACCTATGTATTCATATTAACATTAGTTCACAAATGTTGATGTCTAAGAAAAACTAAAAAGGCTCCATGAATCTATTCTATTATTGAGTCATCCTATAATCTAAAGCTAAAATTATTCATGCCTAAATTATATGCCAATAATTATGTATCTTTTTATATTATTTTTTTTATCTCTTATAAAATAAAAGATTAGCTATTTATAGCTATCTTATAATAAATTTCCTTTCTTACTATTTGATCTTAGTAAAACTATATTTTTTTTAACTACCTAAGGCGGTTTAATTGCCTTATTTAATTAACTACATATTAAACACAAGGGTGGCTAACCACCTCTTTGTTCATACTAGCTATTTTTAAATTCTTCCTTTCTAATCTATTTATATTAGATCTTTTTATAATCATTCTTTATATTATTTAATAATGATCTTTTATATATTAAAGATAAATAAAAATATTAGAAATTAATATGTAATCCAATGTTAACATTATCCCCTCCTCCAAAATTAAGCGGTTCTATCCGATTATCCTTTTAGTGATAAGAATATATTGATTTGTAGCAGAGATTTTTTTTTTTTTTTTTTTTTTTTTTTTTTCTATTATAACAAGTTTTGATTATAAATCTTGCAGTACAACTTAATGGAGTTCAATCAAATCTGCACATCCACCATGATCAGAAACCACACAATCATTTGTCACTAGCTTAAGAATATTATTAGTTTGGCATTGTCCATGATGTCATGAAAAATGAGGAAGGACTGAATCAAGTGATCAATCCCACTTTCTATAAGTAATGGCAGTGAATTTAATGAGCCCTCGTTGGTAGCCCTGAATCATGAGCATCATGGCAAATGCTCTCTTCATTATAGTCCAGCCAGACTTGGCCAATCCTATTAGTCTCTTATGCTCAAGGCGGATTTCATCACCGCTGGCCAGAAGGACATCACGTACTTAGACCAGTCCTCTATCTTGATATCCTAAAGGCCTAAGTCTTTAGCTAAGGAGACGTAGTCTGATGGCGACATCCACAATCTTATTGTCATAGTAGCCATGGTGCATATACTCCCTTCAAACGCCCTCCCATACATCCAAGGATTCATTGTAGAAGTTGGCGATGCCATTATAAAGCTTCAGCTCCGTCAGCTTTAGAGCTTGCCCCAATAAATCCCAGGCCGCAGACTCACCTTAACGCTGTATTATATTATTTTATCATTCGCCCTTATTGAGTTACAATCCTATGAACTCATGAGGCTCGTTGATTGGGTCCCGCTCTTATAACTGCTGCTCTCAGTGCGACAGCCATCACTGTGATAATTGACAAAATTCCATGACAATCCTATTGTGTCCTCAAGGAACTGGAATCATTTCTGAATCATAGAAGTCAATTTCTTAATCCTACTTTTTTCCTCATTCAAAACATTCTGGATATGGATATTACAGATGATGATCTGGGTTTGCATGGAAGTGACGCGGACTTCCACTCCAGAATAGCCATCTTTGATGAGCTTGTGGAAGTCGATCAACGCAGTTGTTGTTTGGCTTGGCACACAGATGTCGATCAATGTGCTTATCATTGGGCTTGGCATACGGATTGGGAAGTCATTCGGCTTGGCGTTATTGTATGACGTGGCCTTCTATCTGGGAATACACTAGGTACCTAGCTGTGAAGAGTTTATTTAAAATTTGATGGTAAAAATTCAACAGGTGATTTTTCCTTAATAAAAAGGACAAATAATACAAAAATCTCAAAAAAGAGAAGTTAAATATGTAAACCCTCTTGTATTCAAGTAATTTTGTATAAAAAGAGTTCAAATTTCCACAAAAACCCTTCAAAACTTTATTCACCCGCAAGGACTTATTTCTTATTGAACTTTAGAGTCCAATAACTCTTAATCCAACTATTCAATTTTTATAAAATTTAATTTAAAGTGTAGATAATCTTCTTAGGTTTCACCACAAGAAAGAATTTACTATAAATTCGTTTCCGATCGTCTAATATCTCAAAATCCCTAGCAAGTGCTTAAAACCCTAGCTCAGAGACACCTAAGCACTATTTTCCTTATATCTCACAAATCCAAAATCTTAATGCCAAAAAATTCTTACATATAGTCTTATGACATAAACATGTACATTACTAAAAATTTTGAGCCAAAAATCTATGAAATAGCCTAAGATATAACTCAAAATGTAACCACTATGTAAGCGGGTCACTTACTGCCCTTAAGTTTGTTAGCACTAACTTCAACTCCCAATATCTCCTTCACCCTAGCTTTGACTTTATTGAGCCATACGTAAAAAGTATAGCCGTAAAAGTGTTCTCTCCAATTCTAATCGCTGATCCTTGATTGCTCTCTGTATGCGTGAGTTATATCTAGAAGAGTGATAGTAGGTCCAAAATCAATACCTTAACTTTCAGCGCCTATAACTTCTTCATAAAAAGTGCAAATTATACAAAATTTGCACCTAAACCAGATCCAAAAACCTAAACCTTGTGATCCTAGCCTCTGATGTTCGACTCCTTTCAAAAAACAAACCCTAACTCCTAATAAACCCTTGGGCAGCCTCCTTGAAGCTCATTGGGCATGATTTTTGGCCAATTAGAATAGAGATTTCTATCATCCTCCTCTATTCATCTACATAGATGGCCAAACTACCCTTTTTACACTAAAGACCCTTTTCTAACCCTTCTTCTTACAAGATTTACATACTTGGTGCTTTAAGCACCAAATAAAAGAAATAAATAAGATCTTAAGGATCACCAATGTCTAACAAAGGTGACTTAAGATATAAACAAGTTACTATCAATATAAAATTAACTTCAAAAGTCACTACTAAAAAGAAAATAAGGTTGTATAAATCTTAATAATAATCCTTTTAATAGATCCTTTCTAAACTAGCAACCTAATCACATCCTATAATTAATAATAGTCCACTGATATGGCTTTTATTTAGCTATGTAATAAATTTTATATTAAATATACATGTACAATTTTTTCACATAATAGCCGAACCACAACATGACAGCGTGTAGATATTTAGCAACGCGATAGTCGTTTGGTGATGGATATAAGCCACCTCATCTCATATTATGAATCAAGTAGTTGTTAGTATGGAAATTGATATATTTACCGAGCTTGGATTAGAAATGTAGATTGTTGCATTTGTTGCTCGCATTTTGGTTTTGTGATGTACTTGCTCTAGGTAATGACGATGGTGGAGTAATGTGATAATGTGATGGCCAATATCCCTGTCGTGACCCCAATTGTGGAGTAGCCTGCACCTGGTTGAATTTCTTCACTTTGACATTCAAAGTATTAGGCAAAAATCACATTGCGTCAATATTTGTAGAGACCATTATAATGCTTTGTTTTAATTAAATAGTTAGATTTTTCTTGTCCGTACCAATTCTAAATTGGTTGTTCATCGCTTGGGGAAAGAGCCGAGATGGAGGTTTAGCCGTGTGCTTGACATTCTATGTCTCTCATCCAATCAGCACACAGGATTTTGTCCTTGCTGCAAGAGTAGCTCGGGCAGATCTTCGACAACCTACAAGGTCAATGCACAGACCTCTAGGCCTTATCCTCAGAGCCAATCTTTTTTCCAAAGTTACGGATGTGTTTTGCCAACTGTTAATCGCGTTGGTTATTATATATTCTTCCTGTTAATACTGTACTCCTAGCCTCTATTGTTTAATCATTGTGTTGTTTGTTGTGCCATCCTTCCAGTTAATTTGTAGTTTGTTGGTCCCAAATATTTGATGTCATCTGAGTATACTATATGTCTTGATTTTTTTTATACAAACTAATACTTGAACAGGATTTGTTCATTTTCTAATCTGTGTTCTCTCCATCATAGATAAGACTTCCCCCCCAGACAATTAGACAGGGCTCTTCATCTTGAGCGCTTGCTGCGGCTAGTAACAGTATCACCTTGCAAGGTTGGATGCTAGCTTATTAGATAAACATTCCGCTGTTATATTTTAGGTCATTATCATGCCTGTTTCTTGTATTTCCTATCTACAGCGGCAATACAATACTTGTACTGCAAGTATGGCCATCCTTGATAATATTTCCAAGGTAGTGATACACCCTAGACAACTTACTGCAAAGGTAATGTGGTCGCAACTATGACATCAAACTATGGTATCTGATTAAGAATTATATATATATATATATATATATATATATATATATATATATATATATATATTAAATTTTATTTAATATATATATTTATATATATTTTTTAGCAATAGATTATTATCGTGGAACATTTCATTTTGAAACTGGCTAATTTGAATGTTGATATGTATTGAAAATTTAATCATATATAAAGTTCATGTTCTTGGTTTTTTTATTTTTTATTTTTTTTTAAATATCAAATTAGTTTTTAAATCTTTATTTGGTATTTATAAATCACAAATAAAGTTTTGATTCTTCTAATTTGTAATACAGTTTAAGCTTATTAATATTTACTCTTATAGTTATGTCATCTGATAGTAGTAAGTCTATTGTTCTATTTGAATATATTGAGTTCACCACATAAGGTCCCATCCATTTGTATTGAAATTTTTCTCTTTTTCTTTTCGATATTGTTTTCAACCACAAAACTAATTGGCCTTTTGTATACTTATTAATTTTAATAGATATGTCTTGATGGTCTTGCTATAATATATCTCTCTAAATCTGGTATTTTTTTAAATTGGATTTAATTTTAGGTACTTTTGTCTTAAGACAATTCTTAAAAGATTTGATTTAATGTCCATGGTCATATCAAAACTTTCTTTGTAGTTGAGTTTGAACAATATTTTCTTCAAATTCTGCTTTTCTTAAGTCCTATTGCTGAATTTGATATAAGCGATTTTCTATAACAGCTTGCATATGCTTTAATATAGCGGACCTCTTTGTCTTTGCTAAATATTTTATGGATAATAAGGCTTCAGTTCCAAAAACTAAAGAGAAAGGTATATGTTTTATAGTTATTTTATATATTATACAATATGCCCATAATGCAAGATAAAATTTAGTATCCTAGTCGGTTTGATTTGGATTGATTATTTTGGGTAATATTGCCTTGAAAACTTTGTTGGTAGATTCTGCTTGTCCATTTCCTTGAGGATAATAAGTGGTAGATTTTCAATGGATTATTATAAATTCTGTGGTTAATAATTGAATTATCTCATTGATAAAATATGTTTTTTGGTTACTAATTAATTCTATTGGACATCTGTAGCGAGTTATAATTTTTTCATATAGAAATTGGGCTGTGGATTTGGCAGTATTGTCTTTTAATGCTCGAGCTTCTATCTATTTAGTCGTATAATCTGTTGCTGTGATAATATATCTATTTTTTGTAAAATTGGCTATTAGGTCAATAGGTCCTATAAAATCTATTCCCCATCCTTGAAATACTTCCAAATGTAAAACTAGATGTAAAGAATTTTTTTGTTTATCCAATTTAGGTGTTGTTTGCTGATATATATCACATTGTTTATAATAATAATAAACATCTTTTCTTAATATTGGCCACCAAAATAAAGTTGTAAGAACCTTGTATAAAGTTATTATAATAGAAAAGTGTCTTCTTGCAAGTCCTTCATGAGCTTCAGCTATAATTGCTTTAGTAATAGAACTTACTAAATATTCTCATTTAATTCCATCCGAACAAGTTTTAATTAGTCTTTTTGTTTCATTAAGATAGTAAAATTGGCTTTTAATTGCCACTTGTCTTCTATTATTGATTGAAGTAATAGTAGTAAGTCTACCATTTTTCAAAAAATTAATTAATGGTACTCGCCAATTGAAAAATGGTTTTGGTTCTTGAACAAATGTGAAATCAACTTATATCATAAATATATTTATATCTGGAAGATGATCTTCTACTCTAGTTGGTGCTTCTCCTGTAGTTATTCTTGATAAGTGATCTGCCATAACATGTTGTCGTCGTGGTTTGTATACAATTTCAAAGTCATATTCTTGAAGTAGTAACATCCAACTTGCTATTCTTTCTGAGATTATTGATTTGTTGATGAGGTATAATAGTGCTTAATGATCTACATAAAAAATGAAGTGATTTACTAATAAGTAATATTTAAACTTTTGTATTAAATATACCATTGCTAATGCTTCTCTTTTTGTAGTATTATAATTTTTCTCTACTTGATTAAATAATCGGCTAGCATAATAAATAGGAGAGTCTAAATTGCCAATAATATTTTGAGCTAATACACTTCTTATGTGTTATTAGAAGCATCACAATGTACATGGAAAGGCTTTTTCTATTGTGGTGTAATCAATATTAGTGTAGTCGTTAATTTTTCTTTTAATAAGTTAAATACTTATTGACATTCATTTATCTAATTATACTTAATATTGGATTTAATCAGATTTGATAATGGTTGAAAAATATTTGTAAAATTTTGTACGAATCTTCTATAATAATTAGTAAAATCTATAAATTCATGCATTTCTTTGAAATTCCTTCAAGGTGGTAAAGCAACTATAGTTTGAATCTTTGCTAGATTTACTAATAATTCTTCTTTACAAATAATATGACCTAAGAAAGTACCTGAAGTTATTGCAAAAGAGCATTTTTTCAGATTGAGATTGATTCTATATTTTCTACACTTTTGGAGATATTTTTTCAAATATTCTAAGTGTTGAATATTTGTTCTATATATAGTAAAGTCATCGAGGAAAACTTGTATAAAGTTGTTTAGGTATTCTGCAAATGTATGCATAATTACCCTCTAGAAGGTTGCAGGTGCATTTTTTAATCCAAATGGCATTACTTGATATACAAATGGTTCCCATTCAATGATAAAATAGGTTTTGAGTTGATCTTGTATAGCCATTGGAATTTGGTTGTATCCACTAAATCCATCTAACATTGAATATAATTCATGACCGGCTATTGTTTCAAGGATAGCATCTATGAATGGTAATGGAAAAAGATCAATTTTTGTTATTCCATTTAACTTCTTGTAATCAATGTATACTCGTAATTTACTTTTTTTTTTTAGGTATAATTACTATTGGTGACAACTACTCGGTTTGATCTATAGGAAAGATGAATCCTATGTTAAGTAATTTGTCAATCTCTTCCTTGACTTTGGCAATATATGTTGGATTCATTCAATATCTTGCTTGTTTAATTGGTTGTGCATTTGGTTCTAACTTGATTCGATTTTCACAAATATGTGCTGGTATACCTTTTAAGTCTTCATAACTCTATACAAAAGTATCTTTGTATTCCTATAGTAATTTTATTAGGTTTTACTTGAATTTCTCATTGATTTGGTTTTCAATTTTAACTTTCCTTGTGCCGTAATCTAGCCAGTCAGTATTCGTCTAGAAATATGTTAGTTATGCACTAAAACATGCCAAGTCACCACCTTCCGGTTTAGTTCCTTAGAGACCTTGTTAAATGCTTAGAAATCTATTCCTGAGTTCCTAATACTCACTTTATTGTGTTTTTGTTGCCTCAGCTCATTAGGCCCTGATGGTTTCCGGGTGGTCTCCAGACATTCCCCGGATAGCTTCACAGACTAGGAAGATCACAGTTATTTGTTTAACCTCTGTTCTCCTCAAAGGATTCCGGTATTGATTTAACAAGGACCGGGAATCCATGTCCCTATTCTCAAAAGAATAAAAAGATCACTCATACTCTCACTAACCATAAGAATATTTTGCAGCCAGACTTAAATCCTCATAGTATTCTGAAATTGCTTCCGAAACATAGGTCACATAAGACAGCCAGCTACAGTGACATTCCTAGCTAACGTCGGTCTATCTTGTTCTTCTTGAGATTTTTGTTGAAAGGGCTAAATCGACCATACTACCTTCTACGATTGTCGATGGCGCCTCCTGAAAAGTGACTGGATCTCGGATCATCTGCCAGGACCCAATCCAAAGCCCAAGCTTCCACTCAAGGGGGTCAAGACAAAGCGACTATAGATGCTTTGCCTATGTCAATTTGGTATCCTTTCCTTGCTTTAGCAGGGACTGCCAGACCCGATCTTATGTCGGTGATCAGGCTCCTAGATCCTGCGCTAGGAGCCAATTCAAGGCCCGAGATTATCCAAGGGGTCAAGAAAGAAGGCCCTTGGGCACATCAGATCTCAATCAACCAAATACCCTATTTACCTCCAATAACCTTACTTCTAGATTTCCCTCACAGCTAGATCAAACAACAAAACAACAAAGTAGACATGACCCAAGCCAAAAAATAGATTCACTCTTTCACACACCACTCTAATTGTACCCCAGAACTCTTAGCACATAAGATATTGTATTAACAAACACAAGTGATGGGAGAAGACAATGAATGAGTTGGCTACCCACAGCCCAACTCTTAAATACTCGGGAACCTACCGCTAATGACCAAGATCTGAAAATCCCAGATCAAAATCAAGAAATGGCCCTAAATCCTATAAATCCACTAGAAGTCACTCAAGAATGACCGATTTGACCAGTTACCCGATCAAAATGCTCGCCTGGGGATTCATCAAAATAAGTCCTGATTTAGAAATCAAATGAAATTTAGAATTCTCAGAGGGATAAGTTCCTAAATAGCCCCAGGGCTTGTCTAGGAAGCCCACATAGCCCATCTTGATTAGGTCCTGTCGTAGTAGGTGCCTCTTCTCTTCCTTAGCCGAGATGATCGACTCAATCACATATAATCGTAGAACTTCTACTAGGGCCTCTGTTGCGGACCAAGTCAAAAATCCTGCTGCCTCTATTGCAGCTGCAATTTAGATCCCCTACAATGATGAAAAATTCACAAACCTTAGGCTGGCATGCGGATTTTGGCCAACGTAAGCACTGGAATTCAGGCCTGATGCTGCTTTGGTACTTGAACCGATATTGGGTTGGTACCCGCTTTTAGATCTAGTACCAGGCTAATGACCAAAATTTTAAAATAATTAACAAAGAAAATAGAATAAAATAAAATTTAAAATAAAAAAAAGATGGAAGGTGAAGGCGGAGTTTCCAACAACATCCGGTCTTTCTACCCGGCCGGTGTTGTGATGGAATCATTTGCAATTTGAAAGAAATAAACTAACCAATTTTAAGATTTAAGGATTTAAGGATTTTTTATATTCCTAATTCTTTTAATTCCTTACATATCCTAGCAAATTAATACTATTATAAGGCTAATAACTACAAACCAATTGAAATTTTTAGAATAGGGTAGCCCATATGGGAATCTGGATTTCTACACCTTGGTTGATCATCAAAACCTAAATTTATCTCATCAATTTGTTTCTCTTCACTAATAGTCTATTAAATAATGGCTTTGCTTTTAACTACTTCTATAATTGGAATTGTGTCCAATTTTATTGTATCCTCTCTTGCTTTGTAAAAATATTCTGGATACTTAATCATCTGTCTTTTTGACTTGTCTGGTGGTTCTCGCTTCTTTTTTTTTACCCCCAATTGTTTTTTTAATTCTTTATTTTTATGAGCCATTGATTTAGCCATATTGCAGTCATAACTAAACATTTCTTTCAATCCTGTTAATTCAATATTAGCTATAGGATGTAATGAAGGTACAGCTTGATATACCACTTATTCTTTTGCATCAATCAATCTTTCCTCCCAATCATAACACTCTAATTGTATAGGTCATTTTGATGGTGAAAGACATGGAATTTTTCAGGTACTAATCTTTTTTTCTTTATTTTTAAAAAATATTATTAAGATATTATGAGTCCAATCCTGTCTAGACTTTGCTTATTTAAGCCATGGTCGTCTTAATATCATAGAATAACTTTAGAATTTTTATTCTAATTTGATAACTGTTACTGTAATATTATAGAAAAATCCTTCGACTTTTATTTATAAATTGTAAATAATACCTTGTGGTGCCACTTTTCGTTGATTTGCCATCTTGATTGTAAATGGAGCTGGTTCAATATGATTGAAGCTTAATTTTCTACATAACTCATCTCTGATGATATTCACACCAAATCCTCCATCTAACAATATATTAAGTATAGTGCAATGTTTTACTCTGACCGTAATGATGGACATTGCCATATCATAATCTTGATTTTCTATTTGAAAAAAATTTGGTACGTTTGATTTTGGTATGTGTCTTGGAAGAAAGACTATCATAACTTTTATTTTGTAATATGGAGCTAACTGTAATAGCTGGCCAATAGTAATATTTATTTTTGTTTATTGGAGTATATCTCCTATAATCTTCTCAACTTCTCCAACTTTTGTTGTTTCATTTTCTATCACTCTTCTATTTCTTTGTTTAGTGTCATATAATGATTGCTCATTACTATTCATATTTAATTTTCTTGCCTCTACTACTGAATCTTCTCCAAATTCTTCTTGCAGCTTCCTTACATCTTTGATTACATCTTGGTGTACCTTTCTTTATTTTTTCCATTCTTGGGATGCTTTTTTTCTTACTTCATTTAAATTAATCAACTCAGGTTGTTCTATGGCCTTGTATTCATTTCCTTCTTCATCACTACTATCATTACTTGAATTTTCTTCCTCAATCTTAATCTTTTGTCTTTGGACTCTGGTTAACACACACACTTCTAGAGTTACTATATTTGCTGCCACAGCAGGCTTTCCTTTTTTTTATGTTTCTTTAGTTTCTTTTTTATGCTTTAACTACAATTGGCAATTTATCTTGATATAGCCACTTTGATGGCAATAATAATATTTAGGAATATTTCCTCCTTAAGCTTGATTTTCATAATTTCTTTTTGATAGGTCTACATAGCTTCTTCTTTCATATCTTCCTTCATATCTTCGCCTCATTTTATCTTCATAGTAATTTGGTCTGTTTTTTCTGTAAGGATATTTTTCTTCCCTCCTATAATAATTATCTCTTGATAGTTCTTCTTTCCTATAGTATTGGTGATACACATGTCTTTGATTCATCTCTTGATTTATAGGTAGATTTCTTCTATGAATTCCTCTTTTTCGCATGTTATTCAATTGTGGTTGTACTTAATTCACTTCTAATCCTCTATCTCAATATTATTGGTTGTAAATACATTCATTAATTTGATGAGTATGGATGTTACAAATGGTACAAAATTTCAAATGACATTCTCTAAGCAAATGTCCTTCATTGTTGTACTTTTGGCAGATTATTCAGTCCAAAATTTCTTGGATCTAGTTGTTAACTGAGCTAATTTTTCTTTTAATTCTTTAAGATCATCCTTGGTTATTTTTTTTTTTCCTTTTCTTCACCCTTTTCTTCTTTTTGTCTTATGAGTCATCACTCAAATTTTCAAAATCTGAATCATAAAATTTTTCTTTTCTATATATATTAAATTCTACTTTCCTAGGTGATCGTAAAGCTTCTTCTAGTGTATCTATTGGTAGCAAAGCTATATATTTTCCTACCTCTTTATATAATCTATTCAAGAACCATGTTTTTTTAAATAAATCATAAGGTTCAGGAACAAGTTTATTAGCTGCTTGTATCACTTGTTCAAAAAATTCATCTACATCATCACACTTCTTTTGTTTGAGATATGAGAGACTGTCAATAACTTCTCCATTACTTCTTTTTTTTTCTAAATCAAAGAATAAATGCTTCTTGAAGTTGTATCCAAGTTGTGAAATGACCAATTGGATAGCGAGCATACCACTCAAGTGCTCGCTTCTTTAGTGTAATTAAAAAAAGAACTAACTTGTGATCATGTGTTGTCTCCCTGTTGACTTGGCAGATATTATTAAACTCTTGTATATATATGTCTAGATCACCTTTGCCTTTAAACCTAGATAAAGCGGCTTTGGTATGTCTGATTATGACTGCCATGTTGATTGATGTTCTTACAATTTGTGATACCAAAAATTCTTACTCCTACTCTAGTATTTTTTGTGTAATTTTTATTTGTTTGTTCAAATTAATTATTGGATGTTGATTGTTTGTAGCTATTAATGTTAGTTCTTTTGACAATTGATCTTTTGTTAAAGATTTTTTTGTCTTTTGTTCAATAGTGCTTAAAGTACTAACCAAATCTGAGCTTTCTTCATTATTTGAATCTATATTCTTTGTATATTTCCATAATAGAGGACTTGCAAATAAATCGCTTTTCTTATCGTATCTTTCTTTTCTTTCAAACCTTTGTTTGTCATTCCTTTCTTTCCTTACTTTTTCTTCTCTTTGTCTTTGTAATCTATATATATGTTCTCGTTCAACAACATGTTCTCTTGGATTTTTTGGACTTTTAGGAAGTTCAACCTCTTCGTTCATTACATCATGCACTACTCGATGAAACTAGTCATTGATTCTTTTATAACTAGAAATTAATTTGTGATTTTTGTTACAACTCGGGTTAAATAATTATCTTATTTGAATTTCATACTTACCAAATTAGATGGCTCCAAAGGCTCTTACACCAAAGAGGTTTTCCACTTTTCAAAATCAACTATTATTCAGCATTTATTGATGTAGACCCCTTTCTAAAAGTTTAATATATTACCATTTTTGATTCGACCTTCAATGGATATACCACCACTTAAATCAAATAGAATATTGTAATGATAGTCAGGGATAGTAATGTATGTTCCACCATGATCGCCAAATGAATACCTCACTTGTCATACTCCAAGAAGTGTCAAATATTCTTTCTATGTCTCTGCATAGGATGTATCCGTATATTCATATTAACATTAGTTCATAAATGTTAATGTCTAAGAAAAATTAGAAAGGCTCTATAAATCTATTCTACTATTGAGTCATCCTATAATCTAAAACTAAAATTATTCATGCCTAAATTTTATGCCAATAATTATATATCTTTTTATATTTTTTTCTATCTCTTATAAAATAAAAGATAAGCTATTTATAGCTATCTTATAATAAATTTTCTTTCTTAATATTTGATCTTAGTAAAACTATATTTTTTTTAACTACCTAAGGCGGCTTAACTGCCTTGTCTAATTAACCACATATTAAACACAAGGGTGGCTAACCACCTCTTTATTCACACTATCTATTTTTAAGTTCTTTCTTTCTATTCCATTTATACTAGGTCTTTTTTTAATCATTCTTTATATTATTTAAAAATGATCTTTTATATATTAAAGATAAATAAAAATATTAAAAATTAATGTGTAATCCAATGTTAATAGAGGTGATGTCAATAAATCTTTCAACCTCTGTATTGCTTTGACATGCCTTTTTTTCCATTTAAATTGATAACCCTTGCATAATAATTCATACAATGGATTTGCTATATGAACATAGTGAAGAATCCAAATATGATAAAATATACATACATCCAAAAACCTTCGCACCTCTATTAAAGAACTATAATTTTCTTTCATTCTTCCAATTGCATCAACCTTGGTTGGATCCAGTTTCCTTCCATAAAATCCACATAAATGTCCAACAATTACAACTTCTTGTACTCCAAACATAGATTTTGTACCAGATAAGATAAGATTAATTTCTTCAAGCCGAGTCAATATCTTTTCACAATCATGTATATGATCAATAACATACTTGTGACATCCTTTCTTAACTAAAGTTTCATTCTTGTCTTCTTCTTTGCACCTTTTTATAGGAACGTCATCTAGAAAAGACATAGTCTTCTCAGGAATAAAATCTATTAAGACCTTGTTTATTCTGCTCATCATATTTGCAACTGAGTTAGTAGCACCTTGAAGAAGAATACACATTTTAATTAGTCCAAGTGGTATTTTCATCATTGTCATGTCTCTATTCTCTATTGCAAGTTGTAATTGGTCATAGCCTGAATATAAATCACCCATTGAATAGATTGCCCTTCTTACAAATGCTTCAACAAAGTCATCCACTATTGGTCTAATTCCTACATTTATGATAGTCACTACATTTATTGATTGCATATCTTGAATAAATTGTAATGATCCATTTTTCTTGGGCACTGCAAACCATCGACTAGAATAAGGTGCAAAAGAGGGCTCCAAAACCTTCATCTTCATCTTTTCTTTCAATAATTCTACTAAACTTGGAAAATGTGTCCTTGGTATTGGAATTAGCCTCAAATTCCAAAGTATATGTGATATAGTAAAAATAACCATGGGAGTTATAACATTTGGATCTACATATCCAATTTCATGAGATTCAAAGGCAAATGATTTATCTCGTTTTACCAACATCTCTTTGAAATATTCAATTTTTTTTGTCAACAATGAACCATCAAAACCAATCTTCAATCCCTCAAAAGTCTTGTTTATAAATTTATGTCCAATATTCCTTGGATCCCTTAAATTCTTTTTTTTAATGCTTTTTCCATTTGTTCTTTAGAATCTTTTGGCAAAGGTCTGAAAACATGTTTTACCTTCTTATCTATTGTCTTATATTTTATTTCAACCATAACATCTCTTGTCTTCTCTTTTCTTCTATCAAGGCTTCATGTTGGCTCTTAGCAATATATGCATGTATTGACAAAGCTTCTACAAGATCCTCCCAATCCGTAGTTCTACAAATTATTGTAACAGTCCTCAATAAAGCTTCTCGTGGCATCTTTTTTTTATATATTGTAGAAATGGCAGAAGATCAAAGTCCACTTGGTTCAATATTTCCAGAAAAATCTTGTTTGCCACCATCATCTATCTTAGTACCAAAATTTGTAACTTCCATTATTACAATCTCATTTGCTGCCAAATAATCCTTAATCACTGCTTTCATACTTCTTTTACCAAAGTTAATTTGAAAAAAATCACTAGTATCTTTTAATACCACTTTTTTATCTTTTCAAAAAACAATGACTTGTTGCACAATTTCATTGAATTCACCACAATCCTTTTCAAAATGAGAATCATCATCACACCAAATACATCTTTGCACATATCTTTATTT
This sequence comes from Physcomitrellopsis africana, assembly GCA_036785485.1. Taxonomy (NCBI): domain Eukaryota; kingdom Viridiplantae; phylum Streptophyta; class Bryopsida; order Funariales; family Funariaceae; genus Physcomitrellopsis; species Physcomitrellopsis africana. Next base: position 27,927 of record JAWRVF010000258.1, read on the forward strand.
AAAAGCAGCTTTTGAATTCATTATAGAAGTCTTTTTTTCAAGCCTTACAAATTTAATTTGAAGATCCCGCATTCCACATATAAGTTCTTCAATTTTCACATCTTCTTTCTTTGATGTAGTTGTTGAAGGTTGGACAATAGGTAGTGTTGATTGTGAAGTAGGCACTTGAATTTTAGGTATTTGCACAATTCTTTGGATATCAACCCTATTCTTTCTCTTTTCCCTTTTTGCAAGCAACCCCACAGCATTTTCAACTTCTTTCCATTTTGTTGTCAATCCTTCATCTTTTTTTTATACTCAAGAAGAATCTCTAACCTTTGTTGTAATTCTCCATCAGCTGCTTGAAGAAATAACTCAACCTTGTTTGGTCCCAAGGTTACCTTTTCCATTTTTGATAACTGAAAATACTGTCTTTCAAACTCCCTTAAGAATTCAGTAGCTTACAATTTCTTATTAGGATATTCAATCTATTCTAAAAAATATTTCTTAGTGACCCGATCAAAATCTTCTAAGAAATACTCATCTCTTAATGCATGAGAGAATCTCTCCCAAGAACTTCCAAATTGCTCTATAATTGATTTCACATGTTTTTTTATCTCTGGTATTGTAGCAAATTCAAATAACAAATTCATATCCTTTTCAGAGACTTGATTCAATTCCATTTCTTGCATAAAACATCTTAAATATTTAGAGATATCTTTTCCATCAAACTCGTCAACCTTATTAACCACTACTTGCAGTGCTTTGATTACCAAAGCCTCCTTACGATCATTGCTCTATTACTATTGCATAAATAATGTAAATGCTTAAAACATATTTGCAATGTTTGGATCCAGATACATACCTTGTCCACCAAAAAAAAATCCACTTGAAGCTCTATTTGAAGCACCATCCAAAGCTCTATCAAAAATTCCAAAATCCACCTTCTTGCTTTCTTGTCCTATTAATTCCAAATAACCAAAATAAAATCTAACACCTTCTATCCCAAACTTTCATGTTGGAGTCACCATTTATGTTGTATTACGTGTTGTGATGTTCAAGAATGCATCGGGCACTTGGCTATAGCAGGTGAAGATGCGGTTTATAAATATCCAAGAATCTTTGGCAGGTTTTATCCGTATATGAAGAATATGATTGAATATCAATATGAGAGTGCTTAAGTCAATACAAAGTGCTTAAAAACACTCTTCTTCATAACTTCATCTACATATAAGCCTTAATTTCTTTATTACTTGTCACAATTAAGCAACTAGATTTCTCCTTACAAATCCTAATCCTATTTAGTAAACTTCAATAAGCTATAATTTCTAATCTAATTATCAACTTGATGTGAAACTTTGCATACAAGTGCAAATATAAGTTCAAAAAGTTTCAATCCAATCCAACTTACAAATTGTGATAAATCAACCAAATACCATACTAATGTCATTTAGTCGTCAACTTAAAAATTAATGCAGATATCCCAATAGCAATTTCTCCTTTTCCAACTATTAACTTTAGCTAAAAAATAGTATATAGCTTGCCCTTCAAATCTTCTAATATTGTGCCAAATTTCACCCTGATTTGACTAATAGATCTTTAGATATTGTAGAAATCCAAACCAATCCTAAACTGCCAACTTCTGGTACTTCTTTGTACTAAAAATTGAATAAATCCCGAATGTACTTTATATTGTTACAATTATTTATTCAATCTTAACACACTCAATTAACCACACATTGTTAAAATTTTGACTGTGCATATTACATCAATTGCACAGAATGGTCAAAAATGCTAACTCTAATTTTATTACATAAAATTTAACCTCCAATACAAACCCTGATTTTAGATATTGATTTCTAAATCCTCCCAAACTCTATAGAAATAAGCTTAACGTCCTTGAAATGAGCTTCAAGCAAACTATTCAATTCTAATTGCCGATCTCCAAATGACCCAACTCTTTGTCCTTGATGGCCATTTTTGTGGCTGGAGGTTTGATTTTGACCCTATCCCATTCATGGTTGATCCTCGAGTATCAATCCAACTTATTTTTAGAATTTTTAAGCTCAACCCTATTCTCAACTTAATCTTAGTATTAATCATATTAACTTTTTATATCCCCTATCCTCAACTTAATCTTAGTATTAATCATATTAACTTTTTATATCCTCTATCCTATTTATATTAACTTATGGCTTTTTTAAAGCCGTAAAAGAGTTTCTACAACCTAAAAGAAAAATTTAATAACTAACTTTTATCTATTAGCTATTAAAGCAAGAAAATAATCTAAGAGGCTTTCATAACCTTTTTATTAAGTATCTTAAGTTCCTATCAAACTAAGATAATTAAATATTAAATAGAAATTATTCTTATTCATGTTTTTTACTATATAAACGTATCACAACACGATATCAGAAAATAAGTTTCTCCAACTATAATAGGGATTGAGCAGTTGGAATTATATGCAACACCTTGTAAAGGTCCTATTTACTTATCAGATCTTTCACTTTTTTTTACAATAGATATATTTTTAGGACCTAAAAATCACAAAGTCCTTACTTTATTAGATTCAAGAGTCTCAACTTGTTTCATAGATGAAGACTTTGTCAAAAAACAAGAAATATTTTTAATCAAGAAAATTAAATCCGTACACATAGAAGTCATAGATGGTTGTTTGTTATCTTTTGGAGATGTTATCCATGAGACTATTCTTTTAGATGTAGCAACTAAGGGACATAATAGCATAATAATATTTAATATAATTAGATCTCTTTTTAATCCAATTATTTTAGGATTATTGTAATTAAAAAAGTATAATCCTCAAATAGATTAGACTTCTTGTAATCTTAATTTTTTTTGTAGTTTAATCCAAAAATCCGTTAGTCAAGTAGACATACATAATTCTAATACATCCAAATCCTTACTGATAGGTACAAAAATTTTCATACATGTGGTAAAAGAAGGATCATATTTTGTTATATATGCCACATCTATTTTGGATGCTAAAAAGACTACAAGTGGTATTTCTAGCCAGTATCAAGACTTTCAAGATATTTTTTAAAAAAAATATACAAATATTCTTTCAAAGCATCAATCTTATGATTGTTCAATCGATCTTTAAGAGAAAGTTCAACTACCATTTGGACCAATCTATAATTTATTACAAAACAAGCTAATTGCATTGAAAGAATATATTGATGAAAATTTTACTAAGAACTTCATATACCATTCAAAGTCTCCAACAAGAGCTCCTATCTTATTTGTAAAGAAAAAAGACAGATTATTATAGATATGTGTAGATTATCAAGGACTTCACAAGATTATCATCAAGAATAGCTATCCTTTATCTTTGATTTTAAGACTTCTTTATCAACTCAATCAAGCAAAGATCTACACAAAAATAGATTTGTAAGGAGCATACAATTTGGTCCACATCAAAGAAGGTGATGAATGGAAGACTACATTTTGAACTAGATATGGACATTTCAAATATAATGTCATGTCTTTTGAACTTATAAATGCACTAGGTGCTTTTTAATATTTTATAAATGATATTTTTTATAAATTTTTTGATGATTTTATTGTCTATTATTTAAATAAAATTTTAATCTACTCTAAGAATATAGCTAAGAGCAATAAAGGATGTACAATACTTTTTAAGATTTGTCAATACTATTGAATCTTCATTAAGGATATTTTTCAAATTGCAGCTCCACTTACATGCTTAATTTGTAAAGACAAACTTAAGTGGAGTAAAGAAACAAAAGCATTGTTTGAAGCTTTAAAAACAACTTTTACTTCTACACCAATCTTGTATCACATTGATTTTTCTAAGGCATTTTTTATAGAAACAAATGTATTAGACTTTGCTTTAGATGGAATATTGTCACAAATAGGACCAGATGACAAACTCCATCTAGTAGCTTTTCATTCCAAGAAATTTTCAGCAACAAAGATCAATTACAAAATCCATAATAAAGAACTTCTTACAATTGTAGATTCTTTTTTTAAATGGCGTTATTATCAAAAAAGTACTTCTAGTCTACTTATTGTGTATATGAATTACAAGAACCTTGAGTATTCCATATTAGCACGCATGTTGAATTGTTGTCAAGCTTGTTAGAATATGCCTTTATCAAGATTCAAGTTTATTATCACTTATTGGCTAGGAAAACAATAAGGTCTATCTGATGCCCTTTTTAGATGTTTTTATCTTATATCAAAAGAAGGATATTCAGCTTTTGATCAACAAAAAATAATGCTCTTGAAACTGGAGCAATTCCATCTTTGAACAATGAAATCAACATTGACTATTGATTCAACTTTTGTTAAGTAATTTCAATCAAGTATGTCTTTAGATCCTCTTGTTTATGAGATTAAAAATATTTCATCTAAGTCTCATCATACTTCTAAATTTGAATTCAAAAATGATCTATTCTAATTCAAAAGATGCCTATATATTCCAAAAGGTGAAGCATGACTATATATTCTTGAAGCTAGCCACAACTTCTTTGCAGCAGGACATTTTGGATATAACAAGATTTTAGAGCTAATATCAAGAGATTTTTTTATGGCTTCAAATATAGAAGGTTGTCAAAGAATTTGTACAGTTGTGCAACGTGTATTTAAGATTGAAAACTCTGCATTATTGACCTTATGGACTTCTCCAACCATTATCTATACTAGAACAACTTTGGTCTTCTATTTCTATGGATTTTATCATAGATCTTTCAAATTCAAATTTATATGATTCCATATTTGTAATTATAGATTGTTTCACCAAGATGGCCTATTTTATGTAGTGTACAGAATCTATTACAGGTGAAGAAATAACTAAACTATTTTTTGATAATATCTATCATTATTATAGATTATCAAAAAATATAATATTAGATAGAGGGATGCAATTTGTATTAAGATTTTAGAGGATCTTTTTCAAAATATTGAAGATAGATATAAAATTATTTTCAACTTTCCACCGTCAAACTGATAGACAAACAAAACGGATAAATCAAGTTTTAAAGCAATATTTGAGATGTACTATCAACTATCATTAAGATGATTGAATAACTCTTTTGCCATTAGTAAAATTTGCTTGCAATAATTTGGTACATTTATCTACTCAACAAACTCTACTTTTTGTAAATTATGGTTATCATCCACAACTTGATACTTTTGACTTTTCAAAAGCTGATAATCTTACAACGGAAGATTTGGCAAATTGGTTATCAAAGCTACGCACAATTATGAAGGCATAATTAAAAGAAGCTCAAAAACGGCAAAAGATCTATACAAATGTCTATCATAAAGAACAGCCTCAATTCCACATAGACAATAAGATATGATTATTTCATTATAATATCAACACAAATCATCATTGTAACAAGCTAGATTATCATAGGCTTGGACTATTTGTGATTTGTGAACAAATTAATCTAATTGCCTATTGATTACACCTACCAAAATCTATGAAGATCCATCTTGTATTCCATATGTCATTGCTTGAACTATACAAGATAGTGGATATACAAGGGAGAAGACAAATGCCACCGCCTCCTATAGAAGTGGACAGCAATGAAAAATTCAAGGTAGAAGAGGTCTTAGATTTGAGATGGTGTCAAAATCGGCTAGAATATCTTGTACATTGGTATGGATATGATATTAGTAAATACACATGGGAGTCATCTAAGAATCTAGCAAATGCATCAACAAAAGTCAATGCGTTTCATTGACGACATCTATCAAAGCTACAATAAAGAGTCAAGAAAATCCTTGCAATAAATCCAAGCAAGTTCAAAAGAGGTTTCATCTTATTTTATAATATTTTCTACTATCTCTTTAAATTTATTCATGCCAAAAGAAATGAAGAATCAACAATCCATAAATTTAGCTCAAGAACCATTGTTTGTTGATTTATTAGACGAGATATTATAACTATCACAACCTTCAAGACAATAAAATAGAGATGAAGATTCTCAAGACTGATATGTTTTTTCTTAGATTGATGGCTAACAAGACCTATCAACTACCTTTGAAGGAAGCAAAGATCAAAGTATGTGGCAAATACAATTTGGCAAAACTTGGACTTCCTCAACACATAATCATTGTTTCTCATAGAACTCGTCTTTAAAAGGGAGAATAATATCACGGACATAAGATTTACTCCAATAATTATCTAATTAGTATGGATAGATAGAAGTAGGTAGAAGAAAGTTAATTTGATAATATCCTAGAGAAAAGCTTTCTAAAAGCTTCATAGATGCAGTTTCACCTTTATACATGGCTATTGGTGATTGGTAGGCTAGAAACTTAGCTAGCAAGTTAACCACGTGTTGCACATGTTGATAACTTGTGGAATAAGCTAAGTACATGGTGCACATGTTAGTAGCTTGTGAAACAAGCTAAAGACGTGGCATATATATATGAAACTTGTCTTATAAGTTTGACACATGTCTTACAAATTGGATACGTGTTGAAGGTCCTATAGAATGTTGCCACATAGCTCTTAGGTAGATAATATATATAAAGACATGAGTGAAGCCTTTTTCACTCTTGTCAACGCCTTTCTTATTGCTAGTCTTATTTTAAGAGTCTTTAGTCTTCTTGTCTTTGACAATAGACATTTTAGTTTTAATATTATTCCATCTTCAAGTGATTTTGAGTAATACAAGAGTATTTTTTGTTCTTTTATGATTCATGTCCTTCTCCTTGATAATATGTTGCTACATTTTGGAGATTTTTGAATACTTGAGGCTTATATATTTGATGTAATTATCTTTTTTAGAAACAACTTTATATAAATTTGGAATTTTTATCTATCTTGACACTTAATTGAGAAATTAGTGACAACCAAAATCCCAATACTTTCTATACACAAACTTTTTTTATTCCAATATTGCTTGTAAAAATTTTTATTATAGCATAGGAAGTTTTATGTTCTCACTTGCAAAAGATGCAATATCTTGGGCAAATAAAAAATTATTAATTATTTTTCTTTCTACAATCAAAGGCAAATACCAAGTTCTAACAAAAAAGGTTTAAGAAGCTATCGACGTGAAGCATATCCTACAAAAGTTAAAAGTACCTAATCTCCCTTTTATTAAGATATTTATAAGTTGCTTAGATTATGAAACAACCACAATATTAGAATGACATCCACACCAAAAAAAAATGGATGTATATTTAAATAATAATAATATAAGTAGAATTAAATTCACAAAAAATCTTATTTTTTATACTAGATCTAAGTATATTGAATTACACAACCATTACATTCAAGAAAAAGTAATTCAAGATAACATCTTTGTCTCATATAAATGAATAGATAACAAACATCTTTACCAAAATACTAAATAAAATAATTTTTTGAAAAACATAAACAATTCTTAGAAATCAAATCTTTAAGAGATTTCTTAAGAATTGATTTATTACATAATATATTACATTTAAAATTCATAAAATCTTTCTTACATCTAAAACTATGCCCTATTCTAAACCCTAAATATTGTTAAGAAAAAATAAAACTTAAGCAATACATCAAAAGCTTTGTAGACATTCCTACTAATCACTATAATATGTTCTACAACCTCTGTTCAAGTATTATTACCATAGTGGCAATGATAGAAATGGTCTCCCAAGCAAATTGGCAAGTTTTTGTTATTCCTACATTGAATTGCCGCCTCTCCCTACTAGACAATATTGCTGGCTCAATTGCTCAACTTTCTCGACCAACTTGAGCTTGATTCTCCACTAGGTCTATTAAAGACCTTCCACACATCAACTACAACTCAAGCATTGATCCTACAAACTCCAGGATCACCATTGTGAAAGTCAGACTCTTACACACTATGGTTTCAACAGTCCGCTTCAAACAAGTGACGATTCTAGGAGAGTGTTGCAACTTGTTTCAACACCTTCACTTAAGATCCCAGCTTCTAAATCGTCCACTAGTGTAGTTTAGAAAAAACATCTTAACGTATAGATAGGAATAAAATCAAGAGACTTCTTAGGAGTAGATTACAGTAACGATGTAGATAAGAGGCTATTGTCTTTTTTTCCCTTTGGATCCTCTCTTGCTCCTTGGATTCATGTGAGTGCACCATGACAAATTAGAGGGTATAAGACTCCCCTCGTTTGTCTTTGTTTAGTAGTAGGAATTACTTTGTCACACATTCTGTGAGTTGATTATACATGAAATCAGTTCGTTTTCGTATGTTCCTTTTTGCTTAGAATGTGAACTTGGGACCCTGCAAGACCCTGTGGATAGTTCGCCCATGATAATGAGATTTTAGAGATTGAAAAACTGTTAACATCATTACAGAAAACGATCAACATGGATTGATGCGTTAAGTGGTTTACCAAATCCGCACCTGCACAATTGTGACAACTTACGTTGCCAAAGTAGAATTTCGAATAGGGTCTTCAACGCAGCTTTAGCTACTCCAAACCTGCAGTCGCCATAGTAACAAAACACCGTTAGCAGACTCTTCCTTCGTCTGCAGAAAGAATTTCATTACTTGCGCTGCTCATATCATTACATGACGTGTAGGATATCTCAATTATTTTGCTCTCTACAACATTGGCAGAATCCTTAGATTCATTTGGTTGCTTGTACATAGGATTGTAAGTGTATCACTAATGTGGACCACAAATGGCTAATGAAGAACAAGGTTAACATACCCGGTTGCACTTTCAACATCGTGTGTAAGCATTTTGTGATGTGTGCGCATATCATTGCCAACGAAGCTCATCACAAGACCACCAGCATCTGAATGTGGCCAGAAACGGAAGTTGACAAAACGAAGTAGAAAATTACCAGGCGTAGACTTGCCTTCGACAGTCTTTAAAAGGATTTCTGCCGCATCCCGAGACATCATGCCCTCAATCCATTTTGAATTCTCACTTTCCCAAATTGAATGTAGCTGGGGCGAAGACGACTATAATGCTGTGGGATAAATCCACTGCCAAAGCCTGTCAAACTCCTCTCGTGAGACAAGCTCACCAGAGTTGACTATTTGATGTAGGTACACCTTATCCTGGCAAAAATAAAGCCAGAATTTCCAATAAGTTAGTTGTTTGACGACCATAAGATCCTTCCTTACAAGTGACAGTCTCACTGGTGCACGTACGCAGCGCTACCAAATACATCATTAGAACCAACGTCCACCGTTCTTGAGTCACTTGCCCAAGCTAGACCAGATACAGATCACCACATTGTAGCATACACATTCAATTAATGAAGTAGGACAATTATCTTGGAAGAAAAGGACCGACGACCACAATCTGATACCCTCATGAACCTCACTTCGATGTGTTACACCACAATTGACCATGATACAGGATGATTGTCAGCTTCCAGATTTTTCCACATCTCGTTGCCAACAAGTATTAACTTCTTGCCTACTAAGATTTGAAACCTGTCCAAAAAATAAAAACTGCGACAAGCATTAACCTCTACTCAACTATAGTTGTTCCGAAAAGCAACCACTATTTCTGTAAACATAAGCTAACCAAATTAATACTTTGCGAACATGGATATCTAGTGAGTCATTGAGCTTTACAGTACACCTTCAAGAAGTTGAGAGACTTCCTCTAACCATGAATAACAGAAACTGTAGTCATCAAATGTTCATAGACACAAGTTTATGCTACTATAAGATTAGAACGAGTCCTAAAAAGAAGATAATGCCAACGTTCTGACTAATCGCACAAAAAGCACGAGGAAATTCATTCACACGAGCTACTTACTCATGGTGTCGACAGCCAGTGTAATGAGAAACCGTCGCTGCAAAGTCGACAAATGTCCAGGTCCTTCCTAATTACAGCTTTTAGAAGTGAATCTCAGGAAGTCATGTTCTCCAAGCAATATTCAGTACCGAAAGATCAGAAATGTCAACTGCTGTTGACGTGAGTTTTGGGGTAACCTCTGTTACTGAAAATTCCAAGGGGTTCTTGACAGCGATCGCTTCCAGCTTCTTCATCAAGTCTTAAGAATCATTAGAGTCAAGGAGAGTTGGACTCTAGTAGACGGATCCATTGAGGTAGGTGACCAGAGACTGGGTACCATAAGATACCTACTTGGGATGGGAAAATTGACAAGAGTGGTTTTTGGAACGTGCTGGAGAAAAAGCATTTGATTCCTTATTCACTGCATCACTCATAATGTCAGTGGCTACCTCGATATATGCAGCCCCATTAGTAAATTTCTCTTGGTGTAGAGCCCGCTTCAAAGGAGGTTGACTAGGAAGGTACGGAAATCCATGAGCACCAACTACACTGTGCATAGTTCCATTACAATTGTTTCATTGTATCATTGTTTCCGAGAGGAAACTCTCCGCTAACCATCTCCTTGCTGCAGGGAGAGAGTTCCATCCAGAGGGGAAGGAGGATAATTTGATATTTGCTTCAATGCTCCAGCTGGAGTACGATGATTTCTATTCCGAGATGCACACTATATGGGCCTAGAGAGCTCTAAAGCTGTGAGGATAATGCGGCATACTTGGAAAGTCAAAAAATACGCGAAAAAGCCCATTGTCGCACTTTGATGATAACTGCACAAGAAAGTAGGCTAAATAAGCACATTTAATAGACGATCCTTCACTTATTATTTCTATTCCATACTTTTGTTCTTCCCCTTTGAATAGGACACGTAATGCAAATTCTTTCACAAAATCACATTCAGGAAAATGGCCCATCAAGCCCTCTCTCCCTCACCTATCAAAAAACTTTGAGGCGTAACAAGTTGGCTTCACGATCCCCAAAAATTCATACAAGAATGAGAGGTTTCTAGCACACATTAATAGATTTGGCTCAACAGAAATCGTTGACTGACAACTAACCCCTCTCTCAACGGGCCTGAGCAATTTTCGAATTAAATGATGTTCACCCGTGAATGAGCTTTAAAGGCGGCTCTGTTGATGGAAATTCCACGCCATCAAATGTGGTTAACGCAGGTGCCTCTGCAACATCCTTGGGCTTCCCTACAGGATTTCCACTAGGCTCACACAACAGCATTGCCACTAACTGCCACAGCGAAATTTTTGTTGCAACAGATTCGATTGCTTTTGGCTGTGAATCTTAAACACAAATTGCTTATCTAAGTCTCTTGTATCTTCGTATCAACACCTGAACCAATTTTGTCATGATAACATATACCGGATAGCTTAAAGACCGAGCAGAAGAACTCGTATCAACACATAATAGCCTCCATTTCTTTGAGGATAGAACGTCCTAATACATCAAGCGACGCCACACCCTAAGCGAAATTTCGTCCACATGCACTCCAGTACATAAATGCAATAAAGTAAATAAAAAGTCAACCTTGTGAATTCACTTCGTAAATTCATATCTCACCTTCCCACCATAGAAAACTTCACTTTTCTAAAAATATAAGGTCACTTCAGATATCCACATACAAGGACTCTTGTTCTAGACAATGTAAAAATTCAAACCTTTCCTCCCACGATACTCCACACACCATCACCTCCTTCCTCGACTTCATGATCACCAGGTGCTCCTGTTAAACCATCAAGAGAAAGCTCCAATGGTGGATTCTGGCTCATAAATGTACGCAAAGTATCACTGAAGATTACCAAACTCAAAAAGAAACAAATAGAAGGCGTGTTTAATTTTAAAATGATGTTTATCTACTATAATTATATCACATCTGCTTTTCATAGCCTTTCATTAAACAATGCTAATAAAATATTCTTGGGTATTATGTGACCAACTTTAACATGATGGTTTGTGACAGTGGGTTGAGGAAGTACTCACACGTAATATGCATAATCCCGTACACTGTTACCATCCGTGCTGTCATCACTTCCCGACAAGACGACCGCGTCCAAATCACCTCCGAAACCTAGGTGGCCATTGCAGTCTGTTCTCCTCGCTTACAATTCCTCCATCCAAATGAAGCCGTGAAACGTCTGGACCAATCTGAATGATTATACAAGAGAATGTTTAAAACCACTAAGGTAGAGAAAGAGAAATTCTTTCCAGAATTCATCTCCGAAATTGCGCAAAAACGACAATGAGTTCACCACTGTCCTCAATAGTTTGTAAACCAAGACATCCACTATCCTCGAGGATCACTCATTGAAGAACACTGGTTAAACAAATCAGTGTAGTTTTATATAGAAACTTGCCAACGCTTTAAGAAAGGAGTATTTTCGAAATAAGAAATACAAAGCGTCACCTCACATCCAATGTGGACCCGTTTCTCCATCGTGCAAGGTTGATCAGTAACAGGAACGATTACAACTTCATGGGTGCTTGTTGCATTCTCCAAGGGTGGTGGCAAGTGGTGGAGGATAAGTTTCCAATCTATTTCAATAGTAAGGAATGGCCCTATAAAACCTGCTTCTGAATATCCCTGAAGTAAGAACACATGGTCCTGTTCTGTAAGTTTTAGCAGCAGATTGAAAAATATGTTTACGAAATTATCCTCAACTAAAAAGTTTTTCTCTCAAAGATGTGGGTAGTGGGCTTCTTTAAGTATCGTGTTGGAATCTGCATGACGTATGTCTTGGTAGAATACGTAGAACTGCACAGATCGTCCACGAATATCAGAAACTTCCTAAAAGTTTCCTTAAAAACAGTTGAGCTCACCAATGAGTGCATCGCTAAAACTAATTCACGACATAACGCTTGCTCGTGAAAGAACATACCAAATCTCCGATCGCTTCTTCCATTCTGAGATTCTGAAGCCGTACATTTCGAAATTCTTGTAAAACCAAGCAAAAACAAAGAAATCTAGTGTACCATGTAGTATCTACCGCTGGTTAGGTGATGTCGAGAAGATGTCACTCGTCTTTATACATCGTAAAAGAACTAACTGCAAGAGGGCCTACAGGAAAAATGAAAGGTTGGCACATCATTCGGTTGATACATTCAAACAGCTAATGCAGCGTTCAAGCAGAATTTGATGGCATTCAAAAAAAGACGTTATAAAATACGGAAATCCCAAAATAAAAATAAAACAAAATAAGGTCAATGACACGCAATATCCCCAATCAACGTACTAGAGCAGGAAATTGACAATACCTGCTCTACATTTCAGCTAAATTCCGGAAGAATCAAATGAGATTGAGTCTAGCCGCGAATAATTGCGGATCCACAGCATCGATACAGGCCACCAAAAAATTGTGACCATTCTCCAACCCTCTCGCCGCAGCTTAATTTGCTTCACTAGTAATCCTCACCAAAGAATCCTCCGACAGTAAAATCATCCTAAACTGGAGCTGATAAAAAATTTCACAACAAAGGATCACATTTTAGACCCAGACGCAGGGCCAAAACCACCACAACCACTCCGCCATAACACAAACCACTTAAGACATCTTCATACATCCCCTGAAACTTTATCAATCTACCAGCACTCCGTCTAAGAAGGAACAGCAGCTGAAATGCGACTGCTTCACCACTACCATCTCCACTATACTGTGCAACACCCGACAAAGGAAAAAAACGAAAAAGGAAACACAAAACACAAAACAAATAGCTCCACTCACTGCACCAGAAAGCTCCAGAAGTGGCGCAAATGAAAGATTATGGACGGACTCACCAAAGAAAAATCTTCGAGGCTCCGAAATCCAGCTGCGGTGCTCGTTTAGCCCCCTCGTGGCAGCGATGAACATCGCGCTCTCCCTGTCGAGGTCATGAAAGCTCTGCTCTACTGCTCGGAGATATGTCTCTCCCCTTCTCTCCACCCTGTCTGCTGAAATTGCCTGAGCTCCAGCCCGGCCCGTGACATCGCAAAGTACCCAGCCCGCGCCCGTGCGAGTACCCTTCTTCCGAGCAGTACCAAGCGCCGTCTGCTTCCTGGTTCTTGGATACGAAACGTTTCTTCGTCTCTTCGTGCTCAACTTCCAGAAGATAGATGAACTTTCATCCGCTGACCGCGATGGATGAGACTTTTACTGTCACTGCCAATGTTGCATTTCTCATCCAAATGGATAAGACCATCTAAATGGATTGATTTAGGGGAATATTAAATTGACCCAAAACTTTCTGTCAAGCTTCTACTTCAAAATGAGTGCATAGATTGAATCCAGCATAATGCACACTATGAAATATTCTCAAAACAGTTTCAAAAGTCTCACATGAGGAATTCCACTGCACTAAAAAAGCAATCAACAGTCTCATGAATGAATGTTTACAGCAGTTTGTTTTTGTAAGCACGAGAAGTGTTGAGGTTGGAGTTAAAGGTTGCAACTACCAGACTTACAACTAGACATGTAGGACCAATGTGAATAGTCAAATTTTGCTTTGTGACTCTCCCATTGCAAAATTTGTAGCTCAAAGAGATGATCAAGAAACCAATCACAGGGTTGGCACTTATCGAACCATGTATTTTAAGATCTTTGTTCCAACATGCAAGACCATTCTGTAGATATTTCATAATGCACATTATGTTGGGCTCAATCTATGCCCTCATTTCAAAGAAGGGGAAGCTTAATAGAAGGTTTTGGATCAATTTAAGATTGAGGTGAGTCAATTTAATACTCCCTTTTATTTTATAAATTGTGACTTAATTTGAGAGAAAAAAAATATATTGTAAAATTAATTAAATTTAGTGCTTAATTTACTGAGTTAAAACAATTCTATTGAATTAAAAACGTCCATTGTGATATTTTGGCATATATTTTGAATTGAATAACAAAGTTACTACCTTTATTTTAAAATAGAATAACTAGGTAATAGATATATGATTATATTTTTCAATATTCCAAGTTCACTCTAAATGTTTTATGTACACAAATGACTTCCTACAAATTGATGCATTTTAAACAAATACTAAAGACTCTTGATTTCATTACTACTATCTTGTTTTTAAAGGCACCAATATTTTAATTAAAAAACTACTAATATCTTAATGAAATCAACCAATAATGATAAAAATAATAACAATAATAATAATTTTAACTAATTGATTACTTCATATGTAATTTTGTATATGATGCATAAAATATGATTATATATATTTTATTTATTTATTTATTTATATTTAAAAATAAAAATTGATAGAATTAAATTTAAATATATTATATTTAATTAGATCAAATATAAAGTTAATTTAATCAATGTAAGGCAAAACTACATCCAAAAGAATTAAAGGGAATTTAGGAGCAAGTTAGTTGATAAAAAAATAAAAAATACACAAAGTAGCCAATGGAAATTCATACAATATTATAAAAACCAAACCTTTGGCAACATGCACAATAAGGTCATTAATGACAAATAAAATTTGATATTACTAAAACTTAATCAATTTTTAAAAAAATTCTTAATAATATTATAATAAGAAATTTGAATTTAGAATAGAAGTGTAAGAGGGAAAATAAAATAAAAAAATACAACTAAGTCATTGAGGTAGATAACTTACTAGTCCACACTACAACCAAGTTGAGGTTATTGCATAACTTCATCTTTGACATTCCATATATGAAAGTAGATTCTTCCCTCCATATATATTATATTTTGTATGAAAACGCTAAGTTAAAATTTACTTCAAAAAAAATTACAATATCCAAAATATTTTTTCATGTTCAACCACTATGTCTATTGTCACCTAATATTGAAAAAAATTAGCCCCAATAATCTTAAAATACCAAAAGAAGACAAATCACTACCAAAAATTTGTCAAATCAAATCTAAATTATAAAATCCATAATTTTGTCTAATATATGCTAGCACATGAATAATCACTTTCTTATATCTTATATCTCAAACAAAATATATATATATATATATATATATTATTTATTTATTTATTTATTTATATTGTAGAAAGAGCAGTGATGGGTGGTTTCCACTGAGTTTCGTGAGGCGGAGAACCATGTGCGTCGCCAAGCTCACACGCCTCTCCACGTCGGATTTCCATCACGCGAAAACCAAACCAGATTATTTGGATCGGATCGCCGCGTAACCTCATTTTCTCAAACCTGCCTCCATTCTATATTCCACGTGTAGGTGCTGTTTTCTAGAATTCTGTGAAGACTTCCTTTCGAGATAATATTAAACAAATGCTCTTTGTTTGTGAGAGCTTCGTCACTCTCCACCCGCTGCTTTTGCCCACCCACATGAAGCACGGTAGAATGAAACAAGGAAACTGGTTGTCCAGTCACAACATAGAGCTTCGTGTTTATCAGTTTCTCAACATTATCTGTTTCTCAGTTCGATGGTATTGTTACACAGTGCTCAAATTTCAGGAATATATGAAGCTGGGTCGCCGGATTTGGTTGCACTCGTGCCACCATTCATCGTGTTCAGCGTGTGGGAAGATCTGCAGCGTCATGTCTTTCACTGAATTGGTGAAGGGGGGTCACCATCCTCATGATTCGCATGCTTCAGGGAAGTCTTGTTTTCTCAGCCCTTATCCACCTTGGATGATTCACAGGGATCTTGCGAGGCTACAGTTCGACTGTGTGACAAGAAGCTCATGGCTTACATAATGTCATGGAAACGGCATGCTCTTGACAATGGCTTTTGCGGAGGGGTGTTTTTTCAAGCTCGATCAGCTGTCGCAAATCCTTGTTCTGTGTCAGAGGTTTGGGTCCAAGAGTGCAGATGATTAGTTTGGTATCTGATTCAAAACCAGTGCAGTGACTTCGCTCGGTGCGAATACCTTTACCAACGGTTAGTTACAATTTAGCCTTGTAATTGCATCGCAAAACACGTGAAATCCATTTCCTTGAGGAAGGAATTGTACTCGGTAGATGAGCTTGGATTGTAGAACTTTGGATAGATCTCGCTGACGATCGTGTTTGCCTGTGCATGACTACCATCCGACTGCATTTCTATGTGAAGAAACACAACCTTTGGAAGTGAGTATTTCAGACCTAACGTACTTCTGGGCACTTCGAGACAGAATCTGGTAGAAACTGCGTGCTGATGTGCAACATAGGCGGAGAGTGTCAGTTACTGAGATGGTAGAGAGTACTGCTGCGCGTACCGCAGGAAGTAATCGACAGAATAGAGCTCGAAGACTTTCTGTAGCTGTTTAGGATAAGAAACTGCAAGAGAAATCATGAATAGTATTGAAAGGTTTTCTCAACGTTTGTGAGTTTTGAATGTGGTTGTGATGAATTGCAGCAATGGCGGAGAACGGATATTACGACCATGACGTCAGACACATTCCCCCGCCCTTGCATGTGGATCGTATCGCAAACTCCGCACCGTTGGGTCTTTTTGCAATTGCGTTGACGACCTTCGTATTGTCGTGCCACAATGCAGCCCTCTTTGGTACTTCGGTGGCAACGCCCCCAAACGTCGCCACAGGTCTCGCATTCTTTTATGGTGGCCTGGTACTGCTTCTGGCAGGAATGTGGGAGTTCAAGGCAGGGAACACCTTCGGTGCAACCGCATTTTCCTCGTATGGCGCTTTCTGGCTCTCTTACGCCGCAATACTCATCCCTGGGTTTGGATTTCAAGAAGCTTTTGTGGGGGGTTACGAGAAGGATGCCCTAAATGCTGTTGCGATTTATCTTCTAGCATGGACCCTTTACACTTTCATGATGTGGCTAGGCACTCTGAAAGCTAACATAGCTCTGAGCGCCTTGTTCGCCTTTTTGACTCTCACCTTAGCGCTGCTCACCATCTCCGACTTCATGCATGCCCACGCAGGCTTAAAAAGGGTACATTATCCACTACATCTAAAAAAAATTGTTAAGTATGAGTCTTTTAAATTCATAGATGCTAAATCTCCTGTGTTTTGGTCACGTTCACCGACTTAACTACAGTGGTTCCCAATTCCAGGCTGGTGGATTCTTCGGTGTGATTACTTCCCTTATTGCGTGGTACATGGCCCTTGCTGGACTATTGACCCACGAAAACTCCTACTTCACACTTCCTGTTGGAAATCTCAGCAAACATTAGATCGGCGTAGCTGGAGCTCGTGTGCGTGCAGGAATTTGACGTCTTTCAGTTTTGACCGGGATAAATACAGGTGGCTAAATAAGCTTCTTGCTTCAAACATATACTTAGTGTCTTGTAGATGACAATTTAAAACAGAAATTCTTCTCAATACCATGTAGTAACAGCAAATTTATGGAGTGTATCCTGTAGCATGAAGCACTGGTTAGGACGTGGCAGTGCAATATTGGGCAGCGAGTGTGCCGCTTAGCTGCACGAACTTGTGAGTCAACCCTCATTGATCCATGCAACTGAGCGCATTCTATTCTGTTTGTTTAATGGTTGTTTAAATTGTCTGTGGTCTTGTTACTTTTTGAGATTTGTGCATACATTCAACCGAGCAGGACTGGAGTTGATGAGCAGAGTGATAGATTTACGAGTTGGTGAACACATGTTCCCGCCGGAGAAGATATATACCTGTGATTATTTTCACTAGAGTTACAACATGTGTCTAGGACAAGGCTTCACAAACATCATCAAATTACACCGTGATAGCCAAATGAAATTACAGCAGCAGCACTAGCAAAAATGAAAAAAAGGTGCCCCAGTTGCGAAAAATGGTTGAAATTGTCGGAGAGTTAACTACTAGAAAGGGAACGTGAAATATCACTGACAGAAGTGGTGTCGTAACTCCCAAATTGGTTACAGAGTACAGATTTGTGAAAAAACTACCGAGATCATATTCAGACGTATAATCGGCTGAAGTGAGAACTTCACTTCCCCAAGAACTACTCTTTGGTCTGTTATTGAACTGTTTCTGAAGAGGCCAATAGCATTAGAATCCAGAGAACCCTAGCAGCTAATCTGTGAGCGATAGAATTAAGCACAAGAAGGTTCAACTTCTACTAGACAGCCATTTCAATATTGTTCTCTAAGGGATAATGCAGCATTCTCTGCGTTTATCTACACAGCAAATCCTGGATGTATAGTTAAGGCAGTGCTTAGGAAGCCGTGACGAAGTGGTGCAGAGATGCCTCAGATGAAGGGGGAGGGCTGTAGTATACGGTGTTGGAGTTCCCGAATGTGCTTCAATTTGTTCATTTCTTATTTCTTTTTGAGAAGAACAAGGGTCAGTGCAATCAGCAGGGGACACCTCTGTAGCTTTGGAACCAGAACATCCACATCTTGGATGAATACAATACATTTATTCCAAATCCATCACTGCGAGTGGAGAGTATATCCAGAATGTACTCTCCACTCTTGAGCAACAGAAGAATATGCAGACCTACATTCTACATTCAATCAAAACAAATGACGTTTCCAGTGAATCTGATGCGCAGGATTGAAGATGTCCTAGCTATTGTCAAGCCATAGACTTGATAATCTACTGTGCTCACTTCTCTTGCCATCAATTTTGCAACCCTTCTTCCATGTACACATTACTTTAAGATTGTAACGGGAACAGGTGACGTTAGTTTAAACTGCTTCAGCATGTGTCTGAAAGAACTCTTCATAGAAGAGAAACAGATTAAGACACGTCTGAGCAGGGTGATGCAAACCATAATCTCAGTAGAGACAAGACTCAAACAATCTACAAACGAACCATAGAGTAATGGATGCAATCCTCTAAAAATAAATTACTAAAATACAGCTATAAAACTCAATTTAATCATAGCTGAAACTTGTAGGACGTAACAAAGGCATAACAGATTAAGTATTCAACAACATAGGGCTTCATCATTGCTTTACAACCTTTGCACGACCTTCCGTATCGACTTCTCTTCCCAGCTTCGTTGAATAATCAAAATTCCTGCGCAACAACCTCTATAAATTGAATGCTTAAGTGGACGTCAAATTGCATAAGTAGTGCAAAATGCAAAAGAACTAAAATTATCTTCAGATCCCGGTTCCGGACGTGGATACCTACATCAATGTTGCATCAGCATCCCGAACTTGCAAGAAGTAAGGTTTGTACCATTGCAGTGTGACGTCCAGTGCTCTATCTCTTCCTAAAACCTTCATGCTTTGGGCCTTCCTACAAAGAAAGCCATGCATTGCAAATAATATTTTCACATCTACTGTGAATTGGGTGGAGACCATCCTCTTATTTCTTGACCTTCTTATTCTTGTTCAATATATAAGGATTCTTCGAAGAGACCTTGAAGTTTTTCTTTTCCATTCTGTTTCCTGTCTTTGTAGTAGATTCTTTGGTCTTCTTAAAGTCTTCAGACTTTTTAGCTGTTTTGTTGACCATGGGCTCCTGAGAAGGCGACTTGCTTGGTTGCTTCTTATCTGCGGCTCCAGTCGCTGGAGTAGTCTCATTCGACTCAGAGTCACGGGGTTTAAACTTACGCTTCTGCACTTTGGGAAGACTCAGCATCCATGCTGGCACGTCACCTCCAGAAGAAAAGATAACGTGAGCAACAGAACGTAACAGAGGCACATCATCCTCCGTATAGAACGTTACGGCCTCTCCTGCCCTTCCTGCTCTTCCACTGCGACCTGGCAATTTGAAATCGTACACTGCGTGATAAGAAATAATACCCAAGGGCAGCCGTGCTTGCAGTCTCAAATTACAAAGTCGTACTCAAACTAGTTCAGAGCTTAAGCATACCACAACCACATTAACAGAGATTATTAAAAATCCATGCTCAGTGTGTATCTAACAAACCAACTTAATACTGTATACAATAGATCACAAGTATCTAAACCTAGAACTAAAGATTAGAATCTGTGCAACATGTGCGTGTGTGTGTGTGAGTATCTCAAATCTCAAACCTCATAGAACTTCACTTACCAACACGATGAATATATGATGAAATTGAAGGCGGGAAGTCGTAGTTAATTACACAATTCAGACCCTTAAAGTCCATGCCTCTCCCCATCAGATCTGTAGCAATAAGCACCCAAGTCTTCCCCTCTCGAAATCTCTCAACTGCAGCATCTCTCTGTATTCGACATCGCATACATTAATACAAGCGTTTCAAAATACGTATTAGATTCAAGAACCGCCAGATCATGAAACAAAGCATAACTAACCAAACAGACCATCAAGCTACTCTGGAGATACACGTCTAGGAATTCAATCAAGAAGTTTTTAATTTACAAACTCACAAAGCCATGAAAACTTTAATCTATGATGAACCTGCAAACGAAAAGAAATTCACTAATAGCAGTAAGAAAAGCAAACCTGAGCTTGAGAGCGATCAGCATGAATACTATCAATGCTGAGATTATCAAAAGCCAACTGTTTATGGAGCTCTGCTGCTCGCTCCTTACTTTTAACAAAAATCAAAACTGGGGGCCGCAAACTCTGCAAATTAAATTGTAGCGTCAGACAACCTTCACGAGCATATGAATTTATGGCAACGACACAAGCACCAACAGTAATCGACGCACTAAATATTTGATCAAAATATTCCAAAATAGTAGCAGTTAAACGACACAACCAAACGCCAATGGGGAGAACAATACCTCATTGAATATCTGACGTAAAGCCAATATCTTTCCTTCCTCACTTCCAACAAAGACTAATCTTTGACGGACTGTCTGTGAAGCAGAGTTCCTGAATAATCGATATACATGAGATAAACAGATGCATATTTGCGTTTCACAGTAGGAATTGAACAACTGACACAAATGGATATTTTGCCAAGCATTCAGACAAGGTACAAAAAAATTACTATTTTGAACCAACAGCGGCTTCAAACTACTTACATGAAGCTACCTACGAAAGCAAAGAAACTTTCATCTAAAAACTAACAGGCAAACATACCAATTTGAGTTGCTTCAAATGTTCATACCTCTCTCCAATTGTGATGCGAATCGCATCATGCATGATAGAGCGAGCAAGCTCTTCCACTGTGTCTGGTAAGGTAGCACTGAAAAGGGTACGTACGATCTTTGGGTTGGTACAGGCTGCTACCACAGAATCGATTTGTTCGACGAACCCCATCTCGAACAGTTTATCTGATTCATCCAATACCAAAAATTCCACTCTGCATTGAACAAATCTTACAGCTGTTAAGAACTAGTAACCAAGCCAGTACAATTCAATATTTTCAGGGACATCTAAAAGCCACAAGCAGTCAAATGCAAGCTGCGTAAATGTTAATAGATGAAAACTCCTATACGTCTTGGAGGGGCATGGAAGTCTTACTTGCTCAAATCAATTTTTGATCCCTTCAAAAGGGCATCCAATCTTAAAGGGGTGGAGACAAGAATATCACAAGGCAAATTTGAAAAATCATTGCAGGAGGCCAATGCCTTGGTCATGACCCTAACTCGGAATTTGGTTCCAACAGTGAGTTTTTTTAGCTCTCTTGTTGTCTGCAAAGCAAGTTCTCTAGTAGGACATAACACAAGAGCACGTAATCCCTCTTTGCTAGGTACCTGAAAAGAATAAATCATCAAAAAGTACACTACATGAGCTTTAAGCAGTTTACAACTACATTCAATTTGAAGTGCGACACATGCCATTCACTGGAAACAAGTGAACTGTAAAATAAGAGTTAATGAAACAGGTATTCTTACCCTCAACTTCATTAGAATTGGGAGCGAGAAAGCCAATGTTTTTCCTGAGCCTGTGGGTGCACAGGCAAAGCACTCCCGTTCCTACAAGCCGAAGTGACATACATATTAACTACACAACTCACCATCAATATGAAAAACACAGCTCAAGCTGCAGCAACACCTCAATACAAGGCAGCCACTAAAAGATTAAATGTTCACATGTAACGCCGAGAACATGTAAAACGTGAAATTTGATATATGCATGAGCAAGTAGCTTGCCACCTAAAGCATTGCAATCTTAAATAAATAAATAAATAAAGATATATTATTAGGCCTTGCATCACGCTACAGATCTAAAACAGCAAAACAAAACGCATTAGAAGCTAGGGAACGTACTGCTAGCAAGGTAGTGATAGCTTGGCGTTGAATAGGTGTTGGTTCAGTGTATCCAGCTTCTTTAATATTCTTGATTAGGTACTTTCTACATCGGTAATGCGTCCGCAGCTGCTCAAATGCAACAAGTGGAGCTGGAACGTCTCGACCAGATACATGAATCTGATATTTCTTCCTCGACAATCCAACGACCTGAAATATGATCAGCAGGTAAGATTTTGAGAAATGCAAAGTTGGAAACACAGTGCAGTTAAAAATAAGTTCACTAAAAATTGGAAAACTTCAGATCCCTATTACATGATTCCCAAATAAGCACAACAAACAGATCAAATCAGTTTAAGTATCAAATCGACAACAGAAAAGAGAGTGCACTATACTAGTAAGTAGAACCTAAGCACTAATAATGTGGGATATAAATTCTATCAGCAAGGCAGTAGTGCCTTAAATTGGCACAATAGGTGCAGTATTTACCTCTGCTTCCGGCAATGCTCCCTGCGCAGGTTCTGGTTCTTGATCATCCTGGTCAACTTCAGAAGTCTCAACAGTTTGAGATTTTCTGCGCTTGAACAGATTAAAGGTGGTTTCTGACCCTGTACAAGTCCAACAAAAATCCACGAATTTGCATCCGGGAGAAGGAATTAGGCTCAACATATCCGGCTTCAGGCGTCTACAGGAAAGTTCCCATACTGTTTACAAATAAATCTAAGTCATCTATGTTGGAAAATATCGTTCGATACTCAATGATCATCATCTCAACAAAATCAGCCGCTAATGCGAACACGATATTCACCGATCTCTAGATAGTATTCTATCCATCTTCTACACCGTGCAGCTATCAAATTAAGCCCCTAAACATACCGTTCTCCTTCTGTTTTCTCTTCCTCTTCTTGCTTTGAGTGTTGCTTTCAACACCACTCTGAGAAACTGCTGCCGACACCGCGACCTCTGAATCCTTTACGCTAGTATCGACTTTCTTCGACTGCGACACACACCATAAGGCATGAAACCCGCTCAATAAACCTTAGAATATCATAAGACGGAAGGCGATTGCGCAGTGCATATGCTGGACTTGGAATATTTCACCCAATTCCAATACTTCTTCCACAAGTACAAGTAAGAGTTTCTCCAGTTATGACAGAAATCACTACCCATAAGCCTAGACAGCTTTTCCACACCAATCAAAACCGTAGATCTCCCACAAACTCATTCCACTCCAATTGTCCTGATGCGACCCACAGCTCAGGTTCCACACAGATGTCACATCGTCGTGAAACTAACATCTATCCACCACAGCATGAGCATGCCCAAAACAATGTAAACCTAATTCCTGCAACCGATTCCAGGAACCTCATGCTCGACGTTACAATCTAATAATCGCAAATTCCAGATGGCCCACAAGCACTCACCCGAAAACGATTAACGTCAGCAGCGAACTTCTTCGTATTCAAGCGAACACCGGCGAAGAGAAAAGATGAGTCCATCTTCACTATAACCCTAATAAATCTACAAAACCACGCGCGGCTCTACAGCGCTTCCACAAGTACCTATACTCAATGGGTCATGATCCCAGAGGTCGCAGTGGCTACTCTTCTTCGGGGAGGAGATGTTTCCATGAGCACCCTTAAACCCTAAACCCTAAACCCCGGCTCCTATCGTAGACCGTGAATTAGGCGAAAGCACCCCTAAATGAGAGAATTGGGCTTTCCCCTATTCTGGCGCACTAAATTCTCCGTTTCCTTCTTGTGGGTCGCATTCGATGTTCCTTAATTTGGAACCATCGTTTAAGGTTCGTGGAATTGGAACACATACACGCCGGCACTCACACTCTCGTGTCCTTTCTTTCGTTAGAAATATATATATCTATATATATATATATATATATATATCATCCTTATTTGTTGTGAAAACTTTATTTCCCTCTTATGTTTCTAGTAAGCAATGCCAATATAAAAAATAAAAAAATAAAAAATAAGTAAAAAAGTGTGAAGAATCTGCACAATTTCATAATTAAACAAAATTTATGAGTAAGTGCAATGTTAAAGCTTACTTTTTAGTGATGGAAATACTTCTAAAGCTTTTGGGATTCAAGATGATTGTTCCTTTTTCTAAATTGAATTCTAAGTTTGAGCTCTTGTGGTATAAATCAACTTTTTTAAGCACATGGTTTTTGAAAATCAAGTGCATATTTAGATGTACACACATTGAGGTGTGGGTGTATTCTTGATTAACAGATCCACTAAAACCCAATCAAAGAGTGAATGTGTGTCTTGTTGAGATATACAAGAATTTAATATAATCATACATTGATTTTCAACTATTACAATGGTTACAAATTGTCAATTTGTAATTCTCAAAAAAAATATATATATATATATATATATATATATACACATATACATACACACACCCAATCATATATTCATATCACACTACAAACAGCATAGAAAAGTAATTTAGAAAGAGTCATTTTTAAAATTATTTAAAGTTACAAGATAACAGATAGCACAATGATATTTATAAGGTTATAACTTACTTCTTTTTTTTCTTTTTAAATAAATCCAAATGCCTCTTAATGTAACACACAGAAATTATCCTTGATATGTTTATGTATACAAATGTACCTTGTAGGTCATAAACTCATATCCCTTAATTAATATTTCTCACATAATTTATAAAATTTCCATAAATTAAGCAAGATACATCTGTAAATATACAATTTAAATACCTAAAATTTTATAAAAGTATTTAATATTTTAAAATTAACATTATTTGGTGAAATATCATATAATAATATATTTTGATTAATATTGTTTTTAAAATCTATTATCTTTTGAAATAATACTAAATAATATATATAACAAATGTAGAAGTTCTAATTTGCATTAATATCAAGATTTTATTATCAATGACTATATATATATATATATATATATATATATAAATCAAACAAACATGCATTGAATAGTATCATAGAAGCAAATTTTAATCATAAAAGAACAAGCATTACATCTAAACATTTGAGATCTACTTGAAACTTAAACGAGGACAATAAGAATAATGTAAAAAAAAAAAAAAAAAAAAAAAAAACTTTGTTTTTCCGAAAATAATGACAATGTTTCTAAAATACATAAATTATTGCTATATTCTCTTGCCTTTGCCAAGCAATTTAACCTTTTAAATCTTTTGCAAGCATGATTTCTATTTCAATATTCAAAATATGTATATGAATATGGAATTTTAGTTTCTAGTCTACTAACATATAATATCTAAATTTAGCATATTTTTGGAGGTAACAACAATTAAATTGTGCTACATCATTGGGACCATACTAGATCACTTTTGTGAAACCAAGAGATTTCATTTCTTTTTGATATCAAGCACCCAATAATAATGCAAATATTTGAATTTTGATTTGATGACAATAACAAACTCGTCTGAAAAGGAATATGCCTCATTCTCCACAGTTCTACTCACCAGATGATTTAACAGAAAGAAAAAAGAAAAAAGAAGTTTTTTCATGTTTTCTTTTTTTGTAGTGACATTTTGTCGTCTACAGTTAGTACATGTCATTATGATTATAATTATAATTATTATCATAATAACTAAAAATAAAAACTACATGATTTGGAAAAAATAGGCATGTAAAAACATTATAAATATAGTAACACCCTACACAAAACCATTATAATGCTCACGGGTTGATTATTATAAATATAGTAACACCCTACTTAACTTAATTGTATAGAATTTGACTTCTCGACAACATTAAGAAATACAATTTCGATGTTATTGAGGTTTGTATCAAGGCTTGAGTATATTCTATTCTGTTTTATTGTTGTAGTTGTACAAAGTCATTTTTATTTTATTTTGAAAAAAAAGATGCATGTGTGTATATGTACATGTGTTTTCAAGTATCTATATTACATTACATCAATCCACTAACATTAAGTGTGCACTGCTAATGCAAGTAACACACCACCTGAATTAAATGGGGGTGTGTGGGTTTATATACACACACACACACACACACACATATATATATATATATATATACACACACATTACCCTATCATTGTTTTTATGAAAAATTGAAGGTAGATAATCCTCATGTAAACCATGGCCAAGATCTAAGTGGTGACAATTCTGATGGAAACCGTAAAATGCAAAGATTGTTGTGTTCTCAGTGACACTGGCTGGCTATTTGAAGATCCACACACTCTTAGCAGCCAAGTCACTTTAGCCACTGCTTGAACGCCACGTTGTCACCCTCGCTATCCAGTTCTGCCAAAACATTGGCAGAGTCAGCAGCAGAATTGGCTTGTGAGCCGTGTTCCAGGGAATATCTGAGAGGTCCCAGCCGACAGTTCCGTATGGAACAGTCCTCCAGGGTCGGGATTTCCCAGCGCCCGAGATTTGCAACGGGAGGAGCTCCGCCATTGCCATAGCTGGGTGCTGCTGCTGTCAGCCGGGTCGGTTCGGGAGCGTCTGTGGCCATGGCGATGGCCATATCTGTTGCTGCTGCTGCCACTCTCACAGCTAGTTTTGCCCTAGTGCCTCCGCAGTCGCTTCTTGCTCGCGCTCATGTCCAGTGCTCCGTGATTGGAGCAGTCTGGAAGCAGAGGAGTGGATCCGTTTCGGCGCAGTTGTGTGCTGCACCTCGAAAGCCGCCTCTGGGTAATCTTCGTGATCAATTTAATTTTCTCGAAAGTTCTTCACATTTTTATCATCTTGAGGTTCTTTGTGGAGGTCGATTCACTTCCAACAGGTATGAGCTGAAATGATTCGCGTAGAATTTGACTGTTGTAGGTTATTTGTGCTCAAAACTTGGTGGAATTTCAGTGTACATGAGTGTGACTATCATAATTCGTTTAATTTTGGTTATGATTTTTTAGTTAGTTTTATTTTTGTGCTGTGAAGAAGTCGTTTGCGGTAGCCGATTGTCTTATATCATCGCATTCGTGCTGTTAATGGCCTAGGTGCTTGCAACAAATGTGCACCGTTTGTGCATCCTTCAGTATGTTCGTGATCAGTTTCTGAACTGCATTGCTTCCTTGGAATTGCAGTGCATGAGCACCAGTGTTCATATTCCCGACTTCGCTCAGCACGACGGGTTCTAGTCCACGCTCAAGCCGAGGAAACAGAAGAAATGGACGCAGTAGAGGACGTAGACATTTGTGAGCTCGTGAATGGTTCCGAGGTCCAGATCGGTGACGAAGGCGAAGTGTCGGGCTTCTTTATCCAAGCACTCAAGAATAATAACGGTGCTGGAATTCTCCTGTTGCCGGATGTCTTTGGCTGGGAAAGCAGCGCTACACGAGACATTGCTAACCAGTTAGGCTGCTTTGGTTACAAGTACGAATCGCACACCTTTCTCCATTGTATTTGCGCGCTTAACCCTCTCGATTCTCGACAATCTGCTCAAAATATGACATGATCTTTACATTTTGACACATTTTTGTTGTGATGCTGGCAGCGTGTTAGTTCTTGATCTCTTCCGTGGAAATTCATGGAAGGAAGGCGTTTCACCGGCCAGCGGAGACTTCGAGGCATGGCGCAGCAGCCATACCAACATCGCCAAGGACATTGATGCGGCGTCTCGGTGGCTGAAAGCCGCCGTCGATGAACAAGGTCATGCCATCGATCCAAGCAGCAACCCCAAGTGTGCTATCGTAGGGTTTTGCATCGGCGGAGGACTGGCCATCCAAACCATCGCCAGATATGGCTCCATTACGACTGAAGGAGAGGTTCCCAATCCATTCTCAGCAGCAGTGTCGTTCTACGGTACACGGATCAATTTGCAACCAGAGCAAATCCGGAACATCAAATCTTCCCTCATGATGATCACTGGAGACCTCGATCCCGGTTCGCCTGTACAAGGGTGTGAGGATATCGTCGCCCTGCTCGATGATGCTGAGGTCGTTGTGTATCCCGGACGAGGCCATGGATTTGCGCACAGGCCTAAATCTCTGGAAGACGACGAGGCGGCGGAGGCTGCATTCAGCACCATGATGAAGTGGCTCAAGAGGAGGTTGCTCACTGCTTGACACTCCTGGTTGATGATTGACCCTTCTTGTTCATAGCATACTACCCCTACTGACCCCGTTTCAGCGATCTGTATATGAATTTAGGTCGGTGTCGGTGAGTGAGGACATCTAGTGCACCGAGAATTCGAGAATTCTTGCGGGGCCCGCGTTTTGTGGCTTTGCTGCACATTTCCCACCCTTGATCATCTTTTGTTCTCAGTGTTGATTAATGACTTGTGAGAAGATGGTCTAATGGAGAGTTTGTTCCAGTGACTAAGTCTTGTTGGTGATGTCTGTTTCCATTTGCACTGAAAAAAACCTTGTTTCGAATTTCAATTATGTAGTTCATTTTAGTTTAGTTGTGGAATCCTGTATCCATACTTTTGAGTTCACATATTATGTTCGGTTCTACAGCTAAAGAAGGAAACTTAGGTTATGTATATATATGTATATATATATATATATATATATATATACGTATCTCTTTGCATGTAAGTAAGGATGTTGGTAATAAATCCCATTTTAAATTAATCAAACTGGATTTGATAGAAATTTACATCAGGGACGACTTTACTACTCATAATATTATTTGTCGTAATTTATTGCTATTGTTAGTCTTTATAATTTTCATTAATAATTCTGAAGAAGACAAGCTCACATATTAGTTGTGTCTAATTAATGTTAATTAGTGTTATTTTATTTTGAAGTACTTCAGTAATTTAATTATCTAACTCCAAGTGTTGGCTGTCCAGTATCACATTTTAATGAATTAATGGTTAAACACAAGGATTTTTTTTATACGTCTTAGGTTATGAGATTGAAATACTTCGATTCTCTACCTATTTTTAGTCAAGTGTTGTTCAAAACACAAATTCTCTTTAAATATCCCTTTTGCATTTAATTCTACCAAAGATGATTTACAAATCCACATGGTCTGTTAAGATGACAAATATTGATAATCATCACATCCAAACCATGAAGATTGCTTTTAAGAAATATGGTGTTGAATTTTTTAGGAAAGAAGTAAGAAGAAGAAAGACAAAAGAATAATGAAGAAGTAAAAAATTATGAGAAAAGAGTAAGCTTTAGGTGTGAGTGCTAAAAGAA
Source organism: Physcomitrellopsis africana (assembly GCA_036785485.1). NCBI lineage: Eukaryota > Viridiplantae > Streptophyta > Bryopsida > Funariales > Funariaceae > Physcomitrellopsis > Physcomitrellopsis africana. The sequence continues at coordinate 57,794 of JAWRVF010000258.1, forward strand.
ATATATGAGAATAAGAATCAAGATATGAGTTATTGTAATTAAATTTAAAACAAAAAAAAATCTTTGGTCCACATCATGGCCTCTTCTTACTCTACACTATTTCTAAAAACTAATACTTTTAAACGAGATTTTTAGAATCCTTTTTAAATTGAGGCTCTTCAAAGTGGACTATAAATAGAAATACCACCTAACATGCAAATCTAACTATTAAATTAATTTACAAATGTTGAAAAGAATTATGCATATTAAATTTCCAAGACTAAATAAACCACCTTATGATGTTTTGAAGCATTTCCATACCAACCAATATAAATGCAAATAAAATAAAATGACATTTTTCTAATTTTCTCTTTGTATCTCTACCTCCCCCACCTTCATACTGAAAACTTATAAAATAATCAAATTTAAAAATATATATATATATATATATATATATGGAATTTTATAAATAAAAATTTATTTTTATTATAAATATTCTAAAACATTCAAATTCTTGTTTTAAAATTACTTATTAGATTTATGGTTTAAAATTTGTATTACTAAGATATTTTATACAATTATATTGTGAACCTAATTTTTGTAATGCATGATTATAATGTTTCCATTTGACAAAAACTGAATATTTGTAATTGTTTATTTGAAACAACCCAGTAGAAAAAATTGATTTTATAAATATATCAATTGTACATCTTTGAACTCTTATATTCTAAGATTAGAATGTATGAGAATTTAAATTTTTCTTACAATTTTTAGTTAGACAACATTAAAAACCAAAAAAATGTTTACCTAGTGCCAAAAATATTGTAATTAATGCTTAACTTGTTATATATAAGATGTTAATGAAAGCACATTATCACATAAAAACTTAAGAATTAAAAACTGTGACAATATATACTTGGAGCTAAATATGGTGACTTCAATAAAACTATAGAATCAATACCAAATATTTTGATTAAACATCATCTTGTTCTAATAACCCATAAGTTGAGAACAATACAAAAATCATAACAACCACCAACATAACGAATCAATTCAACTACTCTTTTAAAAATAGTGCCTACAATTCATAACTTATAACTCATAGAGCCATGTACATACATTACAAAACATAATAAATATTATTTTTCTGTTTATTTTTTTGTGGGGTTATTGAAATGTAGCTGTGCACTAAATGAAACATGTGCAGTGAAATAAACCAACACACTGGTATTATTTACGATTGATTTAAATTCAAAACGTTTAGAAGCTGCATGAGAGTGAGTGAGTGAGTTCGGCACATGCATGTGTCGGTGTGGCCTCGATAATGTCGTCGTCGAAGTCTTGACTCAATTTGAAAGTTTCTCGGGAGGTTTGAGATTTGTTGGCTGATTTCGCACGAGCAGGAGCTTGCAGTGATGAGTTCGGTTGTAGTGCTCTCTTGCAACACATCTCGCTTTTAAAATTTTGTGTTGAAGATTGTGCGTTATTGCTTTTTTAGCGTGAAGAACAGGGATAAGTGCACTTAGTCTTCTCCGTGTTTTGTAGGGAGAGTCCCATTGGGGGAGCCGTGTGTTTGCTGCTTCATATCGATAATCCGGCCGGGTATGATGGCGCAATTCTAGTGGCGGTCATGTGTAAAATCTCTCAGAAGGCCTGTCGAACACGCATTGGTATACTGTGCAAGATGGGCTCCCATAGTGTCCACTGTGCCTAATACAGATCTTTTGGACAAGTCTGTGAAGGCACCACCGAGAGAATTCTTGCCAAGAACAATCCTCGCAGGTGGGTACGCTTGATCCTATCTGCTTCCTTGTAAATGATTGATTTGACATAGTTGTGGTTTCTGAAATCCGTAGTCGTTTGTAAGCATGGATGGGGCAGAATAGCTGTAAGCTGAAACTTCACCCTTCTCTTTTCGTGTCCATCTGCATATGTTCCTGCTCAAATGATGTCATCTTTTATTTGCAGCTTGAATGGGTGTTCTCACTTTCCAAGTTCAAATAACCACCGTACGTACAAAAAGGAGGACGAAATTTTACCGTTTCTTTTTTTCTTTTTTTCTTTTTTTCTTTTTTAAAATTATTTGCTTTTCATTATAGTTTTAGTTTTCTTCCTGCTTTAGAATTCTATGAGTCTGGATGTAAGAAAAGGTTTTAGCTGGTTCACGTAATCAATGTTGTGGTGACAGTGGATTGTTTCATTCCCTGTTCCATTGCTGCTCCTGGATGTTTATCCAATTGGTATGATCTTCTCATGAATTCCTTCAGTAAACCTAATGTCCGCATGTTGTGCATGTGAAAACTTCTGTTTGTTTTAAGGGATGATTGGTCTTGATTTGCAGGTATGCAGGAAAGCCAAGGCTTGGATCAGTGATTGAATTTTTGAGAGATACGGCGAGCTTAGAAGACAAAGTCAAAGACGTCAGCCTTCCTTTGTTTAGTCTTCACTGTAATGAGAATGTTGTAACAGAGCCTGCTGTACGTAGTTTCTTGGATGAGAGTGCAAAATCCTAGTACAAGACGATTTGGATTTACAAGGGTATGCCGCATTCGCTCATATACAGAGATCCTGACGACAATGATGTAATGATACTGAGCTTATTACATTATTAGCTCATGGTTGGAGTGCAACGAAAGTCTTCAACAGCAAAAGATTTCATATTCCTCAAGCTTTTAGGTTTAAAGTCTGGATGTGTTGAGCCTCATGGAGGTCATGGGTCGATTTATTAGTTGCTCAGTTTTTTGGAAACCTTTTGAGGACTTTAGCACTTTCACTTCAGCTGTCAAGCCAGGCCTTACCCCTCTATTTGATAGGCAACAAGAACAACACTATCCTACTGAGCTACAGTTCATCAGACATCTAGCTTGACAAATGAGGGGTACTTGTTCACTTCAGAACAAAACTCTTGATTGTCACATACTGAATAGCTTGTGAATGGCAACTGCAGTCAATATATAGTTTTTCAGGATTTATGTTTCCAGTTTTAATCTGAGTAACCTAGACAAATTGTATGAAATATTTGCAGACTTGGAGGCTGAAAAGTGGACTTTATTGAGTGTTATGATTTGTGACAGATATTAACAGTGAGATAATGGAGGTGCAAAGAGCTGGTGTGATCTTCTGACCAAACAATGCCTGAAGTTGCGAATGAAATTGAACTGTGTTGCAACAGATGGGTATCATTTGTTGCTTGCTGGATTGTGTATGTGCTATCTAGCTTGGTCTTCAATATACTTTTCACAATCAGTGAGCTATGGAGTATCATTAGTAGTAGATCAATAACTGATGGTGGCAGATAGAAAAAGCATGTATCAGTACTCTTGCTTCAGTCTTAACTGTATAAATGTGATTCCCATCAAGTCTACTTCAGCACCTGTACTTGTGCCAGAAAGGCTAGTACAGAATGTGTGGCTCATTACTTCAGGGTGATGGTTCAAATCAAGAGCCTGTTTGCATCAAAATTTGTGGGGGCATCAGTTAATGCTGTTGTGAGCTGAGTTTCAATGTCAATAAAAGGTTGGTTCAATTTGGTTCACAGCAACCCATTTTAGAGCTATAGTTCAATCTGAGCATAAAGAATTTTGTGTTTGAAAAACTTGGGAGAAACATCATACATATAATTTGAGGTGTTGGAAAAATAATATGGTGAAAAATCTGTTTGATTATTTGAAATTGAATTCAATTCAATTATAATTTAAATGTTATCATGAATTTTTGAACAGTGGTAACATTTGAAACCCATACAAAAAAATGGAATAAATATTAAAATGAAATGCACAGACATGCATCTGAATTTTTATTCTATAGTTTATGTTTTAAAATTATCTCAATTAGTTTTAGTGCATGTAAATGTATTACATGCATTAAAAACAAATGAAAAAGGAAAAGTGATGCTAACTAAATATGTCATCTACTTACCAAATAACTGAATGCATGGAAAATTCATATATGGAATGTAAACTTCAAATAGTGATTTTGAATACTTCAAAAACAATTCATGTTCTATAATAGATAAGTTTTTATAAAATATATTCCTGCGAAATAATATTTTCAAAACAACTATATTTGGCCAAAGAAAGAAGTGCAAAAATGACCATATTCTTCCTTGCCACGTACTTAACCTCATTAAAAAATCAGGGGAGAAGAAATGCTTGAATCAAGGGCCACGCCCATACAGGGAGACGACGAGGAAATTATCGCTGTGCCCGGAAGTGCTCGGGGCAGGAGGGGCAGGCTTAGTGAAAAAGACTTTATCTTCTTCTTCTTTATCGACTACTTTTGGAGCTTGTTTTCCGTCGTCTGCGTCGTCGTGATCGTGGTCGTCGTCCTTCCTCGTCCTTCCTCGTCCTTCTTCGTCATCTCCTTGTCTTTCTCCAACCCTGACTCCCTCTCCACAACGAAACTCTCCATCCTTGGCCGCTCTTTGTCCATCCTCTGTTTCATAAGATTCCCTCGCACCACACTCCCCCTCCCTAGTCTCCCTCCCTCCCGTTTTTTCTGTTGCTCTGGGCGTTACTCACCCTCGCGCCTGTTACTCCTAACACGTACTTGCTGGTGCATGAGACAGACAGAGCTTAGTTTCGTTCCTTGAAGATTGGCGTAGAGTGTCGCGGGCGTTTCTCTGTGTTGGAGGACTTCACCCTAGGTGTGTTGATCGAGGAGAAGGGAGTTTGTCGGAGGTGAAATGGAATAGTTGTGGAGGATTGGTGTTGTCGATGGTTCGAAGAATTTCTTATACAGGAGGGCGGTAGAGCGGGTTGTTTGTTTTTGAAGCTCAGGGGATTTAGCGGGAGTTTGGAAGTAGTGTTACGGCTTTCTTTTTCCCTCCTGCTTGTGATGCTGAAGGAGGTTTTTGTGAAGGAGGAATGCTAATGTTAGGGTTTATGCTATGATTCAGCTCGCAGTGAATGAGAGACGTAGGGTTTGCGCTTGAAGCGAGTGCGGTGCTGGCGGTCTCCTGCGAGCTCTTGACGACCTTGTGAGCTTGTCTGGCCATTGCCGGTAGGTTACATCCTCCTGCGCAGTTGTTTTGTATCTTCACTTTATTTGTACTGACTTCTTTTTGAAATAGAGATTTATGAGCAATTTCTTCTTGTCCGTTTCAGAACTCTATTCTGTGCTGTTTAATAGCAATGGCGCGCTTTAATGCTGGTTTTTGGTGCGATTGTGCTTTCTGACCTGGTGTAGTTCGCATTTCGATTTGGCCATCTCGATACTTAATCGCATTATTGAATGTGATTTAAGGCCACTGTGAATGTTTGTGATGGAGATTGTTTAGTAAGGGTACTCGGTAAGCTTGTCTTTTTCAACTAATAACATCAGGGAATGACACCGAACACATTCAATATAGCGGTTCTTGGTTCTTAACCTCGACTAAAGCGATTGAAGTTGTACGCCTTCTTGAACTGATTTTTCCATTTAAACTTCTACTGAGACTGTGCGCTGGAATCGAATGTGGTGCAGTGATAGCAATGGTGCCGAGAGAAGTTATTACATTATCGAAATGCAAACTAGATGCTTAATTACGGCTCGTCCAACATGTACTATCCTCTTCGCCATGAATCTAATGCCAACAAAGAGGTATGTATTTAGCACCACTGGTTTCCTTTAGCTGAGTTCATCATTAGTGTACTGTCTCTCTTCATATACATATACAGAGCATTGTATACCTTTTTACCATCTTGCATTTTCAATCCTGGCAATTATCCTTCTTCTCAAGTATCCATTTATTAGGTCAATTGTTGATTTCCACCAGCTTTGTTTTTATGCAGTCTATGCTAAACGGCTCGGCTACGTCATTGCTTGATGGCTCTGCAAACACAGCTAGACCCTTTGGATCTTCTTCTTTCACGTCACAATCAGGAACAACGCCTAATTTTAACCACACATGTAATTTCTTCCCGTGGCGTTTCTATGTCTGTCTGAAGTTAAAATAGTACACTTTCCGCTTCTGGCAGTTGTCTAACCACGGTTAATTTCAATTGCAGCAAATCTGCAAGGAGTGCATAATCAGGGTATTTACAATATGCAGACTATGCCAAATGGATTATCCTCTCGAAACACAGGTTTTGGAGGACCTTCGAGTGGTACTCATCAGTCTGGTGGTAGCTCGGCTTCTGGCCGATTCTCAACTAATAGTTTGGGGGTTGGTCTCTCTCAGGTGATATTTCCTTTCAATTTGTTGATGATTGGGTTGTGGTTGTGTTGAAGTCTTGATACTAACGCGCGTGAATAGGCCCCTTTTTTTTTTTTTTTTTTTTTTTTTTCTGTTTTCTGTTTTCTTTTATTATCATTTATTATTTATTTTGTGGGATTTGATTCGGGTCCGCTTGTAAGTGAGTTTTAAATGTTTTATATGAGCACTTTATCTGTGTAATTCTTCAGTAGGCTGTCAAGGTCAGTGAGCACTGTTTGGTATTGAAGATATTGAGAATACTATCCTGGAAGCTTGGTTTACTGATACATGTATTTTCATAGCTGCTGCTGCTATTATATTATCTAAATTTCACATCTTTTACAATTTCGATGTTTTACGTTAGTTTATGTCCTTCAAAACTTTGCGTGGCAAATTCGTTTTGAGAATACACGGTTAGTTAGCCTTCTTTATTGATTTTTTTCCAGTTAACCCATCTTATTAACAGAGACGTTCACTAAAAGAGAATAAATTAATCACATCTTTTGATTCGGTTTGGGCTTGCCAGCAGTTGTCGCAAGGAGGGCTCTACGGACACTCGTCAATGACAAATCGCACAGGAACTAGTTTAGTGGGGAATCATTCCTACAATAATAACGTGAATGGAGTTGGAGGATCTGGGTCTAGCTCCATTTCAAATCGTGCGTCTATGTCAGGCATTGGAGGATCACCGTCGCAGATGGGGAGTGTAGGACCCCGCATAGTAAGCTCCGTCGGGGGAGTGAGTCTTGCTGGAGGGGGTGGTCTTACAAGAGCGTTGAATGCAGGGGTCGGTGTGAATATGCAAAACTTGAATAGTTCACGTGTGAATATGGGGCAACTTAGTAGTAGCAATGGGATTGGTGTGCAAGGCCCGGGGCGGCCTGCCAATTCTCTACTGCATCAAGGTTTAAACATATCTTCATCTACTTATAACCCTTCAGGGGATCTTCTGGCAATGCTTAGTCGAGGTATTATGGATCCTCATTCATCACCTCTGATGCTTGGTATGTGTTTATGTATGAGTTTAGTTTTCAATGCGGAATATCTGTTTTTTCACTTGCTCCTCTATTTTCGTTGTAGTTTTAGCGAAAATCCTCTATGGTGTCCTTTATTTTAATAAATAATTAAAACCTAGTACATTTCCCCACCTCTAGGCTACGTATTTCGCTTTGAATACGGATTGGCAAACAGTAAGGTATGTAGTGAAACTGAAGATTTAACTTACTTGTGCAGCATCACCTCAAGGTGTCTCATCCATGTTGGGGAACAATTTTTCAACATCCCCAAGCTCAAACATGCAGGGCCAGATTTATTCTGCTAATGGCCATGTTGGAGGCATGAGTCCTAGTAGTGTTGGAAACGGGAATGATGGCGTGGCCTTTGATATCAATGACTTTCCTCAGCTTACGACCCGGCAGTCTCCATCTGGAAACATGCAAGGATCTGTAGGTGAGTGTTGCTTGTGTTTGGGTATGTAACTACTTTTTGATGAATCATTTAAACAAAGATGCAAATCTACTTAGACAGATTCTCAGGACAGCATGAAAGGTGCATGTTTCACGGAAGTGTGCATGTCACGTTTATGCGGTTAAATATCTAATGATTTTCTTCCTGTTTCAATGATTTCGTTTACTCCGTATACTTGTAATGCAATCTCGTTACAGCTGCTGTTAGCATTTGGGGTTATCTTTCGGGGGTTTGAACATTGTTTGTCCTGACAGGTGGACTCAGAAAGCAAGGAATCAACGCCCTAGTTCAGCAAAACCAGGAGTTCAGCATACAGAACGAAGACTTTCCAGCTTTACCAGGTTATAAAGGTGATCATTAGTATGTCGTATTTGCCGAGATTAGTGAAGGGCGGTGATAATCTAAGCATGAATATATCAATCTTAACAGTATCTTCGACAGTTTTTTGAGTAACTGTTTGTACACGATTATTTTATAGAGTAGCAAAAGAAGCTGTGGGAAAGATAAATTTGAAGCACGTAAAATTTGTACTTGGAACGTGCTTATTGAAGACGTGTCTTGTATGTAGGTGGAAATCATGATCTGGCCTCTGAATTGCAGCAACATCACAAGGACCAGCAGCATGACTTGGCGGCAATGCAAGTGCAACACTTCTTGGTAAATAAGTGCTTATGGACGCAAACTTTTCAATATTCTGCACGTTAAAAAATGACAAGAGGATTGCGTTGGGAAAATCTAAATTTGTTCGCATTAATGCCGCTGTTTGTAATGAATAGTACTTTGTAATGTCCTGCTTGTTGTATGCGATGGAGTAGTAGCAGTTTGTCCATTTGGGTGGGTTGTGTTAGCAGGCAGTAAAATTGATCAGTTAAAGATTGGTTCTTTTAGTTAAGTTTAGTTAGTCACATGGTTTCAGTGCAGATGGGGAGGTCTACTGGATTTTCGCAGGGAGGGTTCTATGCATCCAACCGGCATATTTTGCAGCAGCAGCCAGCTGGAAACGCTTCTGAACCACAACATCTACATGCTGGCGTTGGGGGTTCATTTTCTTCAGCTCGTGGTCACCCTTCGTATCACTCTGAGGTGAGATTACTTCACACTGTAATGTTGTGTTAGGACGGTTAGGCTGCTGCTCTGACAAGGTCGTGTTTTAAGTTTCCAGTTGGTAATGCTGACTGGCGTAGATGTTCTACCATGCCTGCCGTTGTCTCTGTTTTCAGTGACTTAGCTCGAGCCACCTTGGTTCATTTATGAACATAATTGAAATTTTGAACAGCGGCTTGGATGATTGTTGGAAGCATTATGCATCTAAAGCTGTATTAAGTTCTACTTGGGTCTGCAGATGGTTGGTGCTCCGGGGTCTGGTGCAACGCAAGTGCATCGTTCTGGGGTTGGTGGAGCGTTAGGTCAGTATGATCAGAGCTTGAACTACCAACACCAGTCTCCGTCGAGAGCAGGAGGGACGTTAACTCAACAACTGCTCCAAGCTGGGATGGCAGGAGCACTTCGTGATTCTTTAAAGCAAGGGGGTTCTGCTCAGCAGCCCGATCGCTTTGGTTTACTAGGTTTATTGAGTGTAATAAGGATGAGTGATCCAGACCTGACAACGTTAGCTTTGGGTACGGACCTCACGACTCTAGGACTGAATCTTAACTCAAGGGAGAACTTGTACAAAACATTTGCTTCTCCGTGGGCCGACGAACCCATTAGGGGTGAACCTGATTTTTTGGTTCCTCTGTGTTATGATCAGAAAGCTCCACAGTTGCAGGTATACTTCTCTCCTTATTTTTAAGTAAGCTGCCGTCGTTAAAGTTGAACTAAAATGTTTGGGTGTTTGAAATTAAATACGATCTTAAAGGCTTGTATTGATTTCAGTTAATTACGTATTAAATAAAAAGATAATAGTATTCGTTAGCAAGTTTGTATTGCTGGAACTCTGCCCATTTTCTTTTTAGAAATCCGTACCATTCATTGCCTAAGCCTGGTTTATTTTCATCGTGCAGCCGAATCACTTCACCAAGTTCCAAGATAGCACTTTGTTTTATATCTTTTACAGGTAAGATTTTTTTGGTCTCTGATTGGATAGAATGCTTAAAAAATACATACATCGCATGAGTATTTTTCGCTATTTTTCGGTATTGATATGCATATTATCATGAAAGACTTTATCTGGCTCAAGTCATCAGTTAACTCCAATTTTGTGCGCAGCATGCCGAGAGACGAAGCTCAAATTTATGCGGCCAGTGAGTTGTAAGTTACATTCTTTTCCGTGAAAGCCTTGTGCATCTGGTGATGCGTGGATTTTATACTATTAATTGCGCTCCAACCACCTCAATAATGGAAGGAATTTCTAATTGATGTTCTAAGTAGCACTTAGAAAATACTATCGTAAATTTGTTCCATTGTGGATTTTCTAATCATGGTAACTTCGCGTTCTGAACAGGTCAAATAGGGGATGGGTCTTTCATAAGGAACTCAGCAGATGGTTAAAGCGCGCCCCTAATTGTGAGCCAATGGTGAAAACTCAAGCATATGAGCGTGGCACGTTTTTCTTTCTGGATCCTACTACAATGGAGATAGGATGCAAGGTATGTTGTGTGGTGTTGTAATTGTTCTCTATTATTGCCCTTTACAAGCATAGGATGAACTTGTTAGCTGCGTTCTATTTTGGCATATGCTCGTGACCTATATCATCACTGCTGACTCTTTATACCTGGTCAAAGCTGCTGATTGCACTCATGCTTTTCTCATGATTGGGAGTGCCTTACGATGTCTTCGATACACTGTGGAGGTGGAGTCTTATCATATTATTAAACGGAATACTGTGGATGACCTGTGAAATAATGTCCATTTTGGGGTGTCGTTTCCAGGAAAACTTTGTGCTGCATTATGAGATGTTGGAGAAACCTCCGCAATTGCCAGCTCAACAGTGACGGACGAGAGCTGCTAAGCCTGATGATCTACGACATATTGAATCATATTTTCCTGTCAGTCTTGTTCAGATGTTCATACTCGTGCCTTTTTCTTTAATGAAGCTAGTTGATCTTGCCCATTTTAACTTTAAGTGAGCTGTCTTCAGTTCATGTTGTACTGTGAGCTTCCAGTCTCTTCAGCTCATCAGCACTGGCTGAGTTGTGACGGTTCTTGTGACATTTTTTTGGTAAGCAGTTGTGAAGTGTTGAAGTTTCGCTAGACAATTTTATGCGATCTAATTCCTCATCTTAAATTTCTGGCTTGATTGTCTTAGTCCGCTTAACCAATTCAAAAGCCGCTCCAAGGCCAGCCCATTTGCGCCTTCGGAGGCCACTTATCATAAATATCTCACTTCATTTCAATTAAGTCGACAGTTTTTAATTGATGCCTCCCGGTCAGTGAATTGTAGAATTGCATTCGACAAGTACATCTATCAGTAAAGTGGATTACTAAAAACCTATCTGGATTGTGTTTGTAGCTTTACATTTGAACTCTTTTAGGAAAATTACATTAGTCTTAATTGTTAAGTTGCTTTGTGAGAATTATGTAAGGGTCTTAAATAGTTTCCACTCCACTCTAATAGTATATGTAAGCAAGACAATAATATATACATATAAATACATATATATATATATATATATATACACATTTGTAACTTGAAGGGCCAAGATTTAAACAAGACTGCATAAAATACTTATATCTTGATGATTCTGTATGTAGAGACAAAAATAATAAGAATAAAAAGACTTGAATGAGTTTTATTTTGCAAAAAGATATATTTCACATCACCTTGAAATGGTGTTACTTGTTCTTGTTCACACTAAGTGATAACATGCAATGTTTTTACATGCAAACTATTACATGGCTCTCTAATTAGATAGTATATGAAGGGGCAAGACTAGAGTCATTATCAATCTTGTCAATGTTTTTCTTGTATTTGAGTTTTGATTGAAACAATTCTACTTTTTTTTCAAATTTCACTACAGTTAATCTCAATATATATCTCTTCTTGATTTTATACTTCCATTTCTACTTACATACATGTATTAGTTATCTTTTAGCAAATTTATGTTATGGTTTTGACAAAAAGAAAAACATAATTGGTTTAACACTTTACTTTGCATTTCTTTTTCAACAAGTTGCAATTGTTTAACATGGATATATAATAGAAATCAAAACATAAATTATATCAAAGAAAAGTCAGATCTTGGTACTTTATAATATTTTCTTTCAAAAAACACTTTTTGCTAGAATAAAACATGTAATACAAAAATTTATAGATAAATTAAATTATATTTAAATATTGATTTTAATTTTAAAAATAATATAAATTTTAATTTAATTTTAAAATATTACTCACAAGATATTTCCTCAAGAGAAACATATAAAGATTTTGAATTAAAATCAAACAAGCATCTCAATAGAATAATAGTATAAAAAGAACTTTAATATTAAAAATAAATAAATTGTACAAGCTGTCTTCAGTGTTTGTTCCTTTGAATATTAAAAAAATACATATAAAATATCAATATAATATTAATAACATGAGAAAATGAATCAATGCTTTCGAAATTACAATAACCCTTTAACTTAGACGCATCCATCATCCATCCATCCACCCATCCACTCATACATCCATACATCTCTCATCCATCCATTCATCTACTCATCCATCCCACTTAGATATCCATCCATGCGTTTATCCATCCCTAATTCCATCTATGATCCCTGCACCCAGTTGACAGGACAAAACAAGAATAGTATCTCAGGTTTTCCTCGCAGATCTTTTACTACGACAAATTCCGCCGCAGAACAGTTGGATTCAAGAGGTCAGTTCTTGAGGTGGAATCTGCATGCTGTCAGCTACTCAATCTGCAACCACACACTACATCGGCAACCCGCTTCCTTTCTGTCCACTTCGTAGCCCTTTCCCGAGCACCCGACCTCTCGATTCTGCTCTACAATTGCTTCACAACCTCCGCTTCAAGGATTTCCCTCGTCCACATTACAAATATCATCTCCTCAGGTGCACGAAGACTGGAGATCAGTGGCATTTGGCATGCGACTCGCGGTTTTTAGCCTTTTTTTTGTCCCCTGTTTTTTCATGATCAGGTGAGGAGGGGTTTTCCGGAGCATAGAATTGATGGATTGACGTTGGAAGTAGAATTGTTGGGCGCGAGATTAAGCGGCGTTTCGATAGTGGATGTTGCCCAAGGATTCAATTGTGTTTCTTCTACAAGGTGATTGTGGGTTTCTGGGTGTGGTTACCTGCTTTCGTCGAAGGATGGTTGATTGCCGGGGGGTTGCATGGATGTTTCTAAGAGAGTTACTGGCTAGGGTTTGTCAATGTTGGAAGTTGGTATATTAAATTTCGATTTCTTTTTACATTCTCAGCATGCTGGGAATACTCAACAGATAAAATATGCTTATATGTAAATTCTTTTATGTTGCTACAGCCGTCATTTATCTGGAGCTCAAGGTTCTCGGGTTTTAATTCTTGGAGAAAGACGTCGAGGTTTGTGTCTCTCCTATACACACTCACACACACACACACAATTCGATGAGATTGTGATTTAGTGAGGTGACTGGATTTTATCACACTGACTTTGTTCGCACTTCTCAATGACTTGCTCTTTCCTTGCATTTTAGCTCTTTTTCGAACTGGTCAATATGGTGGTCACTGGCATCTCAATTTGTAGCGAAATTGCAATCTCGTCCTCTGCCCACTCTTCAAGTAACTTATCCAGTGACTTTCAGTTACGAAAGAGATTTTTAAAATTTTTTATGTTTACACAGCATTTCCGCAGGGATGGCGGGAAGCCTTCGCCTGTTCATATCTGTCCCTGCTACAGCACGCCACTTTGGAATCGATGGTAAAAAGTTTTTAACAAAATCTGTGCAGCAATTGATGATAGATTGTTATGAATTGCCAAATATGTATCCCTGTGACCTGACGTGTTGACAGATTCAACTTCATGAATCTGTTGACGTGATTGAGTAACAAACCACACTATCGCGAGGGAGGGAACTGGGACACGATTTGGAATTTCTAATGTCCGAGTCATGCATGGTGGTCATCTATGCAGGGGTGGAGAAGGCACAAAGAGTCCATAACAGAGTAAACGGAAGATACAAAATCTATGCTGCCACAGCTCCTGGCCAAGGAGGGGGTGTAATGGACAGACCAACCATTGACAAGCCCACTCCTGGTCGTGAGAGCGAGTTTGATCTCAAGTGAGTTCACCATTTCTTTTTCAATGCTTCACTAGTTCATTTCAGTGCTGCATGCGAAGACTCCCAATTTTATCCCACCTGTTACTGTATGTGCATATTAGGTTCAATATCCCAGCCGGCATTTCGTGGTTATTCCTCTCTACTCTTACTTGACTGCAGGAAGAAAAAGAAGATGTCACCCCCATATCGTGTTATGCTCCACAATGACAACTTCAACAAGCGTGAATACGTTGTCCAAGTTCTGATGAAAGCTATCCCCGGAATGACAGTAGACATCGCTGTGAATGTCATGAATGAGGCCCACATCAATGGTCTTGCAGTTGTTATAGTGTGCCCTCAGGAAGATGCTGAGGACTACTGCATGCAGCTGAGAACGAACGGTCTTTTGAGTTCAATAGAACCCGCAAGCTGTTAATCACTTGTCGGGTGGACCTTTGAGTGTAAAGTATATGAACGTAATCTGTGTAATAGAAAGATTGATAGAAGTGATGAAATAATTCTAGAGCTCTTGCGTTGTGTAAGGATTCGTACCCCAATGTCAATGCAAATCTTTTACGAGCTGTTTTTTGTGATCAGAAGCTTCTTGAACCTTGAAAATGGCAGTGCCCGTCGAAAAATAGATGGGGTTCCACATCTTGTGCGCACTCTGCAACAGCTAAAAAGATGGAGACTTCGTGTTCATTACTATTTTGTATGTAGTCGTTCATATTGTGCTGACTTGCTTGCATGAGATATTGAACTGCCATTTGGACTATTATTAGAATTATGGTAAGGTTTTTTCTTCTGATACAAAGATTCCTTGTTCTTCGACTACAAATATTCACGGGAAGCTGAGCAAGAGGCTGATTTTGAAATGGGTAAAATTACAGTGAGGACGCAGATGGCACATTCCAACTTTTGAATTACCGATATTTTACCGGTATGAATATCAGTCCATTTCCCCAAATGAAAGGTCTAACTTGTTGCCATTGTCTGGAAGATTCAAGGTGTAATGTAAAAATGCAACGACCAACGCAGCTGAGGACCAAAATTTCAGAATATTATCATGACCTGGTGAACAATATCTCTCAGCAGCGACTTCAAGTCCTGCTGATGATGCCATAGCTCCCAAAAGCTGCTCCAAGGAATCACAAGGGCAACCAATCATTTAGATGTGTTAATGGAACTGAAACTAGTAACCAAGATTCTAGTAATCACAGAAAAGTTGGAATGGAAACTGATATTAATGAATTGAGAGGAAGAACTGAAGCTAACCTGGTATCATTATCTTGAATACCTCCCTTTAGACAAGACACTTGAGAAACACGAAGAAACAAGGAGGAGAATGGTGACATCATATAAGATAATGCTAGTAAGTCTCTCAACCCAACAAGAAACACAAAATGGAACACGAAACACCTTTCAAGTGTGGTAAAAATACCAGGTTGTTATAAAGTGTCCACGTCTATCAAGAACAAAAGTGGTTCCAATTACACAATTCACCAACACGCAACTACAAAGGTCAAAGCAAAGTCCATATTAACAAGCTATCAGAATTCATTCACAAAGTTCTCACGAAGGATTAATGAGCTACAAATAAAAAGAAGAGCATATTAGTTCAAGAAACCTTTTAGGAATGAGCTAAATCAATCAAAAGTTAGCCTGCAAACTAATCAAATTTCCTCGAAACTGATTTGCCTCCACAGCTTCCTCGTGCACCATATAGACATACCTTGTCCTTGATGGAGCATCG
The DNA here is from genome assembly GCA_036785485.1 of Physcomitrellopsis africana. Classification (NCBI taxonomy): domain Eukaryota; kingdom Viridiplantae; phylum Streptophyta; class Bryopsida; order Funariales; family Funariaceae; genus Physcomitrellopsis; species Physcomitrellopsis africana. The sequence continues at coordinate 73,354 of JAWRVF010000258.1, forward strand.
CAGGAGATTAAACTCAGCAAGTAGTAAAGCTGCATGTTGGCTTTTTAAATAAATTTCTAGCAGGCGTTGTCAAACAGTTGGTGTAGGCTTCGAACTGTCTGGGTTGGCATGGAGCTACCACGACTGCGCTTTTTGCACCGTCTGTTGCTGAATCAATGGAAGAACAATTGAAAGGTGAGAGAAGTTTCTAGTTTCTCCTGCTAGCATCTTACTCTACTCCTTACTTTTGACGTTGTTATTTGTGTTGGCCCTCTCGCAGCAAGTAAAAAAATAGAGGGAGCCCAGGCACAGAGCAAAGGTCTGGACCTTCCTCTGGCAAGCAGAGCGGGTATTTGTGCTTTTGAATGTTATTGATATTTGGATGAAGAAAGAACCTAAAAAGTGGCTCCCCTTTGAAGGAGCTTCAGAAATTCCATGAGGGAGTGGAAGTCACGGGTGGCATGTGAGGTGCGAGACGATCTCCGAGGACTGCTCACACCTCTCGGTCTTCGAGAAGAGCGTTGCTCTAATTCCATCCATCTCCTTCTGTTCCCACACCCCTACTTTACTACACCACACTGAAACTCTCTCCCCTCCATAGCTACATCCACACCAACAGGAGGAAAACAATTGCTGTCGTCGGTATCTAAAACTAGTGTTGCATCCAAAAACTCGGTGGCTCAATTTTGCATAACCTGAGACCAAAGTTAGAAACATAGATGCACTCGAGGTTTGGTCATTCACCTCGCTCCTCCTGCAATTAATATGGTTCGGCACAGAACGTTTGAGGAACACATGCTGGAGACAAAGATGGAAATCCTTGTAATGAAAACTCTGCCTCTGAAACCACAACGCTCAATCCCCTCGAAAAATCGACCAAGCTCGAAACTGCTAGCAATGGCAACGACATCCGCAGCTTTGGGATCCTTTCGTCAATCAACAGTTCCGATCCAACTCGCACCGAAATCACATCCACAAACTATCAACAACGTCCATCATCACAACGAAGGCGGAGTGCAGTCCATGCCACCGACTTCAACACGTTGGGACTCGGAAGAACTAGAGGGCGGGAAGGATGGCGGGAATTTCATACACGTGGCAGTGTATAGTTGATCTCTTTCAAATATCATGCAGACGAAGTTATGTGTACTAATACTTTACATTCACGAAAGTAAATAAGAATAGAGTACTTATCTATTAACCATGTAACGCTTATTCATGAGTTGCTATTTCATGTACAAGTTGATTTGTGAATTTGTAATTATCATTTCATTGCAGATTTGAGATTACTTAGTCTATATTTGTGGAGATTTAACATTTCTGCTCATAGTTATTGGCTGGATTTTTTACCATCTCTAATTTGAAACATTTTAAAAATACAAACTTGGTTCAATATTGACCGTACTTATTAAAAAAAATTGTGTATCTAATCATATTCTTATTTTTTATTTATATATTTCAACTGATCATCGATTATAATAATAAAGTACACAAAACATATATAATAAAAAAATCAATATATTATGCAGAGAATTAAAGTTAAACATTATTAGGAGAACGTGCAAATGATTTGAATACACGTTTTTGTGATGATGCATCCAATAGAATTCTGACTTTGCTGCCAAGTGTCGCATCTACATAGTTACAAGAAACAGCGATGTAGATTAAGTTAGAGAACACAACCACACTCAAATTACATTAATTGTAAAATTTTATCGTAGATTCAATCTCAATAAGTAGAATTCACATCCTTGCAAAACAGAAGAAAATCAAAGTTTAAAATACATTTTCAATTTTACCCATATGTAAAATTCTTGGATTAGCTGTAGTGATCACGAGCAAACAGTGACTAACAGATATTTGTTCTTATAGAACGTGACTGGACGCACTAAACCCATTCAGAAAATCCACGTCGGACGAAGACACATGGATGTTAGGGTTAGTTGAGCCTCGAACGGGCGGACTCCCGTGACCGCGGCCTTGGAGGACAGCACTCATCACCGCCACGGAGTTGACATGAAGAGGGACCCAAAGGCGGAGGGCGGGCATGGATGTATGCGTGTGTCAGAGTTCAAAGCTAATGCCGCAAGCTGCACCTCCATGCGCCTCTTGCATTGCGATTATTGCAGTCAATGGCGAAGCATCGCAATGCACCTCGAGCTGCTAAGCCTCTAGAGGAGCAGCGAACTGCAATAGGAATTTTAGCTCCGGAGTCAGTCTGCTTTGAATTTGGTGCAAAGGTTTTGAAGTAAGGGATGGCGATGGCGGTGGCCGTGTTAAGGTTGCAGCCAGGGCGATGCAGGTGATGGGAGGTTAACGGGACGCGGTGGACGGTGTTTGTGATATGATTTTTGGGAGGAATTTGGACGACTAAAGGAGGTCGTGAGGATTTTCGGGAGCTGTGTTGGGTCATTCAGAGGATTTTGGGGGATATTGGTGAAGGAGAGTTGGGGGTTAGAGGGAGGGAGGGCGATGCGTGAGGGTGTTGGGTTGTGGAGGGATCCAGTCTTGGCGAGCTGTGACGTGCGGGGAGAGGATCACCAGCAGGAAAGGAAGTGGAGACGAGATGTTGGTCGTGTTCTTGCTGGACACCAGCGCGTCCATGAACCAGCGCTGCAACAATGGCCTCTCGTTGCTAGATTGTGCTAAGAGCGCCGTGGAGCACTTCCACAAGGTCTGTTTCTTTTGAGCTCCAAGGACTATTTTCCCTCATTTTTTGGCGTTTCGCGTATCGTGTTGGTAATTGTGCGTTTTGGGAGGTGGGAGGTGGATGGATGGTCCATTGATTGCCATAATAATCAGGCAGGGGTTTACTTCGGAGCAGGGTGTCCCACCGCAATTTACGATTTTCTGCTCTAATTATGGTGTTTCGTCCCTGCTGTTATGTGTAGGTACGATCACGAGATGCATCATGTCGTGTGGACAGGTTAGGGAATTTTACACCTGATGATTCTTCTCGCCGCGGTGTTATTGTAACAAGCCAGAGTTGGTGTTGTTGAACGGATTTTCTTTCTGGAATCAGTTGGGTAAGGGACATATGCATGTGCATTATGAGCGCTGATGGGCGGATGGACACTGCAGGTATATGCTCGTCACGTGCGACGAGGGATCAGATTACATTAAGGTATCTCTCACATGGCTTGCAAGTTAGAAAACTCCTTTTCTTCCTCTCTTGTCTAAGGTTTTCTGCGTCGTCATGTGTCTGGTGAGGGTTATTATTTTGAGGTACCGAGAATGGTGTGTATGCTCGTTGACTGACCGCCCACTGTGATCAGGTGGTTGATAAGTACCCCTTTACACATTTCATGCGTGCTCTGAAAAGCGTGCAAGCTCGGGACATGACCAATCTCGGAGGAGCTTTGCACCGGATTTTCAACTTTCTGCATGTGCAACGTCTTGTACTTGATATTGATCGTTACGGTAAAGTTCATTCTTGGTCAAACTGCATATTTTATACAAACCCTAAATGTATGGGCTGGATAATGCATTTAGGTTTTGTTTCTTTTGGTGATAGCCTAAGCCTTTCGCATATATACTGGTAGGATGAGAGCTGTATGATAAAACATGATCTGTACATCTCGCAGCCCTTTGCTTTTCGGATTGGATCTTTCCTTTTCCATTTTGTGTTATTGCTTTGGGAGGAGCAATGGAGAGTCTGAGTTGTATAATTCTGAAATGCAGGGCAAGGGCGCAATCCATGCTACAATGACTTGACCACTATTTTGTTACTCACCGATGGGACCGAGCTCACCTCTCTGGTATATCATCTGCTTTTCACTGATTGATTATCAGTATCTGAATAAAACCCGGTGCGTTGGATAATTGTGTTATTAATTCGTTTTTAACCAAGTTCTACTTGTGCTGCTCAGGATGGAGTGAGTAACAACCTGCAACCTACTGGTCCCACGTCAGTGGGAAGCGAGTTGACGCTGCAGCCATTCCGATGGGATCAGCGCGTTTTTGCAACCGTCTTGAGGTGACATATTTATGTGTTTATATTCATCATTGTCATTCTACTTGCTTTATGCACTCGCCATCAGTATTTGTCTTCGATCGTTTTAAACCAATTTGTTGCGGCCCTCTCCAGTCCAATCATTTGTTAAAAGAACAAGTGGTCATATTTTGGGCACAACGGGTAGATTTTCTACCAGCTTAAGCCAAACCACGAAACTGAATCAACAATGGAGAGAGCATGAAGAGAACATGCTATTTAGAGGATGTAGCATTGTTGATATTAAAAAATTTCCAATTTTTTTAATGCGAACGTTGAAACTTTTCCGGTGCTATTCTGGAGTTATAATTTTTGAATTGTAGTGGTACCATGGTATACTTTTAATTTCTTGAACTTGATGAAATCTTTGATATTGGATGTGGTTCTGCGCTTTTGTTACACAGAATACCATCAGTTAGTCCTACAGTTTTGGAGAGAAGTGGACCTATTCCTCAAAATGCACCTATATCAGGAGCACCTTCTGCTGTGGTCATGGATACAAATATTTCTCAGTTTTGCGAGCACACAGGGTAAGTACGAGTTCGCACATGGAAACTTGGATCTTGGATTACACGTCTTGTTAATATTATTATTGGACGTACGTATTCAACTTCGTCATTTTCTTACTTTGTTCTTGATCTTATGTGGTAAAAGAAGGTCTGATCATTCATAGATGAATTAGTCTCAAAGATACTACTCGGAATTACTTAATCGCATGATGATTTCACATCAACTTCACGATATGTTACTGACAATCAACCTAGTTGTGTTATTGTGTTAATTGCAATATTTTAAAAATGTCTTTGTATAGAAGACCTGCTACTGATTTTGGATGACTCCAGGGGAAAGTGTTTCGTTGCGACTAGCTGGAAGGTGCTGATGCAGCACACAGAAGCGACAGCCACGCGCCTGCCTCCTTGTGTCATTGTCTCCTTTGAGACTATGCCCAATCCCTCTTCTCTCCCTCCGCAGGTACCTCAAACAACCAACTATCTGATTCTCATAACTAACATTTGTATCCTAATTTCGTTGTCAGCAATAATTGTGCGAAAAAGGCTTGCTATATCTGTCTTCGATTTACCGCCTCAAGCTTTGGAATACTTGTATGCACTACAGTCTTTTCATGCAATGCTGAGATGATGTGGGAAATTGTTTCCATTTCTAAGGTGTTTATAAATGTGCTTCCTCTTGTGACAGGTACAGCAGGCCTGTCATAGGAAGATGTTGCTGGTTCGAGGCGGACAAACTCAAGGGCAGGGGCACTGGCCTATTCCTGAGGCATACTGGCCAGATCTCTCGAATCAGGGTATTCCACCGCGAGATCCTCATCCTATGATTGCATACAAGCCAGTTGACGCTGATCCTCACATACCTGTCAACTTTATTTTCGACAAGTATGAGGTACGTTTCTGTTTTGGAGACTTCTTGGTGCTTCTAGTACCAAACATGTACCCGACATGCTAATGTACATGTTTCAGGTCTGGTTTGTATTATTTATTCTCGAAGAAGGGTGGATGTATTGAATTTACGCACTGTTGCAGATTGAATCCAATCCAATCATGGGGTTTCTCATGAAAGCCAATTCTGGAGCTTGTTGGCAAGTCTTTGTCCGCAATAGTAAAGGCACAAATCATGGCTACGGTGATCCCTTCGGGTAACTTACGGATTTTCTAGCCTTTTTAAAAAGAAAATCTATTTCTGCTTTTTTCTTTTTTCGTTCCTTTCCATGAGGGTATTTAGTATGCATATCTGTTTCATGATGCCCTTGTTTTACGATTGAGATTTCAACGCTGACTTTGTTCTAAATAATCACAGATATTTGAGACTCAATCGTGTTGGAAACAATCTCACTCTTTTTGTTCTGCCGTACAATTATCCGGTAAGTCATCTTTTCTGTTTTGCTTTAGTTTTACAGTAATCTTGATGTGTGATTCTTAGCGTGGCTCATGTACTATCTATGCTATTCTGTCGTAAAAAACTTTCTTAATTTTTTACTCAGTGCAATACCTTTTTGGGTGTTTGGACTTCAGGTACTGTGGCATCTTCTAGAGCAGCTTGGCAAGATGCCAGGGCAATCCAAAATGTCTCCATTACCTCAGTGGCGGCAAGACATGGAGAAATATTGTAGCAGTATTCCGGCATATTATGGACAGCCCTTACGAGTTGCCTTGAAGCGTTGGGGCATCAACGCTCACGTCGTACCTGAGGCAATGGACAGTAACCTGTACACGGGATATGTAGGCACCCAGCTGAAACGATTCAAAACACAAGCCAAGGAGCTCTTTGACGCTGATATGGCTCGCATCATGGTCTGTATTGTAGTGATGAATCGTTTTTGCTGAAGCTTTGATGTCATTTTTTATGACGCGTGTAATATCTGCTTCAGTTTAAGCTTTATTTTTAGCTTTCAAATTTGAAATAGGATCCAATATTGAATTGAAAGTCAGTCCCTGCTGCCGCGAATTAGCCCTCTGCCGACGTTTGAAAGATAACCGTCGGCTCTTAATCTGCTTACTTAATGCGGATACGTAATCCTCTTCTGATTTCCTTCACCGTCTCTTTTGAATCTTAGTGGTCTAATTTAACTCTAGTCTCGTTGGTCTGTAACAGGCTGGACAACAAGTAGCCAGTGCGGGCAATGTAACACGATCATTATCGAGGACCCTTCCTCAATCCACTCCGCCAACTGCAGAGGCACCCCCGGGATTTACGTCTACGTCTGCAACAAGTCTTGTCACACATCAACGGGGAATAGGTCATGGTGAGCAAGTGAGCACTCGAAGACTAGGCTGGGAAATGCCTCTTCCCACTGGCCCTACCCCTGCCCATATTCCACCAACGTATACCCCAGCTGCTTCATTTCCACCTACGCTTAACATGCCCAGCCCTGAAATTACAGCTCCTCCGGTTCCAACGGGTATCATGAAAGATGTTAGTCTTTTCAAGAATCCTTTTGATATTCCGCGTGATCAACTGCTTAGGTACTTGCTTCATCCTCTTACAATAGTGCCATCTTTTCTAATACGAAAAGCGTCGTCTGCATAACATCATCTATCAGAATTAACTCATTTTTCTGCCGGATGCAGTCAACTGCAATATCTTCCCATTCGAATTGGACTAGCATTGGAGACACGGCAAAGTAGAAGATTGGATAGAGATGTTGGAAAACCAGCCATTAAGTCCAGCCTTAGCCACCTAGCTGCACTTCTGGCGGCGAAGGAGGACGATGATGCTCGACATTCTCTTCCGATTGAAAAGGTGGTTTAATTATGGCCAAGTGTTGTTGGTTATTTGTTCGATTGAATTCATTCAATTATTACTTTGCAGTTGGCATTGTGCACTACATACATATTGATTATATTCAGTGCTAACCAAGAGTTAAATTGACAACGTATCACAATGACATTAGTAAACCCGGTATTGCTCCTTCTCCCTTGATGAGATATCTTACGTCTCTTGTCTAAGCAGTCCGGTGATGTTCCTAATGTGCTCAGATGGGAGATTTCAATGATGCGCTTCTGAAGCAGCAGCCACCCCGTAACCCATTTGTAAGTAAATTTTCGAACCGAGTGTTGAATGTTGGCTGTTGGTTCATATTTCAATCAAATGTATAAAATATTCATGATATTGAATGCACCGGATCAGCTATAGCATATTCATTCTCAGCATGTTCTCTTCTTAAATCTCGGATTTGAAAGATGTAAGCAACATTTGTTGTACGAAAGCATAGAATTTACTTTTAAAGACAGGATGCTTTGATATTAACCTGATTCTTCTCGGTATAGTCATTGTTCTTTCAAAGCTTAGAGGTTTTGACTTCAACGATAATGAGTTGGTTCTCTGTGGCAATCTGGTGCTTGCGATTGATCTTCTCGATTGCATTTCATCTACAGGCAGAAGAACCTGACCGAACAAAGCAGCAGCGCATGATGTTTGGTAACCCATACAGGCAGGAGAAGAACGATGGTGGAGCGGATGAAGGTTGGAGTGAAGGTACAGGGGGGATTTTGCAAAGAGGACGGAAGCGAGGTCGGAATAGGCGCATTTATCAACAAGGGGAATCCGGTTCCTCTCCATCACTCTCCTCATCTCCTTCCTCCTCCAACCTTTCGAGTCTCGCTGATTCTTCAGCAGAGACATCGTCACCAAATGCGGAGGTCACATCACCTCAAAGGGGTCAACAATCAAGTGTAGATGCTGCAAACACAGGCACCGTAGATGGGAAAACTGTGGAACCAGTCTCAGTTCCTTTAGAAAGGAAAGACTATGATCACAGAATCCTAGTTGCTGGTGCTGATAATGTAGAGAAAGGAAATATGTTACGAGCTAATCACAAGTCACCAGTTTCAACCCCTGAAAAGCTGAACGAGTATGGAGATAAATTGAGAGCTGTAGAAAAAGTTGACAATGATATGGATATAGAGATAGCAAATGACATGGGGAGCCGAGCAATTGATCAAGGGAGACGGAAGAGGCATATGGCGCCGATTGGGATACATCAGGAGCAATCTCATGTGGTTGCGTTTCTTCTTTCTGTTATCCGGGCTCTCCGTTATTCGAAGCCTTCAAACACTAAACAGGTCATCTTCTCTTCATCAACTAACACTACACGTCAGATCTTTTGTGACTTATTTCTTCTCCGCTGTGGTCTTACTCATCAATTCTCGTTCACTTTATTGCCACATAGTATTACTGATAAATGGTATATGATTTATTATATAATTCTGAACAAATTCAGGATGATATGCTCTTTTACTGGTTGTTCTCCACTGATTACGCAATGCATGTGTTGAACGTGCAGTTGTTCGACCTTCTGTCTGCACCAGATTTTCCAGTGGACAAAGGCAATTTTCTGGAGCAACTTATTCTGCAGGTGCGTTTTGCAGTTCTTATTATATTCTCGACTGTAATTATTTCCTCCATGCAGTTCAAGAGCACATTCTTTATTTATGATGTAGCCTGATTTGATTCGGTAGCTTCCTGATTGTTGCACATCATTGCAGTATTTGACGAGCTTATTTAAGTATACCGGTACTAGAATTTCTCTCGTTCATTTAGATGGCAACCGTCAAAGAATTCTACATGAAGTTACCTATTTTGAGAAGTTGGTTCTACAGCTAAGTTTGGAATGTATGTTGATTTTTGTTTGCAGGCACATCGGTACAACAAATTAGCAGTGGCTAAGAAGCTGGTAGAATACCGTAATACCCTTGTAACAACACAACCTGATAATAGTGGATCCTAGCACCTAGCTTTCTTGGGACTTAGACGGAACGTCAAGGTTTGTAATCCCTCAAGCAGAAACTCATATCCACCGATGCATCTTGGAGGATACTTCAAGTGGGGAGCTGCAGACTTACTAGGTGTAGGCATTGCAACAAGTCAACTTATTGCAGGCAACAGGGAATAAGAAAGTGAGGTAATCGATTTTTGAACCCAGAGCGGGACTTGGATGTAGCTGACACTTGGTCTGAGTCAGTTCCGGCATTTGTGAGGTATGTCGCATATCAGCTCGGATTATCTGGCCGATACAGTTGCCAAAAAAGAAATCAGTAGGTGTAATCCCTTCTCAACTGATGTCGATAAAATCGGTGTCACCCTCAAAAGGGGTATAGCACGATTGCATTAGAGCAGATGCTTGTGATTTTAGCTGGCCAAATTCCCTTGGTGGTTGAGGTTAAGCACATTTCGGCGGAAAGAAATAGGGCTGTTGAATGCACGCTCTCAGATTGTGGATGTGTATTTTCAATGTATATGGTGGATGGATTTTAGTTGGCATATGCGCTATAAATTTGGAGCTTTCATTTCCATTGTTGGAGACTTTCAGGTGGTTTGTATGTAAGCACAATATCAAATTAATCCAAACATCCTAAGTTAATGTTACTCTGTGGAACAGTATCTGGCCAGTAGTTTCTGACTTTCAGGTTATTAACTGTGCGATAATTTTCTTAATGTCATCAATTTCAAAGTACATTAATCTTTAGAGGCACAATCACTACTTGAAGGTGCAAATTACTTACCGCAATAAGATTTGTAATTTTTAAGATTTCTATGATTTTAAAGACACTTGCACTTTTATCTGTCAATTTATTAGAAATTCTCTAATAGCATAAAAGTAGAAGTAACATTTGTTCATGAGTTTGTATATATATATATATATATATATGGGGTGAGAAAGACATAATTCAAAATATCAATTTAAAGGCATTTTTTAATAATCAAAGTCAGATGTATTCACTTCTTCTAAATAGGTTTATTAATACAAGCGTTTATTTATTTTGCTCTTTTTAGTGGTTGAAATAGAATCGTAATCTTTCTTGACTAACTTCAATGTAAATTTTACATTTGCATTTATAATACATGTCTTACATGTTAAGAATTGAAAATAGTATTGGAACTTGTGGTGTCCTGGTGGTTTTAGATACAAAAGGTGATAACTTGTACCTTCCTAAATTAAGAATGGCATGGATTATTGTTAAATATTCTAAATGAAAAATAGTGGCCTTTACAAACATAAGGGTATTTGTTCTCTATACAACAATTAATATTTGCATGGTCATAATTTCTAATGGATTTATTAAAATAATGTAAGTGAGCACTCTATTGGCCTTTTTGGAATGTATAGTTAGCTTTAAATTATTTATATGACCCACATTTAGTAAGAATATAAAAATATAACTTTAAAATAAGAATTATACTTCAAAAAATTCAAAAAATTATTTTTTTCAATTAATTTTGACTTTATGTTTTGACTATGGAAAAGAAAACTGCTTTAAAATAACACAATGAAGATTTTAAAAAAAAAATATATATATATATATATATATATATATTTCTAATAGTACAACAAGTTACTAGTTTCTACAAAATTTTAAAATCACATCATTAAATAAAACAAAATTTATTTTTTATTTGGTGGATGCCAATAATATACTTGTTTTCTCTTATTGTTTATTGAATATGCTTTGATGTAAAACTCAAGTCTTAATTGCAACACTTTTGTCTTTAACTATGTAACTTTAAAGGTAATATTGTAAATCCTTATAGAAAAAATCTATATATTATATACTTATATAATTTGTAATAAAGATAGGTTTTTGAATTTAGAATTAGATTAGAGATTTTACTAAAGAAATTTCTTCTTTTTTTTTTTCTTTTTTTTAAATTTTTTTTAAAGAATAAAATTTTAAAAAAATTTAAAGAATATAACACACAATTCATAGCTGGAGTTGCTGAAGTTGCTGGAGTTGCAAGCTAGTTGAAGAGCACCTCGCTGCTCAGAAGGGTTCTCTACCCGTACACCTTCATCTCGAAACTCTCACCGATGCTCTCAGTCTGTAAACACGCTGCAATTCAGCGATTACTCGTTATAGTATCAGGGCAACGCTACTCACTAAGGAAAATTGTATATTTACCCGATCCACAGCTCCAACTGTGTCGGTGATAGAGTAGAGAGAATTTTCCGGATCGCAAGATCGATTCACAGAAAGGTTTTGTGCACGTCGTCGCGGTAACCCACTACGCAGCGAGAGGGTGCAACGTCAAGGAGCACAGTAGGTCAGCACAGGACCTGATGAACAAGCTTGTCACCACGTCGACATACTAGAATTGCCGACATCACACAAGATGCGGAATTCTTGCACAGTTTCGGCGTCTATCAACACACGAAGTCCGGAACTGGCTGTGGTTAAACATGCTTCCTGGATTCCATTCCATGTGGTTCTTCTCTGCCGATGCGTGCCGTTGCAGGATAGGCGTGTGCTTCGGGGATGTGGAGAAGGAATCGACTAGACGACATGGGTTGCAATTAATGGTCTTTTGTGCGTCTCCGGCGAGATGTGGAGCGAGTCTCAGGAAAGCCCGAGCTCCGATCCTCCGATGCTCCGAGCTCAACTACTCTGCATGAATTAGAAGCATCTTATTGATCCTGGCCTTTTGCACGATAGATGTCAATCTAGATTCCTTCTCTGTGATGCGGTTTTCACTTCGCAATGACACAAGGATATGGTCGCTCACAGATCCAGGATGAGCACACAACTGTCACCACCACGGCTCATTGGTTTTGGCACAAGTTTCATGCTGTTTTTTCGTGGTTGTTGTGGTTTTTGTTTCTGCTTATTAAGCTTTGTTTTGCAAGGGTGAAAATTATGCCATGTCCTGTTGATACAAAACAAATGGAAAGCAATGCCATGAATCTGAATTATGTATGAGTCGTGAAACGTTGTTTAAAATTTGGTGCATTACTTTCAAGTGAAATGCATGACAACAATCTTGTTACTGAACTTGTACATTTATTGGGAATAGAACATGATAATTCTCTTTCAACAAATTATTATTGTCGTTGTAATTGTTATTGTTATAAAGAATTCAATGAAATTTCATCCAATTTGATGAGGTTTTGTTTTTGTATTTGTTTTTGTTTTTTGTTTTCCCATTAAATGTACAATAAAAAGTTGACTTAAAAACTCCATGAAAACATGTTGATGTGCTTTACATTTAACTTTTTTGGATGAATTGGTTAACTTTCAGGGCATTAATTAACAGGTTAATTTTATAAGGTTCTTTTCTATTCTTTTCTTTTCTCCCTCCCTTTTGTCTGTCTTTTTTTTCTTCTTCCTTTCAATATTTTATTTTATTTTATTTTTTCCAACGTCCTAACACATTCACTGACACATTTGGTTGTTGTCACTTCCAAAATCACATTCAATGCAACTAGAGAATGATTTAAATATGTCATATTTAAAACAAAGACCAAAATTCTCTTCCAACCACTCAAAAACACCGTACATTCCAACCTACTCACACAGATTTCCATTTCACTCTATTCAATTTTCTCATACAGCAACAAAGAAGTAGTATCCTCAAATTATCTGATCTCAAATCCATGAAGCAACAGGGACTTCAGTGCAAGGTCAAGAATCACACCTGCAGGTTCAGGTTACGTTTGTTTTGATGAAGCAGAGCTTGATGAAAAAGCATGCGGTATAGCAATGCCACGTTCTGAGCTGGAGTGAAGGCAAAACAAGGTCTAAACACCGGAATTCCTCCAGCATGGGTCGTGCCAGGTAGCAGACTAGGGCACCGTAGCGGGTACGAAGATGGCCACAACTACATTCGGTGCTACGATCACGTAGCCACAGAAAAAAAAACAAAAAAACAAAAAAACACAATAGCGTGACTGGAACTCATTCTAGAGTACGCTACGCAGACTGTATCGCTCAGGTTCACCAAATAGAGCTTTGTATGTGTATTTGTTTTGTAGTAGACTGCTTCAACTCATCCAACTGCGAGGAGACGGGTAACAAGGAGATGAAAGGGAGCAGCAGAAGAGAATTCCAAGCAGAAGACCGATCCAAGACACACACGCTTGAAGAGGAAGCTAGGCTGATAACCAAACACCCAACGACCAAGCAACTCACCGAAATTCCATGAGCTTGAACAAACAAAGCCCAACTGTGAACCGTGCCAGGGGGTTACGGTCACGGGTGACCGTTCCCCGCCTCCGAACCGGACCTAGTCCTGGCACAGTGACCGAGCCCGGCACGGTGCCACACTTCCCAAGAGTCTCGGTCACAGGTCGGGGGGTCGGGGGGGGGGTCCGGGTGGAGGAAGAGAAGTGGCGAGGAGCGCTCTTGCGGTGCAGGCTGGCCATGAAGAATCGCTCCCCCTCTAGAACCATCGCAGCTTTGCAGCTTGCGACGGGATCGACTGGGAGCGGTAATGACTGATTCATCGACCTCATTATTATCGCAACTCATCCCACGGGGTTCTGGCGGCCCATCCGCACGCCGGACGGAAGAGTGGGCTGCGTCTTCTGGGATGGAAGCCGGTCTCGACGCGCTTTGAATCCGGTGGAATTTTGGGGTTGAGGTGGTTGCTAGAGCAAAAAAGGGGAGTTCGCTGGAGAGATTGGTTGTGTTGTTGTTGTTGTTGTTATTGTTGTGTGGAGCGGGAAGAGCTTAGTTTGTAGCTGAGCTCGGGTGCACAGCTATGGATCTGAAGAAAGTGTTCCATCAGACCGTCCGGGAGCTGTAAGTTTGTGTTCTCGCTCCCTCGGGTTTATTAGTCTGGCTATGGGCGGTTGCGCATCTGACATGAGGTGCATTGTGGAGAGTAGTGTTGATTCGGAGTTGTGTGAGTTTCTTGAGAGATTAGTGGGTGAGATGGGCGGTTCTTGGTGGGGTGGGGATTGCTGATGCAAGGGATGGCGGACACGGTTTACGGGGTTTACATAGGTTTAGTGGTGGGTTTGTTTCACGGAGGAGTGCAATGGGAGGGTTGATCTTACTTGAAGGGCAGCGGAGGATCTAGAGGAGATGTATGAATGGCGGATTGTTGTTGGATGTGCACAGGAAGCGAGAGGTCAACAAGAAGGTGCTTAAGGTTCCCGAGATTGAAGTGAAGGTAAGGATCTGCTCTCGAAATGAGATGCATGCGCCGTCTGAGATGTAGGGGTATTGCTTATTCAGGTCTCTGGCACGAAGCTCGGTTAGTCCAGTACAAGTTTCAAGGCTTGAGTATTTATTTAGATTCGACAACCATTTCTCATCAGATTGGACTTTTTGAGTCGTTATCAATTACTGACCTACCGTAAGAGAGGTGGTCGTTCTACATGTGGATGTGAATAAGCGTCGCAATGCTACGTTGGTAGAGCTAGCATGCATCTTTTACTGCACTAAATACCTTCTTTGATACAAGACTAATAACGAGACATTCAAGAATTCTGCAAGGCAGAGAGAGATAGTGGGCTGTATATCTGTTTTTTTTTAGGTCCATGCAGAGGGGATTTATATGCCACAATTCATTTTGGTAATGTTGGGTGAGAACGAGGATTGAATTTGTTTTCGTTCCTCAGGTGTTGGAGGCGACCAGCAATGAGCCATGGGGTCCTCATGGAACGATCATGGGAGACATCGCGCAGGCCTCTCGAAATTAGTATGTTCTTAATCTACTCTTGCCCATTGTGTAATTGCGTATTATTCTTTAAGCGCATTTCCTTCAGTTTGTATGTCACTATTCGAACACATTCAAAAACTTAAGCTCTTGTTCTGGTCTGCATTGTGCAGCAACGACTACCAAATGATAATGGCTGTCCTGTATAAACGTCTAAATGACACTGGGAGAAATTGGCGCCATGTGTACAAGGTGATTTAACCTTTTACCGACCTAGGCAGGGGCATCCTCAAGCTTGTACCTAGTCACCTCGTACTCAGTGACAATTGACTGGCTGGAATTTGCTCAGTCATCTTTCATTACGAGTGTCATGGTGCTTCAGTGTTTTTTTGAAGGAGTTTTGGTTGGACGACACTCCAAACTCTGACCATGTTGAATCCGTGTATGTGGTAGGCTTTGACAGTTTTGGAATTCTTGATTGCAAATGGCGCAGAGAGGGTCATCGATGAACTTCAAGAGCATACTTATCAGATCCAGGTAGCTGTCTGCAGGAATTTGCAGAGCACTGTTACTTATCTTGACGAATTTCTCTGTTTTTCTTCTTCTTTTTTTAGGTGAAACACACTGTGTCGAAAAAGTCAGTCATAACAGCTTTCTGCATCAGATCCTACAACTAACAAACTATTTTTTTCGTGCTTTCAGACATTGTGCGATTTTCAATACCTAGAGCCAAGTGGCAAGGATCAGGGAATTAATGTACAGAAGAAGGCACAGACTCTGGTAGATTTAATCAAAGATGAAGATAGAATTCGAGAAGTGAGAAGCAAGGCGGCTGCCAATCGTGATAAGTACGGTGTCGAACACTCTTTTTTACTTTTTAAAGCTTTAAACTTCGCTCACCCTCTTCTGTATTAACTGATGTATTGATTTTTCTCCCTCTTGTTTTTCGTTTCATCACCTTCAGATGCAAACACCAAGAACTTATATGATACATCTAATTGTGGATGCCACTGCGCATTAAATGCATTGGGAGTAAGTTGATCGTTTTTGCAAAACTGCGAACTTCTCAGGTGATGTAGATTTATCACGCCAATGAATGGATGTGACCTGTGAACTCAGATATCGTGGAGTCTCTAGCACCGGAATAACTCACCGCTCAAGTTCTTATTCAAGCACCGGGGGAGGTTATGGTGATAGGGATGATGAGCGGTATGGAGGAAGCCGTGGGGGAAGAGACGAATATGATTACACTGGGAGGGGCCGTGGTCGAGATGGTGATCGGTATAGGGACGAGGACCCCTATGGAAGGGATAGGGAGCGAAGCAGAGATAGCAGTTACGATGGGCGCGATGCATCTAAAGATCGTGATTCTTATGGATCCAGGGCAGGTGATAGTTATTCATCGAAAGGTGGTGATCGCGATGGTTACGGCTCAAAAGCAGGTGATCGTTATGACAAGTACGAGAGCGGATCTGCAAGTGATCGCGACCGTGAAAGGGGTTACGATGACGACGACAGCTACTCTTCTAGGTGAGAGAAAAAAACAATTCTAACTCGTGATTAAAGATTAGCTTTTTTACACACTTTATCAAACGCTGTTACTCTAATATCGTCTCTGAGATTTGATAGAAGTAGTTCTCGACAAAGCTTATCAGTGCCTTATATTTTGTCGCAGAAGCAATTTTTTGTATATAAACATCGGCGGTTGGAAACTTGCAATAAAGCTATTCCTGGTGTGGGTGATGCTTCTTAGTTTTACTGAAATCCTCCTTTTCATCATTTAATTCGTCTTTCCTGTTTTGACTGCAGGAATGGCAAGTCGAAAGGCGGATCTACACCTCCTGCTTACGAGGAAGCGGTACAGAGGCCTGCTTCCGATGTAGATAGGTGGGTTACATTTCAAAAAGCAACTTCATTCTGTGGAATGGCCTCAATGTCTATTATTTAAAGGCTTTTTGGAATGCTGGCTGACTTATCTGTTATCTTAAATGACTAAAAGCGATTACTTGTGCACAGTAACGAGGTCCAAGGTGTGGCTGCAGCGGTGGCAAAAGCTCACAGCAGTCAGGAAGAGGCTACTGTGCACACCGCACCAGAGATCGTGCCCAAGCCATGTGCAAATATCTCTTTCAATGCAAGCCAAACTGCAGACGACGATTTTGATGATTTTGACCCTCGTGGAACCAGTCACTCAGCTTCTGGTGAGTATTATTTCATTATAATCTTCACAAGTTCTGCAACTGGATTGAATGGGAAGAAAGCATTGTTTCCAATGTCCAACTCCAGATGATCGCATTTGGCTGTGTGTTCAATATGTGGAGCAAGAAAACGGGCTGATTTCCCGATTTTCTCGCGTTATTTTTTGAAGAACACCTTAGAGTGGCTGACTCAAGTACACTGGGTGTATCACATTAAGTTGCCATTCTTCTTTCTCAAGTTGTGGGGACTGCATCCAACGTCGCTGCTTAGTATTCTTTTGGACATTAAGTGAACTTATGGACAATAGCAAGATATCAAGATTTTATCTTATCTTTTATTTCTAAAAATATTATAATTAAAATGTGTTTGGATCTCAATTTGAATCCTTTGGATTTTGTAGCATCTACAGCAAGTCAGCCAACGGAGAATTTCTTTCCACAATCAGGAAATCTATCTTTCTTTCCCGATTCAACTCCTGTACCTCCTGCACAAGCGCCACCGCCTCCAGCTTCGCAGAAAAGTTTAGGTGGCCTTGAAGACCTGTTTGGTGATAGTTTTGATGTAGCTCCTGTCTCAACTACTGTTACCACTCCCGCCCCAGCACCTGCCAGTGTCTTCTCAAACAACGAGGTAGCTTTTATTGGGATTTTAAATTGTGAATCTTTCTGTTTTATTATGTGTATACTTCCTGTTTTACTTATTTACGTGATGCACTCATTTCTCATAATTACCCATATTGCAAACATTTCTCATTTGAGTAATACCACTTTCTTCAGGTTACATAGATCGAGTTTGTGCTTATTTGTACATCTATCTGGCGATGCAGGTACAAGCAAATGATTTGTTTGGAGATTCCTTTTCTGCGACTCCTTCTAGTGCATCTGATGGGTTCCGAGCTTCAGCTTTCCAAGCCACTCCAGCTTCTGCTGCCCCTGCAGCAGCTTCGGACCCGTTTGGTGGATCGTCGTTCCAACTTGCCCCTCCACCCCCACCCCCTCCTGCTTATCAGCCGCCAGCTGCTCCTCCTAGCAACTTCGGTAATAACTCCTTCCAGAGTCATGGTGCACCAGGAGTGCCCAATGGTTTGAATGCAAATATGTTCGGGCACCCATCGACTCCATTTGACACGGCTACTAACAACAATGGATTTTCTCACATATCCGGCCAAGGCTTTAGCAACAACCAGAGTTTCCCTCGTAATCAATCGTTCAGCGGCATGACCCAAGCGTCCAGCGTAAATCAATCCTACTACGGAGCCTCACAGAATATGGGTGGCATACATAGGTCCACTTCAGCGCCACAAGACCTACAACAGTTGCAACAACCACCAAAACCACAGCAACCAGCGAGGAAGGAATTCGGACCAGTGAAGTCTGCCATTTGGGGAGACACACTTAGCATGGGCCTTGTCGATCTCAACATCGCAGGACGTGAGCACTCTTACTCTCGTTCAATCTCTCGCTCCAATTTTGTCTGGTTTTCATACCTCCATGTGCTCCAAAACCAAGTTCATTCTTGTCATTTTTTCCTTTCCGTGGCTGCCATATGGAGATCCTCTAATCTTTTCCTTCTTTGACCTCTCTTTTCTGTTGACACAAGTTGGATTTGTATTTCTCACCATCTTCTTGAACTGATAAAGATTGTTTCGTTGTGCAGCGAAAGTAAATCCTTTGAACGACCTCGGAATCCAGTTGACAGACCCTACTCTAAAGAACGAGCTTTGGGGTGCTGACAACCCGAAACAAGCACAAAAGAAGCCTGCATCGTCATCTGGGATGGGGATGGGTCAGCCTATGGGTCAGCCCATGGGTAAAGCTATGGGATCCGGCTCTGGCCTTGGTAGAGCAAGTGCCACTGGACTGCCTCCTCCTATGCCTGCGGCCACAATGGCAAGACCAGGCATGGGTATGGGCATGGGTCCTCAGCAGGCTGGTGCCATGAACTTCACAATGGGCATGGGCATGGGCATGGGTATGAATTCGAATATGGGCATTTCGCCGGGCATGGGTATGGGAATGGGTATGGGTCCTCAGATGGGAACGGGTATGAACCAGATGGGATCTATGTTACATATGGGTATGGGAGGCTACCCAAACCAACAGCAACAGTATGGCTTTAGGTAGATTGCAGTTTTGTATATCACCAAAGTTTTTTTGTCTTTTTTCTCTAATTGTTTTTTAAGAAATTAGTCTAGTGTTGTTTGTCATGCAGAGCTTACTGGTGTAGTTGCGAGTGATAGCCACGATTGCCTCAGCTGCTTATCAGCTGATGGTTAGTTAAGCTAGGGTTCTCGCCCGGAAGGGCAATTCTTCATTGCAAGGTGTCTTTTGAACAACGTGACTTCTGTTGTCCAGTAAGACGCTTTGGCAAAATGTAACCCCTGATTCCATAGGCCATTGCGGTGGACATGTTTTTGTCTCTACAGAACCAGCTAGGGTATTGATCACAGGTCTATAATTGACATTTCTACATCTGTCTTTCCACAGATTGCTTTCTTACATATTTTAATAAACTATCAGTACCTTGTACAGTGTGTTGTTTTTCTGATTCCTGCTTCCATGAGCCCGTGCCTACTTGTCGACATTCTTGGTCAGATTCAGCTCTTGTATTGTGGTGGTATTTTATACTGTCACTTTCTTTTCTTGTCACTCTCACTGGTGGCTCTTTGAATCCTCTTTCGTCAGCTCAGTAAATATTTCCGGGGCACAATTCCTGGTCATTTTCTTCCTTGGTTCTGGGAATCCATACAGGTTGTAAGGCTTGAGTTGTGCCCACTTGGGAAGAATGATTGGTAATCATCCGAGAGTTGTTCTGTACAATATTCTTCATGCAATTGGCTTTGGTTCATCGAAAGCCGCTGTCTGCTGTCTCTAGAATCACTTGAAGGGGTAGCTACCTCCTCCACGAGAGCAACACATTATGAACTGCGCTTTAACTTGTGAAGAAACAAGTCACGACAAAACGAATGTTTGACACAAGATTGCAAATCAAGGTCTCCAGCTGAAGGAAATATAGATTCTTGTCGCTGCACTTTGTGAGTTTTGTGCATGACTAATTGTCTCCCTAGCTGATAGTTCCCTGTGCCGAGGCCATGCTCTGTATTCTTCTCCATTCACACAACCAAAGTTGAACAAAGACCACACCAAATGAATGGAAAGTGACAGAGATGCTTTCTAGTGAGGCAACATCACAAAGGATATTCTTCAATGGAACTGGACAATATTTTGGTTTTCCCATAACTTATTTTTTATATAAATTCATGTGACCCATTTGCGAAGAAGTTGAGTGTTTTTTTTTTTCCTTTGCCAAGGACAGTGGGTCAGACCTAGAGTAATCATTGAAGCAACTTAGCACTCAAAAAAATGGTAAAATAATCATTTAGATGTACTCAAATAATGAAATCATGCCAAAATATATATATATGAATTGAAAAAAATATTGTACAGAACATTGTACTAATTTTTGGCGTGAAGCAATTTACTGATGCCAAAAAAATATATTTATGAATTGAAAAAAAAAAAAAAAAAAAAAAAAAAAAACTTTAAGCTATGAATCCCACAAGTCATGGTAAAAGTGAACGATAGAGTTTTCTATGTTCAACTTCAACTTCTCTTTTTGATTTGCTAACCTTATAAAGGGGCAACAATCGTGTAGCATTAACACTTAAAGATTTACAAGTGGAAGTAAAAAAACCTTTTTCAGCTTCCCAGCCTGCTTTGGTGCGCATAGTGGGGAACCACAAAACTCTTTTCGCCACTCTGACGGGCTGCCCATGAGCCTCGAAAGGGCAGTTCAAGTGGCTGACCAGACTTGACTGGAAAGTTCGAGTGACCCGCCAGAGTTGCTTAAGCCCTCTAAAATAAATTATGTCAAAAGTGGGTATTATAAATTGTATGTATGTATGTACATGTGTATGATTATGTACTCATTCTCCTCAGGAATATGATAATTTTTAGATCCTAAGTAAGTGCTCACGTGAAATGAGATTTAGTGTTGCCAAAATTGGGTCAACCCAAAAAAGTACTGAAGCACAAAGGGAGAAAGTCTAAAAAAAAATGAATAAACTCCTTGGTAGTGATGCCACCTGTCGCACAATTCAAGCCGTTGCAAATGGAACAGCCAAGAATTTGGGTGGATTCTTTCATGCTGAGTGTGTAAGGCCTTTTTAAATCTGACGTGGCATCGTTTCGTGGACCCCTTTTACGCTTCACCCGAACTCAGCGGAGCGGGAATGCGTGTCCCCAGCTTTGAAGGCTTAGATTTTATTTTGTTGTATGGGTTGGGCTGCTCAGAGCCTCACCAACACGAGAGGCATGGATAGCATTTCACTGTGGGGAGTTTAGTTAGGGATTCAATTTTGGGAGTTAATATGGGGCGGATTTCAGGGATGAAATTAAATGTAATTCTAGAGTAAATTTTTGTGTCTGAATGTCAAGTGATTTCCGAAGTTCGAATCAAAATTGTCGTATGGATTTTGAGAAAAAAGAAAAAGAACAAGGAACAAAGAATCGTGTTTTTTAAACTTGTATTGAATCTAATCGTTATTGGGTGAAAACATTTTTAATCATTTGAAAATTATTTTAATACAAGTTTATATGCTGAATTTTATTTTTATGTAACAAATTATAAGTATAATTTACCATAAGTATATGAAAAAATCACATTTACAGGAAAATCAATATAAATGACCATTTAAGAGATTTGTGTATGAATAAGAATATGAAAATGATTAACATTCATTGTGTCTAAGAGCTACTTGCATTCAAAATCATGAAGGTGAAGGATTTTAAAATATCATTGATGACGACTTCTTTCTTTTTTCCTTTTTTTTTTTTTTTTTTTTTTTTTTTTTCCTTTTCAAATCAAACTTAAGTCCCTCATACATTGCTCTAGAAAGAAAGTCCACAGGTTTTTTGGTGCACACAATGCTGGTATCCAAGTAAACAGTTTATAGAATCTAATGTCAACATATCCATTGTCTCACAGGTTTTTATTCTTTTTCATACCTACAATAGAACAACATAATCGATGAACATCAAGTTTAAATATGTGCATCCAATGTAAAGATTTTCTATCCTCTGAAATAAATCTTGTAATTTTTGTGACATCATTGGATTGTTGAACAATGACTTTAATTATGTTATCAGGCTAACTCTTGCTTGTGTTACGGGGATCCAACGTGGCACCATCAAGACTCTCAATTGAAGTACCTGATGAGCAAAATCTGATGGAACACAAGAACCATGGGGCTTAAAAGGCTTAAAAGAAATATGGTTGTCTTCGAAGTGAATAGTCATGCGCGCAATTGGAAATGGAGACATCTGTTGACATCTGAGTCCTATTCTTCAATTATCCATAAAGGATTTCCACCTCTACCGGTAAGTCACGTGGCAGATTCTCTGGATTCCATCTGGCCAACACTTGGAGCGACTACTTCGAAGAGTTGGTCAGGAACCAGAGCCGACTTGGCACTGGTATTGGCTCGGAGGCTCTCGTCTGAAAAGTGTCGATACGGTATTGGGCATCAACTTTTGCCTTGGAACTATACCAAGTTAGGTTCGAAACAACCATTTGAGGAGGGTACTCAAGTACCGCGCAAGTACAAAAGATGGGAGCACTTGGCACCACCACTTTTTTCTAAACTCATGCGACAGTACGGCATGCAATGCCCGTGTGAACGAAGCTTTTTTCCAGCAACTTGTTAACGCGGTGAGAGAGCTTGCGGGCAGCATTGGAATCAACGATCCTCAATTCTTGCAAGAAGTCGCGGTTCTTCTTCCACTGCAACAAGGGAGGGAATCTGTTTTGATGATTCTGAACGTTCAATGCAGGGCTGCGCGAGAAGATGGTTACTGTTACCTAGAATATTCTCTAATATCCCTTCCAGACTGAGGCGGTTTTGTTAGGTGAGGCTTAAAATAGTGTGACCGTCAATTTCCAGCACTGCTATATTCAGTTTAGTGAAGTTATTGGATGAATGATGTGCGGGAAATCGTTGATGGAGGATGGTTTTGTGGGGCTTCTTACCGTTTCCGTTAGAAGAGCCGGGACCCACATTCCAATTCTCCAACCATTTTCCATTCTCCAACTACACCACCCTCATGCATGTGGACTCGTAATCCCCATCACTGGAAATGGTCAAAGGAAAAGTGTTTCTGAAGCCATGGTTTTCGCAAGTGAAAGTGTAGAGAAGTCAAAGAAATATCATCTGCCGCTCCCTTGCGAGGAGAACCAGGGCGTGGAGCTGAGGAGTTCGATAGAGGAGTAGCTCGAGTCTGCCAGCAATCAGTCTGCTACTCGCTGCAGCAGAATCATCGAGGCCATCGTATCAATTCCTGGCTGACTCGTCATTGCTTCTGTTTTACTTCGAGTCTTCAGATACCAACTTTTCCCCATTGATCTTCATCCAGACTCATGGTCGGCGTCGTTACCAACCCGTCAAGTTCAGGCTCGGACTTTTCTTTTTGGGTACCTTTACTTTAGTGAGGCACCCGCTCGTAACGTGAGAGATTTATAGCTTCGCTGAGGTGCGATGTTATTATGATTCTTGAGGGCGGCGAAATCGGAGCTTGTCGCGGAACTTGGAGGTTGTAGTGAGCAGGGGGGAGTGGTAGTGTGTTTGAGTGAGAGAGAGTTGTGGGAAGGAGCAATGTTTGACTCGAGGTACACGCGGATTAGCAAGAAATGGGTTGGATTTGTGACAGCAATATGGGTGCAATCCATAGCGGGGAACAACTACACATTCGCCAATTACTCCCAAGAGCTAAAATCCGTGATGCACTACAACCAAGTGCAGCTCAACAATTTGGGAGTGGCGAAAGACGTGGGGAAATCGTTCGGGTTGTTTGCGGGTTTGCTGGCGGATCGTCTCCCCACTTGGCTCATACTGTTGATAGGTGCTGTTGAGGGCGCTGTCGGCTATGGTACGCAGTACCTCGTCGTGAGTCAGACAATCAGACCTCTGTCCTATTGGCAGGTGTGCAAATGGTTCCACTCTTGGCTCAGGTTTTCCTTTCAACATGGTTAGGAAAGTAGATGTCTCAATCCATGATATCGATTGTGGTCTTGAGACGAATGTGAGATGCGACCTCGGATTCTGCTGTTTCTGACAAATGCACCTCATTTTGCTATCTTTTTTGAGGGTAACAGAACATGTAGGAGTAGATATTTGGTCCTTCTGGAAGGTTCTATGCTGCGGTTCTTGAATATGTTGAGTTTGTTGTTATCGTTGTTGTTGTGATAAGATGCTTATGTGGATGGGAGAAAATAAGACATTTATAAGAATACAGCTGTGCTTTGGAGCCACCATCATTGTTAGTTTTGCTGCTAAGTATGCCATGAACATGGGGTTTAAAGGCTGAGGTGCGATTCTGTGTGGGGCTTCTATTGCAGATGTGCGTCGTTTTATGCATGGGAGGTAACAGCACCACTTGGATGAACACTGCTGTTCTCGTGACGTGCATGCGCAATTTTCCTCGAAGCCGTGGGACAGTTACCGGAACGCTCAAGGGATACATCGGCTTGAGTACCGCCATTTTCACGCAGCTCTGCACAGCGCTCTTCACAAGTGAGGCGTCAGGGTTTCTGCTCCTACTTACCTTCCTGCCCGCGATAGTATGCTTCTCTGCCATCATCTTCCTAACCGAAGTCCCAGCGTCTGCCAGCCATGACGAAGACGTGGAGGAGCAGGCAGGATTCACGATCATCAATTGGATCTCTCTCGCGCTCGCTCTGTACCTCCTCACCTTCACCGTGCTGGAGTTTTTCTTCCCCCTATCGTCATTGCAGTTTAAGCTGTTCGCGGTGGTGCTTCTGCTCTTCCTAATTGCTCCGCTGGTGGTTCCTCTCAAGCTTATTCTCCGTATTTACAATGACGATAAAGCTTCCCCCGTGAGTCCCGACGCCACCGCAATCACGAAGCCTCTTCTGGAGGAAACACCAGATAATGTGGCAATTCAAACAGATGCATCTCAGAGTGATCTGACACATGTAGAGAATGGCAGCAGAGCCGACTCAATACTCGACGCTACAACCGCTGACGACCGTGAGGTGTCAAAGAGCGTCGTAGAGTATAAGTTCCCCTCCCTTGGTGAAGACCACAACCTGACAGAAGCATTAATGACGATTGAGTTCTGGTTGCTTTTTTTCACGTTTCTATGCGGTATCGGTACCGGCATCACGGCTATCAACAACATGGGTCAGATTGGAGAGGCTCAGGGATTCGCAGACGTCTCTATCTTCATCTCGCTTATCAGCATTTGGGGCTTCTTCGGCCGTGTCGGTGCTGGTGCTGTCTCCGAGTACTACGTCAAGTAAGTCTCCCTATCCCTTCTATTAATAATTCTTCATATGGGACTGCTTGATCTCCAGAGTTATCTGGAGCTTTCAGCTTGTTGTAACTTAGTTTCATCGAACTCAGACGGTTAGTTGAAACGGATTCAAACTAAATCCAATTTGATAGGACCCTCAGTCCTCAACTCAGGCAATTCTCCTTAAATTTAAAAGTATTCAACCTGGCATTGAAATTTGTTGTTGAGTTTATTTGTTTCCTTAAAGTCTGGTATAGCGTTTTTGGTTTGGGAAAGTTCGTGGTCAATTAGAATGTGCGGGCGAATTTTTACGGTGGTTGCAAGCTATTTTGTTGTAATTAATCAAATTGTAATTTGAATTTCTGGTGAATTTGCAGAAAGGCAGCCATTCCTCGCCCGTTGTGGATGGCAATCTCGCAAATTTTCCTCCTCTTGGGCTACATTATGTTCGCCATGGCAGCGCCAGGCTCTCTCTGCGTGGGCTCCATCGTGGTGGGGATTTGCTACGGCGTGCACATCACCATCACTGTGCCAACAGCATCTGAGCTTTTCGGCTTGAAGCACTTCGGCATGTTGTACAACTTTCTCATCCTTAACATTCCCCTGGGGTCCTTCCTCTTCTCCGGTATGCTAGCTGGCTGGTTGTACGACAGGGAAGCCTCTAAAGTGCCGCATCTCTCTAGCATCTTGGTTAAGAAAATATTCTCGACAGCAGCAGATTTTGCAGCGCTGGGAGAGTCGGTTGATCCGCCCAAGTGCGTTGGTTCCCACTGCTTTCGGTCAGTGTTCATCGTCATGGCCGGTATGTGCGCATTCGGCATCTTACTTAACGTGGTCTTGATTCTGCGGATTCGGCCCTTGTATCAAGATTTATATGGACCTAATGGTTCAGTAGAGAGGAAGAGGAGGGCGCTGCCGAAGTCAAGGTAATCGGATAATATAGAATCACGCAGCTGCGTTGTTGTGTTTAGAGTAGAGAGTACGTAGGAATAGGTTTAGAGCCTGCATTTCGATTTGAAGTTTAGTCGCGATTTATGTATTAAGATTAAGCAATTCTGTACAATATTCCATAGATTTCCGGACTCGGAAGGATATGTATGTCCTAGAATATAACGCCCCGTTTAACCCAAATTTTTGGAACGGAGAATATTTCACTGCACATTGATACGCTCTTTTTCTTGCAGCTGATTCCTTATAGAGCTAAAGTTGGACCCTGCAAATGCATTTGCATCATAAGGCCTGCTTATCCAACCAGCACACTCTTCTACCAGATGCTCTTTGAAGGGTAGTATGCCATAGAATATGGCATGAAGCATTGCATCCGTCGAGAATGCTCTCACATTCCAAATTGCCGTAGTCACGCCTTCTTCTCTTGCAGACAATTGGAGTATTCGGCAGCAATCG
This sequence comes from Physcomitrellopsis africana, assembly GCA_036785485.1. Taxonomy (NCBI): domain Eukaryota; kingdom Viridiplantae; phylum Streptophyta; class Bryopsida; order Funariales; family Funariaceae; genus Physcomitrellopsis; species Physcomitrellopsis africana. The sequence goes on from JAWRVF010000258.1 coordinate 100,129, forward strand.
CCCTGCTTTGACAAAAAGCAACACATACCGAGCATGGACCTGCCCTAGCACGTACACGCAACGTTGAAAATACGTTCACGCTTAATCCCAATAATAAGATTCCTAGATGGTTCTGATCTGAAACAAATATCTATTGATTAAAATGAACGGATATGTTGAAGGGCATATGAACCTCTTCGAAATTATACGCCAATGGGAATATTGCAAACAAACTTCGTAAACACTAGACACGTCCAAACACGTCCAAACGAACCTCGGAGTGTTTAAACTTCCAAGCAACCACATGCAATGGGGAAAATACTTTTTGTGGCGCATATCCACATTGGCAGCTGAAAACTCTGGAATGTTATCTCATATGAGTAGCTTCGATTCAAATACGATCGAAATCCAGAGAAGGGCAATCAATCCTCTTATGATCACACCTTCAATGTCGCATCGAATGTAGAATCTGTTTGATCACGACGATGTTGAAAGCCTGGTGTGGGCAGTGAATTGAACTCATGTGCCGTTACTGAAAAGGGTGGAGAAAATTATCACAAGAGTCGTTGCAAAATAATTAGGTTTTTCATTGTTTTCAAATTTATTGTGTGTGATTAGTGTTAAGAAATGCGTATATATATAGCTGTAAGTAGTTTAGTGTAAAAGAGGTGCTGAGTAAGTAAAAGCATGAGGAAAAACAAAAGATGATTGGTAATTTTTAAGACTGCAGTTGTAAGTTTTTTTTAATGTGATTTTAGTTGAGAACCTTGAGGCCTTACACTATTTTTAAGACTAAAAGTAGGCAATTATTGTTCAAACAATCAAAGACTGATCCAACAGTTGAAATCAATTAAATGACTCTTGGCTTCCTTTCTCTTGGAATCCAAGTGCCGAAATATGCTTGTAATTTTGACCAGCAGTTTCAACAAGTTCAGTGAGCTTGAATTCACAGAGAGCTCATCAGTTTTCTCACTTAGATGGTGAATATCCTGCATCAAGCGTTACAATTGATTGCACCAATTAAGCAGTCACTTGTGTGCCATAGCCACGATGATTGACGTAAAGGCTCCAAACTCATTTAACTGAGCCAACAACTTGCAGCAAATGTTGATTGCAAAAACTTCTGCCGTTTGCTCTCTAGAACAAGGTTTTAGATCATTCACATCTTCTCCGTAGTCTCGTCAGAGTAACCAACTGGTCGTATTCAATTAGCCATACGTTGACAAACATTTATGCTGTTCACTGTTACTTTGAGGTGGTTTCAAAGTACACTTCTCCGCCGTCTACTGTGAGTTCCTGCTTCGTTCTTGATATCTAGAGACTTTATGGACGCAGCAAATTATTTCTCGTCTCGTCTCGTTTCGTAGGCACGAGACGATCAAAGGCTAGTCTCGTCAAGTGGTCGGTACCAGCGTCATTTGAATCGTCACAACGATGTGATAGAGGGATGCTTGATATCCGCTGGAGCTGACATAAGATGAGCACTGATCATTTCCAGACGAACCGAACATCTGTGATGTACCTCGTCTGGTGCGCAAAGATCGACGACGTCAACGACTTGCAGTCAATGCGACATGCAGCAAAACGATCTACGGGCCTGGTAACAATTATGTTCAAGATTCTCCAAAAGTTTGAGGGACAGTGGATGAAGTCCATTTTGACAGAGCGCCCAAGCCCATCGTTACTCCAGTAGGCCGTGATGCCATGCAAGTCATCTTCCTAGATTCGAGAATTAGATTCTCTGTCACTGTCGCAATTTGAATTGAAAGATTAACTGATAGAGCCTTCTTCCGAGATTTGGTTTCACTACTCTCTGGCCTATTTTTGAAAAAGATTTACTCTTTGACCACTCTTGTCGGGAAATTTTGAAAAAGATATAGTAACAGCTTTATAAACAAGTATTCTTCCTCCTACTTCCAAGCAGTAAATATCTCGAGCGATTTCGGTAACAAAATTACATTTTAGGATATCAAGCATCCCTCTAGATAATCAACAGTTTATGAGTTTGTTGGTACGTGTTACCATGTTGCGTCAACATCGTTGAAGCTAGGCATCGAGCTGGAATTTGTTTTGAATAAGGTATCATTGATGAATAATAGAATGTCCTATGTCTGCCAGATTTAACGACAAGTTCTCTACATTCTGTGAATGTGACGCAGAGCTCTGTTTCTTCGACGTCATGGCATAGACTCTGAAATCATGCAGTCTGATACAAGTTGCACATTCCGTGGACCCCATTCTATGTTCATGATGGTTATTTCAATTGTATAGATACTTCATCGTGTGTAGATGTAATTTGACTGTATTTTATATTCATCAAAATACACTTAAGACTTTACTCTACAACAACTTCAACCGTTCTATTATGATCCGTATAGAACATGAAATATAGTCAAATACGTGGGTGAATCTACCTTCGTTTTGCCGAGATGCATACCCGTCAGAATGATGTAGTTGTGTGAGAAAAATGTTCAATATAATACTTCACGGTCATTCTTTTGTGGATTGCTAAATTTGTTGCAAATTTGATAGGTTACTTCTCTGAGGCCAGATTCTAGATGCTGGCGTTTGCGACGTCAATGGAAGTCACGGCATGTGGCGAATAGAAGGGTTGTTACTGACCAATCTGACTGGTCAGCAAGTGATCGATACACAGACGCTGAGCCCTGGCACTCTGATCGGTGGGCCCGGTGCCCCCAAAATTACAGTCGATTTCACACTCTATGCGTGATAGCCTCCTTCCACATCAAAGTTCCAGCGAAATGATGGGCCTGGCGATGAATCTGCCATGTAAGTTCCGTGCTATCCAACTCCCACTGAACTCAATCAGTCATTTTGAATCTCGACAACAGTGTAGACTCCAGCAACCACATGGTACTCTTACAACTCGTCGCAAGCAATGAAAACAAACAGTGTGACGAAACGCTTTACTCATCACACCGAATCTCGCGTCATGGAAATCGTGTTATAGAATCTCTACATGCCCTTAGCCACGCCTAATCCGTGCGTTTTACCACGCTGAAACTTTCCATTTCTTTGGCAGGTGCAGAAGATGTAACACAGAATATTCATCCCAGCCTGGTAAATGTGGATGGACGTTTACTTAATTCAAGATGCTAAAAACTATGGTGCATGTGGTAAGTGACTGCATTGACGCGGGTTTGATGTGAATGAAGTCCTGAGTTAAAAGCCTTTGCATTGGCGGTGATTGCACCTCATTTTGAAACAAAGTATCTTCGCCCGAGTTCATCAAGTGTGGACCCGTGAACTTCCCGTATGTACGTTCATCCATCTTCCTTGGTACGAGCTTGAGGATTATTTGCTCCTCGCTGTATATTTGGTGGGACATTCTCGTAAATTGCATAGGCTGCCAACTGCCAACGATGACCTTTGCCTGTCTTTACGACTTCAAAGTCTAGTAAACTGGAGGTATAGCTCCAACTTCACACGCTTCGAGATAGTATCTGATTCATCGTAAGTTAGGAATAACGAAGCGTCTGGAATTCCCACGTTGTATATGGATTGTGACTGTCCCAGAATCCGGTGTTGTCGGTAAAGGAATCTCGTGGTGCACCCCAGGATTGGTTCAGTAATCGTAACCTCATAATTGGTTCAGTCATAGGAATTCATCCTTTAAATGTGATGACGAGGCCTAGAGGTTCTTCACTGCAGCCAATTCCCGACAAGTTTTAATCAACGCTTGAAACACATGGGTTTTGTGGTATTCGATCATTTTTGCAGATTTATTGAAGTATTTTTAATAGTATTCTTACGCCGTCTCCTCCTTCGAATTCGGCCGGCATCTTGAGACCTGAGTCCGACTGGAGTGAGGGCTGCAGCACTAAGTTGCAGAATATGTGCGTCCTTCGGCAGCCTCAGCGATTTCTGCATGTTATATGATGGACCAATTCCATACTGTAGAAACATATGTCTAAGCATTTGCTCCTAATGGGTTTGGTACCCTGAAGTGGCTGGAATTCTTTAGTCAGCTCTCCCGCGGAACATGTGTTCGGTCAACTTTAAGAACCGATCACCTACATAGAGTGGACTCCGGAGAATTATCCTGCGGTTCACATGGCAGTTAGCGTTAGGTTCTCTACTTCGAGGAATTTGACAACTTCCTGGAAGTTTAGCTCCAACCCACCTCTCTCGAAGCAGAGACCAGGAATCAACGCAGAGGATTACAGACAAAACTCTGACACCAACCCTTTTCAGCATTTCCATCCGATTAGAAAATGATTTGGTGGGCGGCGTAGGCTGTGTAGTGTATTGTTGGGAGAGATGTTCGTAGCTAAGTTTTCAGCATTTTCGTCACAATTTTTGCGTAGCCTTAAATCTCTTCGTGTAGAACATGCAGGTTAGTCCAGACTGCGAAGCTCGCAGCAAGATGGAGAGACGCACAACTGTCGTGAAGGTTGTATTGGGTCTGATAAGCCTTCACCTCTGCTGTAGCCCGGTCGCGGCTCAGGATCAGAATGAGTACAATAAAACCGATTGTAAGTCGTTGAGTAAAGCCGCTGAATGCAAAGGCTGAACAGATTTTCGGTGTCTCTTGCAGCTTTGTTGTGTGCACGAGCAAGAGATCACATGGCATAGTCACACACACTGATGACGCTTCGATTGACTTAACTGCAGTGTATGCGATGGAGCAACTTTGGGGCGAATGGAACAAGACCAATCCAGATTTTGATACCAACTTAGCAGGATGGAATGACCATGCCACTAAGGATCCGCCGTGCAATCCGAATAGTCCATGGCGAGGAGTCTCTTGCAACGCCAAGCTGATATCCGTGACTGGTGTAAACGCATGGAAGTTTGAGATCGTTGGCCTGTAAGAATTTTTTCTTTTCAAACGTCGTGGGTACTTCTAGGAGGTTCAGCAAGTTTTACATAAGTTGTCTTTAATATGTCTTCTCTGCTTGAAGGCAATGCTTGAAACACTTATTGCGACTACTATAGATTGCTCCGTCTCTCATGCTATGGATTACAGGGCGCTGCCGAACGCCGCAATTGTTGGCTCTTTGCCGCCGGCCATTGGAAATCTCACCAACCTCGTCACCCTGTAAGTTGGGAACGACTAACCCTGGGCTGCATATGTTCGTAAGCATCTTACTCTGCGGTGTGGAGTGCAACAAGTCATCCTGTCATTTCCAAGGAGTTTAATATATAGAGTGCATATACAGGGTTTATAGTGCCCCCTTAGCTTCTGTTGAGCTGGTTGTTGCGCTTTGCAGAACCCTAACGGAGAATCCGGGACTTACTGGTGCCATCCCGGAAGAACTCGGCAACTTGAAAAGCTTGTTTGACCTGTAAGCCACTTAAATGTTGAGCTTCATTGTCCTGTTCACTAACTGTAGTCGTACTGGTTACTACTATTGTGCCTGTTTGGCTCCTAACATTAGGTTGCAAACTTGGCAGAGATCTTCATGGAAATGGCTTCACTGGATACATACCTAGGTTCTTCTACGACGCGTTTGGGTTCCTTCAAGCAATGTAAGTCTCGGGCTTTTTCATAACAATAAAAGAAACATATCATGTGCAGATTGTTTAGAAATCGTCGCCAATTCAAATATGATATAATTAAACTTTATTAATGACTGTGCAGTGACTTGAGTGACAATCAATTGAAGGGCAAGCTTCCAGAAAACAACAACTTCTCGTTCCGGACCATTCAAACGATGAATGTCTCCAAGAACCTGTTCTCTGGGTCCATACCCCCCAAGTTTCTGCTCTATCTTCAAAACCTAGTTTCTGCGTAAGAATATCACTTCAGATTCAAGCTGTAAACATCAAGCTGTAAAATATTAATTGTTAGATATTTTTCATCAGTTCTACAATGCGAAACAAGCAGTCTGTTTATTTTGTGACATTATTTGCAGGGATTTGTCCCACAATGAATTCACTGGTGCCCTCCCAACGATTGTGTCTCGGAACCAAACCAAGATTCTAGATCTGTAAGTATGCTGGATTTTTTGAAATCATTGTCAGAAACTCGGTGCTTCATGGCCGTAGGTTTCTATTAAGTTTCGTTTACATTGGGCATAACTGATAATATCGGCAGAGCGGTGGTGAACACTTGATAGAAGAGTCAGCATTAATCGTGAATTTGGTTGCTGGGATGAGATCTTGTGCATCATTGCGAGGGTCTGAAATCTAATGTCTTATTAAATTTCGATGCTTTAGTGACTTCTCAGACAACAAACTCAATGGCTCTTTTCCAACAATGTCGGGGCATAAAACGATTCGGACCTTGTGAGTCCACTCTCCATCTCATGAATAGTTGTCATATTGTAATTTCGTGTTGCACTGTCACCTTGTTTCAATCATACCGGCCCCAGAAATGAAGAGTTAACTTTGATGTCTTCTGCAGCAATGCGAGTGGGAACCTGCTCTCCGGAGAACTTGATACAGCCTTGTTGTTCAACATCTCCTCGTTAAGAACGCTGGATCTTTCAAGGAATCAATTCACAGGCGCCATTCCTAATTTAACCTCCTTAATCAAATTGGAATATTTGTAAGTTCATTTGACCAGCTCTGTATCCGAGCCTCTTCACTTGCTCATATGAGTCCTCTGGGTCGGAGATAGTTTTTCAATCCTGCTATGCTCTTGTATGCAGAGATCTGAGCTACAACAATTTCACACCGGGGCCGATTCCTGATTGGAGTGGCAAGCTCAAGAGCCTTCACACGTTGTGAGTTTCTCAAATCCAGTCAAACGTCTAAAGAAGTTTTCATGGTATCTTTGAGCACTTTGTTTTTTATTAAATTTGATACGTTCCTAACAATCATGGCGTCACCAGGAAGCTGCAAGGAGTCTCCCTCACTGGAGATGTTCCTTTGTCTATCCTAGCTGATTCTGAGAGCTTGAAGACGTTGTAAGATTTTCAACTCTTTCTCAATATTCGTCATGCAGTAGGTACTATGCAACAAAAACAAGGATGAAAACTACCTTAATGCCAATAGACTGCTTTCATTCCTTTTGCACATGAAAAATTCTGGTCTCATTTGAAACATTTGTAACTATTTGCAGACTTCTAGACTTCAACGATCTGAAAGGGACTCTAGACATCAGTCGCATACTCGCTTCGCCTAACCTTAGCCGGAAGATCCAGCTAATTAGCCTAAGAAACAACTCCATCTCGCACGTTGCTTATTCTGGTCACATTAACGACCTCAATGTCAAATTCAAGTGAGTTAATACATCACCTGAGGATTTGTTGTATTTGTTCGTCAATGGATTTTTTTTTTTTGGCATCGGATGAATTGGAGATGGTATGAAGAGTTGAATGAACAGGAAATGAATCAATTGTGGACCGTCTCAAAATATTCGTAGGCACCTCAGTAGTTAACCCTTGCTAACGGATAATTTGACACCTACTTCAATTCACGCAGTCTCTCAGGCAATCCGTATTGTGACTTGGCCGTGAATCAAGACGACGACGACTTAACACGTTGTGTTTGTCAGCAGACATGCTTCTACACTGGTAACATTAATATCCCAACAAGCCTACACACGCAGCTTGCAGTGCATCTTTGGTCTAAGAGATTCTGATTCCAACTTACAAATGAGGAATTTTATCAACTACTAAAACTGGTCATTTAATTAAGCTCAGATACCACATTATACTTAGGCATTTACCAGTGTGATTTTCGTAATAGCAGGAAATATGAAGAATAACAAGAATGTCATCATCATTGCGACAGTTGTCAGCGGATTTGTTACTGTGTTTGTGAGTCTGGTTTCCATTGCTCTATTTTGCCAGAGTAGGAGAGAGCGGAAGAAGCTTATACTCGAAGCTAACCAAAGTACAGTTTCTTCCAAACCTTATCCTTCTGGCTTTTCTGGGACTCTATTTGTACACAGTCTTGTCGTTCAGTAGCTACTAGGACACAGAAGTTTTTGTTTACTAACCGACTTGTGAGTGACATCACTGATTGCAGAATTTGCGGAATATGAAGTTAAGCCCACTATATATACCTACAGTGAGATTCGGGCTTCTACTGGAGATTTCCATCCAGACATGAGGCTTGGAAGTGGACATTACGGTGCGGTTTACAAGGTATGCTCAACGACCAACTGTTGACACGAAATTCCATAACATTGCTTTTCTCTCACAATTGAAGACATTGCAAGAATTAGTGTAATCATTAATTTGATTTTTAAACCAAGTGCTTGAAGGTAGGTTTATGTAGGGGCAGGATGACGACGGAAAAGATTTTAATGCTATAACCCCTCATTTTATCATGTCTGCAGGGCACATTAATAAACGGGACTCAAGTTGCAGTGAAGCAACTGTTTACCAAGTCCCAACAAAGCCTAGATGACTTCCTAAACGAGATTGTTCTCGTTGCAGCTGTCAAGCACCGCCACCTTGTTAAACTGAAAGGATGTTGTATTTGTAAACACGAGTATCTCCTGGTGCATGAGTATGTGGAACTGGGCGATTTGGAGAAAGTGTTATTCGGTGAGTTGCTCTTCGAAAACAATCGGCAGGAATACATTCCTTCTTTTTAAAAGTGATGTTTATGTCATGTCTTTGTTGTCCTGAAATTCTTTTCTGAACATTTTTTGTGATATATACATATTTGTCATTTGTGCAGAAAATTCGCATAACGTCAACATGTCCTGGGCTGTGCGGCGAAATATATGCCTTGGAGTGGGCCACGGTATCCATTACCTGCATTCTTTAACTCAACCGAGAATCATTCACCGCGATATCAAAGCAAGTAACATTCTGCTGGACAAGAATTTTGAACCGAAAATTGCAGATTTCGGCTTAGCTTTATTGTTTCCCGATGAACAAAGCAACGTTTTGACTATACATATCGCTGGCACTAGGTGAGCACTTGAGCAAATCAGCTTGATACTGATCTTTTGCCTCAAGAATTTAAAGTGTTACTGTTTTGGAATGTCCGATTTGTTCGATCTGCTTCATATTTGAATCTCCCTACCTGTCATGAAACTGCGGGTATTTCATTTGCAGAGGATATTTAGCACCAGAGTACGCAACTCTGGGGCAATTGAGTGAGAAAGTCGATGTCTACAGCTTCGGGGTTCTGCTTCTTGAAATTGTAAGCGGAAGACGCAACATCGACCCCAAGTTGCCAGAGGACCGCGTCTATCTTCTAGACTGGGTGGGTAAAATGACTACGGTTCTCTCAATTCGTGCAGCAGAAGTGGACTATCCTTAAATTTTAGTACTGACCACCAGGAGCTATGTTACCAGGCATGGAAGTTACGCGACGAAAACAGACTTCTGCAACTCTTAGACCCGAGGCTCACTCTTCAACTCCACGAAGAAGTGGAGCTGCTAAGGATCCTCAACATAGCCTTCCTGTGCTTGCATATATCAGCTGAGAAACGCCCCACCATGGCCCGTGTGGTAGCCATGATGCAAGGTGACATGGACGCAGAAATTTCAGAGCTAACTCAGCTTCGAGAAGAGAGCCGCTTGGACAAGAGGTTTGAATCGATCGCTCCTTACACCAGCAAAATCCCCCATAGCTTTCCCTCTAGCTCAAGCTTCATATCTTTACCCTCCAACAGCACTATACTAAGCAGGAACTCTACGGTGTATACAAACTCCACTCCCTCTGCTTCCGGAAATAGCGTGCTTTAAAGTGCGACTAGAACTACCATTGACATGCGTGGTGTTGAGAAGACCACATGACCCAACTCGTAAGAATTGTTGGTTGTTATTGAATCACCCATCTAAGTGAGTTGTTTGGGAGGTTGGACTTGATGTCGGTTTTGATAATTAGTCAGGCATTTGCAATGAACCTCAAGAATTGTCGACACTGGATCACATGCAGAAACTATAGTCAACTGGGTTCAATTCACAATTCGAGAAGGATAGTGATCTTCGAGTGGAGTCTGTAGCCATCTGCTTGCTCTGTGCACAAGCAAGAGTCGCAAATGGATTACTGTCTAAATCTTCCACCCCTCAAATCTGACTCTTATCTCATCTTCTCTCCCATCAGCTTGTACTCTAGATCGCACCCCAGAGGTTTTTCGACCCAGTTCATGAAGTGAGGATGCCGAGAAGTCTTCCTTGCGCTTCTCCCTTGATGGAATTTGTTTCATCGGCACTTTGTGAGGATATTTTTCTTTAGATTGTTCACTACCTTGTTCATTCAATACTCTACAGGAAGTGAGACTCTGCAGGGACAGTGGCTGTGGTTGAGCTTCAGTCTCTTTGCTTGTATCACCAGTCAAGGGTCCAACACCGACCCTCCATAGCTGTAAGTAAGCAAAGCTTTCTCAAGGACGTGCAGCTGATTTGGCCGTCTGTGCATACTATCTTTCCTTCATGCTCACAAGTTACAAGAGTACTATATGTAATGAATAAATGTAGATTAACTCTGCATGTGTGTGTGTATGTATATATGTATGTTTGTAAACATAAAGCATTGTTGCAGTGCACTCTTGATACTTTGATTGCTGAAACACTTAATATAAAAACAATCTTCAACAGGGTTATATTTCACTTATGTTATCATAAATTGTAGAAAAATAAAGTAAAATTCATCTTCTACTCTGTGTAATTATAATCAAATTCCTAAATTTGAACATTTATGGAAATTTTGAAAATTAAAATTTGGGAATACATATGCTTCTGTCTAAATATTATGAATTCATCAAACAAATATATTTATTTATTTAGAACTTTAAAATAGAGTAAAAGATGCTCAAATAGTTCATTGTTTTAAAAATTAACATTACTTGAGTAAAATTTGAAGTGTATTTTGAAAAAATCTTCCTAAGTCTTATAGAGCAGATTTTTGTATTCTGTTTTTAAAAAGTTCATTGTTTTAAAATTAAAATTAAAATTTTTTACATGGATAAGATTTTTGATAATATTGCTAACAAATTTCTTGACCAAAACAAGTTAACAAGATTATTCTAGAAATGGACAATATTGATAGTAAAATTAAAAATATCTATTAAAATAATATGGGACATTTCTATCCACCTTATTGTAAAATTAAGGCCACTACTTTTGTATATACTACCAAAAATTATAAAAACATTGTTTTTATGAGTTATTATTTTCTTCATGATTTAAATTTTTGTGTCAACTTTCTATTCTCTTCTCATATTTTCATGCTATGTTTTAAAAATAAAGTTATACTCAAAAAATAAGGCCAAACAACAAAAACTAATTCACAAAAACACTCTTGAAATGCAATTTTATACTTTGTGTCTAATATATAATTTCTTACAGCTAGTGTTTTTAAACTCTTGCAAAAATTTATCTTTTTTCCTATAATTTTTTAATTAATCTTTTCTTTATATTTTTTAATGCAATATAATTTTTTTCTCTAAAATCTTTTCTTTTAAAGCATTCCTTCATATAAAAATATCTTAGCACATTACCTAAAAACTTATAAAGCTTAAATAGAAGTTTAGTATTTACTATTGCAACTTACTTAAGATATTTTAAAATTTGAACTAAAATATAATTTTGAGGTTTCATTTACTTATGCACTATATTATTTAATACATTTTAAAATTATAATTGCATATATTATACTTATAAATTATATTCTTTTCTTATTTTTTAGGTAATTAGATGTAAATATATATAGTGTTAAAAAATAACAAATATATATATATATACATATATATATACATAATTAAAAAAAAATTAAAAATCTAATTAGACTTATAAAAAATTTAAAAATTTTTATTTTTATTTTTAATAACTTTATACTATTTTTCCATTGAAAAGTCAATTATTTTATAAAAAATAGATATTATTAAAATATTTTTATTTTTTTAGATTAATTTGTCTTGGAAACTTTACATTTAAAAAAATAAATTAATTAAATTAAATTAAATCAAATAAGAAAATAATTGAATTCAATATAAAATAACTAACGTGTAAATAAAGGTTTTTAATAAATAAATTTTGGTATTTTTTGCAAATATTACTTTAATAAAATTAATTTAGATTTTTAGTTTTTTAATTTTTTATGTCAAAAAATCTATAATTCTAACAATAGTTATTTTAAAGCCAATTTTTAAATCTTCATTTAATTTATTTATTAAAATCTTATATAAGTATATTTTTAACTATAATTCTTTCTAAATATATTTTTTAATCTAAATATTTTTTCAATTAAAGGTATGTACATTTTATATACTACACTAGCTATATCAAAATAATTGATAGAAACATAAATAGTATAGTCTTTATCTTATTGCATATAGGATCTTTTAGATAGTAATTTTTTTTAATGTTATTTTCTTTTAACTTATTTATTATAACATTTATAGATTTTAAAAAAATATTTTTTAGAACCATGTACCAATATCATTTTTTTGCCTTTTCTAAAACATAGAAAAAATATCTTTACAATTTAACACATATTAATACCATAATTGTCATATATAAGTTTTTCTTATTCCCATTTTTCAAACTACATGAACTTTAATTTTTACTAGCTTGTTGGAGCTAGAGATTTATGTGTGTATAAGATAATACAAAGATTTTTTTTTTTTTTTTTTTTTTTTTTAATTTATTTATTTTGCAATGGTCAAAAGTGTCATTGCCACCTTAACTTTATATTTAAAGAAATACCATTTTTAATAAAAAAAATTAGTTTATATATTTTTTCTTTAAAATTACTCTAAATATTCCTAGCATTGTCATTACTTTTGTTTTAAAGTTCTATAGACGATTGTTAACGATGGATTTTATACTATAGATAATAATAGCAATACCAAATATATAATTAAAATATTTATTTTATGTTGTTTATAATAATTAATAATAAAATATAAAATATAAATAATAAAAATATTTGATATTAAGTTTTTAAAAAAAATTAATATAGTTTCAATGATACATTAATATAAATTAAGATTTTTTAAAAATTAAATATTAACTGATATATTTATAAAAAAGCAAACCTGTAACTTATTCTATTTTTATAATGTAAATATTATATATGATTTGTCTTACAAGTCTTGTTTAAGAAATTTTGATTTGTATAATTTCTTTTACTGATAATACTTATAAATTTGTATGAATCAGCTTGTATGCATGATTAAGTTTATTAAATAGTTTTAAAAATTAATATAAGATTCAAGAAGATAATATTTTTTAAAATAAAGTAAAATAAAATAAATAAATATATAGATCTTTTAATGTTATAAAAATTAGATTAAAAATTCTTACAACTTTTCATTTAAATTTGAAAATATGTACAATATTCATATTAGATATTAAATTATTTTGTGAATTTTTATTAAAATTTAATAATTTTTTTAATACAAAAGAAGATATTTTTACTTCTTATTCTATACTATCTAAATTTTAATATTTTCAAATGTTTTATTTTATTTCTTTCTATCAATAATAACTTCTTCTATTGAAAAAATTATCCATAAAACCTCTTATTAGAATATAAATTCTTTAAAATTGCATGCCTACTCAGCAAAAGTTCAAAAAAGATTGTAATTAATAGCATCAATGAAAAAACCAATGGCTTGTTGTTAATCCTTGTTATTGAAACTTTTATAGATGGTAATGGTTAGATCAATAGATGTATAATTCTGTTTAAAGAGAATCAAGACCTACAAATTAAAGAACAAACTTATGTCAACAAAAAAACTCTTCAATTAAAGGTCATTATCAAACATAGCATTTGAATAGTAGATTTGATGTTTTTTGACCAATTGTTTAAAGATGGTAGTATTCTATTTGTAATTGTTCTTTTGAATCTAATTTTTTTTTAATACTCTTAAGAGTCATATTAAATAAACAAGTTATAATATTATAGTTGATGAATATGTATTCTTTTATAATAATTTATATTTTAGTATTATTAGATAATTCAACCAGTTATATAATAGTTATTTATATATTCAAATTTGACTTTGCAATCTTTAATTTTTCTCTATTTTTTTGTTCTTGCAATGAATAATGAGAAGAAATAGGAAATGCAACTTTTATGTATCATAATGTCTTATAAAAAAACATTCAAAATTTAAGTTTCAATAGTAAAATTAGTAGTATGGAGTAAGAAGGGGGGATTTGTTATTTTTTTAGTATGAAATTGTCTTCCTACAAATGGGAATATGATATGATTTTTCAAAGATTATATTCTCTTTTTGTAAAGATATATTAGTGCTAGTGGCTACTATAATAGAATTATATATTATAAGGTATTTTTATATTTATTATAAGAAATTTTATATTCAAGTATAATAAAAAATATAACTTTAATAGATACTTGATACAAAAAAGTACATAAGTATTTATTTTTTATTTTTTAAATTTAAATTCAGAAAAAACATTAATTTAGTTTTTTAAATGTTATTTTTTTTTAGAATTAGATGTTAGAAATAAAAAATAAATTCAAATTGGTTCTTTTGATATGGATAAGGTTGTGCACAATAAAACTTTATCTTTTTGGAATATTAATGTATTATATAATAATATGGATTTTAAACAAATTGAACTTGAAAATATTGCCAATTCAAAAAGAGGCAATAACGCATGGTTTTAGTCAGATGAAAAATAATAAATAATAAATAAACATAAATATATGGCTATAATTAATCATTTTTTATAATATAGCACATTTTTTAAATTACATTAAGATGCAAATAAGTTTAAAAAATAGTTTTACAAATGTTACTTTTTGTAACTTTGTATAATTGAGTTTGTTTTTAAACTTTTAACTTTATTGTGATATCTTGTTGTTTATGTCATATTGGAATAATTAAGGCTACTTAATTTGTGTTTATTTAGCTTAAATTGGTAATTTTCACAGTTTTAATCTAAACAATACTTCACACAATTATATATATATATATATATATATATATACAACCTGAGCTTTCAATCTTTTACTTATAGCTCTAATATTGTCTACTTAATGCATTGATTGTTACTGGTTTTGAATTGTTGTTTTAAAGCATTTTAGTAAGATTTGTTACTGTAAGATGAAGGAGAGATTTTTAAAGAAAAACAAGATGTTAATAATTTGTCTCATATCTTTTCTTGTATTTATAATTAATAGTAAAAAAAATATTCAATGAATGTTTAACTATTGATTTTATTTGTGGAATATTAGACATGTTTTTATTTTCTTTAAAAAAACACTTTATTAGTTCCAAAACCTATCTAAAATACAAAACATGTTATCTTAAATTTTAAATACAATGATTTATTTTACGTGTTAGATTTTTATTTTTTAGTTTTTTAAATTTTTATGATAATTATAATGTGAAACAAGTAAAAAATATATTAATAATAAATATGGCTTGAAATTATAACACGAATTTCTTCAGAATACTAATAAGAATACTTGTGGTAATTTCAAATCATATCAAATCCTTTCACTTTAAATCCTTATATGTTAAATAATAAGATATTTATTATATAGTTGTAAATTTTAATTTTTGATCAACTTTAAATATCTAATAAAAAGTAATTTATAACAATATAAATATTTCAAATAAACTTTAATTTTATACATGTTTAGAATACTATAGATTTTAGGGGTTTTTAGATCTATAAACCTACTTTAAAAGGCCATGGTTTAAAAGCCTTGTGAAGATTTATTACTATGTAAAGAAAAATTATCTTTTGGAAGGTTTGGCATTTAGAAATAGTATAAGGTGAGATGAGGCTATGATAAAAACCTATATATATATATATATATATATATATATTCTAAATAAAACAAAGAAAATCTTAATTATAAAAATTAGAAAAAAATATAATTTTTTAAAATTTTAATAGATATTTTTATAATTATTTGACACGGCTTCTTAAATTTTTTCAATAAAAATCTTTTCTTAAAAGCGGGTCTAATATAAACTTTGATAGACAATACTATTTATGTTATGTAGAAAAAAAAAATTCTTATTTTTTTTTTCTATCATGACCTTTGGGCTAATTTTTCCAAGTATAAAGCCAACTAAAAGAGACTTTTTGATGTCAATCAATCACAAACTTAGAAACTTGTGGCATCTTACCTTCTCCATTTTGATTTCTCAACATAAAATGCAAATAATACCTTGCACATGAAAATAAATAATTCTATACACACATCATTATTGCATTGTACATTTTTACTATTGTGTGTGGTTTAAATATAATTGTTTGCTATAAATTCTTTATCCCCAGATTAATTTTTTTCATTCTAGACATTGTTGTGCAAACAAAAGAAAGAAAAGAAAAGAAAAGAAAACTTTCATACACACAAAATCTAATTTAGCAAAATAAAACAAAATGGTGACATGTTTATTTTATTTTATTATTTTAGTGGTTTCTTTAAAGCCTTTATTGCCACCATTAACACATATATTCTTCATGCTAATTAAAAAATTGTTTTAAATGCAGGTCATTGTTAACTACAATCACTAAATAAATAAATGAATATATATATCAAATGTTATGACTCAACAGCAGGAAGAAAAAGAAAAGAAAAAAGAAATCCGTCTGACTGTGCATGCAACGACTATAATTTTACAACAAAATAGATCATTTCAACATCATACACAGTGCTCTTTATTTATTTTTTCTTGTTGTCTTTATCTTTGCTACCTCTTCTAACAACAGTCTATAAACTAAACGCAAAATAACATTTCCGAGGACAATGTACAAGACCTTGGAATCATCACAAAATGATGTAAAATACACATTTGCATCACACAGTATCACGAAAGCAATACTTTTTGCTGAGAGAGCAAAAAAGAGGTGGGGCACTGAAGCAAAAAAGCGCTAAGGATGAACTAAAGTAAGAAAAAGGATGATAAAGGAACTGGACAGCGAGAACGAAACACATATGACTTTAAAAAGGCGACAGGCTCCCGAAAAGCCATAGCAGTTGTTGAGGTTTCGAGTGTATGTTATGTTTTGTTTGTATGTGTTGCCCGCGCGTCGCCCCCCTTTCCAATGCCCATGCGCACCATTCCCCCTTTTCGAGGTCTCCCCAAACCCTAGAACGTCGCCACGCCTCAAACGCCTCCCGTGTTGCACTCCCAACCCACCGCAATCTTCCAGTCCGGTGTCCGAGATTAGCCCACACCTTTATTTTAGCACATTCTGCGTTCGCACTTTGTTGGGTGGAGATTGGCGAGGAGATTGTTGCATAGGGGGAGCTTCCCTGTCTGGGATTTCATTTGCGTTATTTAGCTTGAGAGGATTTTAGGTTTTGGGCTGTGGATGCGAGGTTGGAGGTAGATCTGTGGTGGAGAATTTCGAAGGTTGGATAGATAGAGCGAGAGAGTAGCGTGAATTTTAGGGTTTTTGTTTGGAGTGGAGCGGCTGGTGGGTGTTGGCTGTGGAGTTCCGGCGGTGTTTTTGTAATCTTCCTGTAAGAGCTCTTGCCTTTGCACTTTTAAAATCCTGTTCCTGAAAGAAGGATGTAAAAATGCAAAAAAAAATTACTTTGTTGGTGTTAGTATTTTGTTGCCGAGCCAGGGAATTTGTTCCTAGTCTAAAGCATGGACATTCAATGAGTTGTAATGTGGGGCGCAGTGTTTGGTGAGGATTTGTGTACTTGGTGCATACTTGCCAGTTTTTAGATTAATGGGAGAGATGATGGCTAATAATCTTTGTTCTTTTACTTTTTTATGAATTGTGTCAATTGCAGTGCGTTTTGATGTGACATGGTAGCAGTGGGTAGCGAGGTTCTGTTGGAAAGAAGGCGCTTTTGTATGTGATCATATTTTCCTGCGAGATCCATACATGTATCTTTACTAGATGTCTGATAGGGTTATTATAGTTTAGAGAATATCAAGAGAGTTTAGCCAGGTGGATTTACCTATACAGTCATCATTATTTTGTATTGCATACCTCAGGTGCTCACGGAGGGTATTCTTTTAGATAGTGGGTCATGTAATGATACTTCTGGACAAGATTAATTCAGTCGTTCTGTGTATTCAGCCAATTCGTCTTCTGGAAAAGAGGCTTCGTCTTGTGAGCACGCTTGAATTGTGATCATGATTCGGAGACATGGATATGGTGCAAGTGCCCTACTTGTCTCCGGATCTGCCTTAATCATCCTAGGTCAATGGTCTATAAGCACACCTTGCTTGAAGACTCTGTTCGGCAAGTGTGGAGTTTCTCATGTGCATTCAAGGATATGTAGACTCCCAGCAAAGGGCTCGGAAGGCGATCAGAGGATGGTGGCTATATCCGCATTAATTGCTGTGACATAACCGAGGAATGTGTTTGTGTTCATTTACATACAGGACAGGGAAGGCAACAGTCAATACCTGTGAGTAGGATCAGGCTAAGGAAGGAGAGTTGCTGCGAAGCTGAAGCCTTTGGGGTTATGCAAAGAGAAGGGCAGCGAAATGGATGGCGTACGGTATGGGCTGCAACAAGCAAGCTGGGAAAACAGCAGCGTACGCATTACATTAAAATATTACCATCAAAAGAACACGGTTGATGTGGTTTTTTCTCCTAGATCTTCATGTGGGGAGATACCCCACACCCATGACATGGTTTCTGACAAGCTATAATGACTTCTCTTGTCCCTCAATACCTACTTGAACCTCGTACCAAGCACGCTCGCGCGAAACCGCCCAGATATGGAAATGCTCATGGCTATGGCTTTCGCAGAAAGAAAAAAAGCAGTGGCGGTTGGTCTCTCTCCTGTTTCTGTGTTGGCTCCTGACTCTCCCTTATTCTTTTGGATGCACAGGCTTTGGAGAGCTATGATCCAAATCTCGGCCCAGACCTCAGGTTCCCTTTTCTTTCTCTGCTATTGTCTAACTCAAACCATTGAATATGATGTTATTGCGGTTTGGTTTCATGTTGAACTCTCCACTTGGAAATACTTGTGAACATTGTTTAATTTCGTTTTTAAACTTTTGTACTCTTTGAAGTTATACCTGGTTTTTATTGGATCTCAGATTTCTGAATGAACGTAATCTCTATAAGAACGTGCTGTTGTGTGTGGACTATGCTAACTGGTCAGTTGCTCCTGTCACATTTATTTGCTCAACAATTTCAGCGCATTGAACAGTTTTTGTTGCTGATTCCTTATGAATCCATCAGAACTTAATCGAAACATAAAGTAGAAAGAACGAGACGAAAAAATTTTACCTGGATTGAAATGAACTTTTTACACTGACTCATGAATTCTTTAACAAGTTGAACTTTGTATCTGTCGTGAGTGGTCGATCTTCCATTTGCCGCCCTCTCGCTAGTTGTTAAATCCTCAGTCCAGTTCTTTTTATGGGGGGTGCTCGATTGTTTAGTCCAGTGGTTGTTCTCCTTCTGAAATAGTTGTTGGTAACAGGGGCGGGGGAGCTTATGGAGACAGAGGATATATTGAGGACTCCTATCCGCCCAGGGAAGCAGGGCCCCCTTATTCGCGAGGTGCTTATCCAGGAGAGGCTGGTCTCGATGCGGACAGCTACCTTCAGCATGGTTGGCCACCGAGCAGACGACGGCCTCTCGAAGGAGAAATAGCCCAACAACGCGGTTCACACAGGCTTGAGAAAATCAACCAGGGGAGAGAGATCTATCAGAGATCAAGGCGGGATTATTCACTGGAGAGGGGCGGCCGGGATACAACCTTGGAGAGAGAAACTGCTCGGGACGTCGTATTAGAAAGGGTCCCTTCTCGCACTGGAAGCCGCGATCGTGAGAATGCTGATGGCGATTTTGACTGGGAGTATCGTCGCGATCGACCCTTCTATCAAGATGGCAGAGATGGCAATCGAGATGTGGATATGGCCGATCTGTCTAGACTTCGAAGTGGGTCACCTTCTAAATTTCGGAGGGATGACGTATCCGGCTTCCGAGGAGAGGATATATCCCCTCGGGAGAGATCCGGTCGACGATCCCGTGGAGAGGATCGAGATCGAGATACTTCACGTCGACGCAGAGACCGGGACTATGACCGCAGCAGGAGCCGCAGTCGAGAACGAGAACGTGAACGTTGGAACTGGAGTCCAGATAGAGTTAGAGGCCACGACAGGGGCCGCTCTTATGGCCGTGACGATCGAGACTTTTTTAGACGCTTTAGTCGATCGCCTCGGAGCAGAAGCAGAGGAGCTGGTGGGCGCGAGTCCAGTTACGATGATCTACGAAATGAGAGGAGACGGGATAGAGATAACTCCCGTTATCATTCTGCTTCTGCCACGGTAAGAAGTCCATGACTCATCGTTCAAGAAGATGTCTGTGTGGAATTGCTAGATTGAGTTTTTAGAGTTGTCTGTTTGCTGTGTTTGATTCAGGCCATTGTGACTTGCACCTGAATGCTGTTACTAGGGTCTCTTGCCCAGCAGCTATTGGTCTGTGATATGTCCTGATATTGTATGCAGCATTCGCAGATCGTTTGTGTATATTGCTAAGTTGTCCTCCTTAATCGTGGATTTTCCTGCAGCCTCCATCTGCGACACTTGTGGTCAAGGGACTCTCCCAAAAGATTTCTGAGGATGACCTGTATCAAGCACTGGTAAGTATCGCATTAACTTGGCTGGTGTATGTATGAAATCAGTTCTTGCTTTAATCTGCTCGTTAGAACTAGAAGATATTTCTTGCTTCCAGCTTAATACCGACTGTTTACAGTTTCTTCTATGCAAGCGTCAAAGTAGGTGGTTTTTGATTTTCTATTTCCATGTTTTGCAGGCTGATTGGGGACCACTGAGACACGTTCGTGTTATCAAGGAACGAAGTACGGGAGTGTCACGGGGTTTCGCATTTGTGGATTTTCCAGATGTGGTGAGTTTTTATATTCTCTCATGTGGGTGATACTGGTCCCTTCTAAATTCTTGCTCTCTTGATATTTTCTGATTTTTGTGGTCAAGGTTATATCATAAATTCGGATTCTTAGATCTTAATGTTTTCCTCGAAGGCACGGAAGTCCATACAGGTTACTTAAACACGCTAAGTTTGGCATTATGAGTAGTTTCTGATAGTATATTGGTGCTCATAAATCTTGTTATTAACGGTTCATGGATTGCTGAGTTATTCTCAGAAATGATTACTGCTCTGCTGATGTTGATTTGATCTTTCTATATGAGCTGCAGGAAGCGGCTCAAAAAATGATGGATGGTATTGGTTACGAAGGCATTATAATTGATGGGCGTCGTATACTTTTTGAATACAGGTCTGATCTATTTTCTTGCGGTTGTCTCTATCATCCAGCGTATCGAATGCGTCTGTCTGTTGTCAATATTTTAGGTGAGATTGTAACTGAGAATGTTCACTTCAAAGTATCATAGGAAGTATCCCTCTAATTTGTGTTTTGATGCAACACCTTATCGATCATCTGTGTCTTTTACTACGTTGTATTCTTAATTAATGGTGGTGACGACTGTTATGGTTTACTTTGGACTGTGAAGCAGCAGCAAACCTACAGGTGGACCTGGAATATTGCCTGGTCCAGGTCGAGGTGCATTAGTGAAATCTGGTTTAGCTGCAGCCGATTGGATGTGCACTGTTTGTGGATGCAATAATTTTGCCCGACGGGTCGTGTGCTTTCAGGTTAGTTGCCTAATTTCTCGATTCTAAACTCTAGATACTATTTAAAGGATTAACCTCGTTGATTGCAGACTACTGTAGTTTTGTGTGAGATGTTCCTTGATGCATTGTTCAGTTCTTGTATACAGTAAGGAAGGAATGTCTTAAACTGTGAATGTTGGTGATTTTGATAGTGCAATGAGGCGCGGACAGATGAATCACCTGCTGCAGATATAACTGCCGCTTCAGGAGCTGGTGCTAGAAGGACTTTGGAAGCAGGTAAGGCGTGATGAGGGCATCACGCCATTCCTTCCTCATATCTTATGTTTGAATTGTTGCGTATAGTTTAAGCTTGTTCACCTTTTGCTGTGACAATGTTGCAGGGCCGACTCATGTCCTTGTAGTTCGTGGATTGGATGAAACTGTTGATGAAGAAAGCTTGCACTGCGAATTTTCCAAATATGCACCTATTAAGGTATTTGTTAAGTTCTTCGTTTTGAGATCGTCAGAATTGCATTTAAAGGCTTCGAGGAATTGTACCTCATACTCCCGTTATTCATTGGTGAGTGGGTAATGTCCGCCTCTGTAAGAACATGAACTTTTTTTTGTGCAGTTTTTTAGTGGTTACAAAATGTCCATATCTTATGGTTGATATTTATATGAGTTTTCAGGATTTAAGACTTGTACGAGACAAGTTCACCAGTGTTTCTAGAGGTTTCGCCTTCATACATTTTCACTCGGTATATTACTACCTTCTAATATCTTTAACTGTGCGTAGTTTATCAATTGCTTTTAATTTTGTGACGAGATAAAATCTTGATGTATACACTAGCTGGAATCACCTAACCCTATACCCAAAAGTCATTAGAGAAAGGATGCAATGATGGTGATATCAATTATAGATAGTTTTTCGTGAATTCGATAGGTGATGGAGTTGCGAAGTGTGACAGATGCCTTGACGCAATGGAAAATGCACTAGGAGTTGCGATTATCAGGAGTTTAGTGCTCTTTCCATTTAATTAAAGTTTACTGT
Organism: Physcomitrellopsis africana; assembly: GCA_036785485.1. Taxonomy (NCBI): domain Eukaryota; kingdom Viridiplantae; phylum Streptophyta; class Bryopsida; order Funariales; family Funariaceae; genus Physcomitrellopsis; species Physcomitrellopsis africana. The sequence continues at coordinate 122,584 of JAWRVF010000258.1, forward strand.
GAGATTCATTGACAATCAATCCTGTCGTTGTAGGTGGAAGATGCTGCCAAAGCACTTGAGTCAACGAATGGAATAGCATTGGATAAGAATGGGCAGCTTTTGCGAGTTGCATTTGCCAACAGTATTGGTCCAGCTTCTGGTGCCAATTCTCAAGGCAGTGCGGCCGCTGCTGCTGCAATTGAAGCTGCAACTTTCGCTCAGCAGGTGTTAGTCTTTCCTGGCGTTTTGTTATTATTGCAAATATCTGCTAAATATGGTCACCTGGTGTGTTATTTATGTGCTCCAGACCGATTCCTCTCCAGCGAAGTACTTAAATAAATAATTTGGGATATTATTTTGGAGAGGACAAGGTTCCATATTCTTATGTGTAGTTGAAATAAGTTTTTAACGGATGAAGCCTTTACTTGGAACTCTAATCTCTTGTACACAAGGGAAACATTTGTTAGCTTTTTTGACTTCGTCTTGCGGCCGGTTTTAGATCGGTACTGGTTTTGTGTACCCACAAAGATTCATAAAGACTTCCAGTGTTATTGATGATTTGCATTGGAACGTTTTAGACTGTAGATGATCATACTACATTTCTAATGTCACATCTTGTTATGTGTTATTTTATTTTATTTTATTTTTTTTCCAGTATGATATGATAGGCTGGGCTCCCAAGGAGTACAATCCTGGCGAGAATGCGGAGACTGGATTGCAGAAGGGAGCTGAAACAGAGGCAGGTAGTAGCGGAGAAGGAGATGGTGGTGCTCCTCAGTCAGGTTTTGTTTGGGATGAAGCCTCTGGATATTATTATGATTCTTCGTCGGGCTTTTACTATGATGGGAATCAAGGTAAGAACTGTGATCATTAAGTCAAAATCCTCTTTGATCGCTACACTTCTATTGATTTCAATATGAAAGAGGTGTAATTCTTCGGTCATGTTTATTTCGTTACGTGAGCTGCCTTGTATAATCGGTCCCTGCATGGTAGTATCTTGTTAGCGTGTTTGGCTTTCAGTGGATTAAGTATTGTATTAAAGAATTTGCATTATTAAATAACGTTTCTTCCTCAATCCACAGGGTTATACTATGACGGAAATTCAGGAGTTTGGTACACTTACGATCAAGAGACGCAACAATATACTCCTTATGTGCCTCCAGAGAACACCGCAACTGCTGGAGAATCTGCTGAAGCTCCAGCGTCCGCTACCACAGCGTCCACTACCACAACGTCAACAGCCAAAGCTGTTATCATATCAGCCCCTGCAATTGTGACGCTGGATTCCCAGGCTGAGCCTAAAAAGCCAACCTTGGCGGAAGCAGTAGCAGCTGCTGCTGAAGCTGCGAAGCTTACTGCCAAGAAAGAGAAAGAGAAGATGAAAGAAAAAGAACGAGAACTTCGGAAGGGTGTGATGCTTGGAGCCGGAAAGAAAAAGATGAATAATGTGATGTCTGTGTGGAAACAGCGGCAGTATGAGGGTTTGACACCTGCTACCCTTGCTGAAGAAACGCATCCCTCAAGTTCAGATATAACAATGGATGGGAGCGTAAACAACTCAGTCGGCCGGGGATCATCATTACAAGCTTCAGCAAGACCTTCTCAGGCTGGTTCTGTCGGTCGAGGAATGTCTACACTTGGCCGTGGAGGGGGAAATCCTTTTAGTGGTAATTATCACCCATCTGAAGGGGCTGGCAGAGCCAGACCCCTTACTCAGAGTTCTGGCAGAGGTGTCTCAGTATTTGGTGTCTCAAGCTCCTCAGTGCAAAGTGGAGGTTCAGCAGGAAGAGGAACTGGACGAGGAAGAGGGGCTGAGACGGGGGGTCCATCTCTTGGCGGTGGAGCATCGGAGAGTCCTGTCGTTATCACTCCATTTAAAACTGACGCGTCTGCATTAGGGGCGTTTCCTAATGTCCCGACGACTACCACAACTAGAAGAAGATTCACTGAAACCCCTCAAAGTGGATACAGAGACAGAGCTGCAGAGCGTCGTAGTTTGTATGCGTCCACATTGCCTGGAGATGTATCTGAAGGCGATGGGAAAGATAAAGGTATACGCTACTTTTAGGAATGAGTTGTTTCTAATTATGAACAAGTAATCCAGGTCCGTTGACGAATGTTCCACTGTCGATTAGATGTTTTAACGCTCACAGCACTTACATTTATGAGCAGGGAAAGATATGCCCTTCCCTCCTGGAGTTGGAGCAAGAGGGGTAGGTCGAGGGTTCGACATGCCTTTCCCTCCTGGAGTTGGAGGGGGGGGATCAAAACAGGGGGTAGTCACCGATCATTCTGGTGTAGTCATGGGTGGTGCTGAGAGTGAGTCCTTCGAGGTCATCACCGCTGAGAGAGCTTTGGATGCGAGCAATGTGGGCAATCGCATGCTCCGAAACATGGGGTGGCAAGAAGGCTCGGTATGTGAAAAACGCCCAACACCCTTCATATGCCATTCTTTTATGCTGTCTAAACGATTACAACCTTTCAATCTACATATTCGAACGTCTTTTCAGTTACCCTATTAATACAAATTAATTGATGAAGTGCTAGAGTTCAACCCTCTGTTATGTGCATGGCATCAGTAATTTTCACGTATATTGAAACTGCAATGACTCTTAACGCTTTCAATCTGGGCTCTAGGGTCTTGGCAAGGAAGGAACAGGTATTGTTGAACCAGTGCTAGCCCAAGGAGCAGGAGCGAGGGCTGGGCTTGGAAGTCATAGCCAACAGAAGAAAACAGATTCCCGGTTTGAAACTCTTCCAGGTGACAGTTACAGGATCGTCATCCAAAAGAAAGCACTGGCTCGATTTCACGAGATGATTTGACTATGCTGTATATTAGACTTTGTTCATTGCCAGGGTTCCTTAGATTCTACTTGCATTGTAGGTCTAAATTCCAAGGTCGGAACTCTCGCTTTGTATAAACTCTTCATGTTTACCTTTATCTTGGTTTATAAAAGGACGGTTGGTTGCCCTTAACTAAGTTTTCCTAATAATGAAATAATTTTAGTATTACAGATTGCCATGGATTCACCTCTGTGGCCTGGTTTTACCGACGTCCATATACTTTGTGGGCGAGGAGATATCTGAGCAAGCCACATTGTTTCCATAATAATGTCCATTTTGTTTCTTGAATCATGGTCAGATGAATGTTGTTCTCATACAGCATCACAGCACTTACCATGTGGACCTTAAGTTTTGCCTTGGAAGCAAATGCATAAATATACAAGAATTTTTCAGTGTATAGGTAGGTGATGCAAAAGACGTGAATCACATGTAGTTTTTTTAAAGCAGAAGTCTTCTCTTCAAATAGCAAAAAAAATAGTTACTAATGCACTATGTAGATATCTGGTCAAACTGGTTTATGGCCCACATCTAGCGTATACAAGAAAAATAAATAAATAATTAAAAACATCCGCCGTGTAAAATCAGGTGTATTTATTGTAGCAAAGACGAGCTGTATTACCACTAAATGTAAGTGAAACTGAGTTGAATTGGAATTTATTTCACAATAAGGATTTTGTTGCACCTAAATTCAGTGCCATGTGGTTGTACAACCTCATTAACTTGTTTTTGTTCTATTAATTGTCAAAAAAAATAGTTGGTCATTATATATATTCCATTATGTTCTGAAAAAATCCATCAAAAGGAAGGAATTAATTCCACCAATTATTAAAAAGTTGTTAGTTACAAATCACTGAGTGAAGGCAAGAGTAGTGACAAATTTGAGTGAAGTCCATGCCTTATTGGTCCATTTGTGCTGCCAATATTTAATATTCTCTACAAATTACTTTTTAACTTCCACCTTCCTTGCTTCCTATCATGTACAATAATTCCTCTCTAACTTTAAGCTTGGTGGACAATAAGCTCAGCAGACAAAAAAATTATTACCTAATAAAAGGTATCATATTATTAAAATGAATGTCTGAGATCATTGTAGTATTGTAGTGTATCTTTTGTCTGGACCATTGCCACCACTCCTTGATTTGCACTTCTTTATTTGCACTTCTATTCATGATAATAAGAAGAACAATAAGAATCTAGCAACAAGGTTAGCAACAAGGTTAGTCTTGGAGATCAACAATACCTTGCAGCTCACTTAACTCACTCACTTCCATCTAAGGTTTGAAGTAGTATATTATACAAGTGTGCAACCATGCAAACATAGCAAGGTGAGCAATGAGGCAAGGTGAATTTATCTTTCAAAGTATCTTATGCTGAATTTCTTAAATCTATAGAATCTAACTTGGACAAGTATTAGGTGTACAATATTTTTGCATTTGAAATTTTTCTTAAACTACGATAGAGTGAATTTTGGAAAGACTCAGCCCAAAAGCTTGATAGTTCACAATCATCACACTTTTGAGTAAAAGTGAAGATCCACTTCTGATCCTTTCAATTCAATTACAAAATTCATCAATAAGTGCTAAAATAATTAATGCTACAGTATTTGCTTGTAGTTCTCAAGATGTTGTGTAAACAAACTTGTTGTATTGCAACATAAAAGTTGTTGTTCATATCTCTAGATCATGTATACATGTGTAAAATTCTTAGTATGCAATTTGAATTGAATTTTTGTAACTTTTGCTTTGACAGATTTGTGATTTTGAAGCTTCAAAATTGAATGATATTTGATGATATTATATGAAATTTAGGCGGATTTGTTACTTGTGTGAGGGTAAAATATGGTTGTAATAAACTTCAGGGTGGATGTGCTGAATTTCTTGAATCTATTGAATTTGTCTCTATAAGATTTGCCTAGTAACTTCCAACAGAATGTTTGTGTTTAATTAAGATTCAAAAGTTAAAGATCTGTCTACTTAAGGCTAAGAATCTAGGATACAAATAAAAAGAATTGTGTACATGGACTAAGGGCAAGTTTTAGCTCTACAAAGCCCCTTCTTAATCTATTATGAATAGCATCTTGAAGCAATGTGAGAATCTTAAGAGCATGCAATTGGTGCAACTTTCAGCAAAAAGAGAATGCATTGTTTGCTTTTCTAAGGTTTACAAGGCATTGGCAAATTGGATCTTCCAACAACAAAGAAGCAAAGTGGCAATGATAGGAAAACTAATAAAGAAAAAAGGGTGTTAGCTTGCTAAACACTTTGACATCAACAAGGGATGAAAGGCCCTTGAATTTTTGAAAGCGGTTCTATTTCAAATCATTCAAGTCATTTTAGGAAAGTGGATCAATTGATATGGAAGTTGTTGTCTAATTGCTTCTTACTTTGATAGAGAAGTTCTTAAAGTATCTTCTAAAAGATGTGTTTAATATAGACAAAATAGGCCTTTGATTCAAGATGGTACTTAAACTACAAGATTGCATGAGAGTAGATCAAGGGCATGCTGAAAGACAAAGCTTGGATTACAATTGTATTGATAGCAAATGCATATGGAAGTGAAAAGTTGGAACCTCTTATCATTGGTAATACAATGAAGCCATGCTACTTCAATAAGAAGTCAAGTAAAGAATTGAGATTTTATTATTAAAGTAGCAAAAAGGCATGGATGATTAGGCTCTTGTTTTGTAAATGGTTGGAAGATCCAAAAAAAAAAGAAGAAGAGAAAGCTATAGACCGCAAGATTCTACTCCTCCTTGATAATGTATTATCCTATAGAATAAGTGATTTGGACCTTGAGCACATTAAGGTGGCATTGCTCACTTCTAATACAACATTGAAATTATAGCGAGTAGATGTTGGCATAATTATCACTTTCAAGTGGCATTATTAATTATTTCATTTATAAAATCCAATTGACAAATAAGAACAAGGAGAAGAAGATATTTATAAGGTTGATTAGTTGATATTGATGTATTGGGTGAAAGTCGCTTGGATTAATATGCTTGTATCAAAAATTATAAATTATTATAGCATACAAGGTTGTTTATTGATTGCTCCTAAGAAATTCAACTTGACAAAGATGAAGATATCATCAATAATGAGCTTTTAGATAGCATCCAATGACTACGTATTTGCAAATCAATATCAATGAAAGTCCTTCTCAAATATATTGCAAAAGTTTTAATGGGACATGAGCAATTGTTTGATAATGAACTATTGGTAAGTGCCACAAGCAATGAAATTGAAGATGGGGATGAAGACCTAGAAGTCGAGCTTGAATAGGATGTATCAAAAAAGGAGAAGCTTTTTGCTCTCTATGTTGTAATCAAGCTCCTTGATATTACAAAACCTGCATATTTTTTAACATACATAGTACTAATAGGCCTCTAATATAAGCTATGTATCTTTGATTCCTTGTAGACAATACTAGATGCTTAGCTACAATGAAATTCTTTAGCTAAATAAGTTGTTAATGAATGGTCTTAGGTAAAATAGATAGTGTTTAGCCCAAGAAATTTGTAAAAATACCTCCATTGTTTGTCAACTTATATCTATGTTTGAAGTACATTGTATTATAAAGTGAAATTTGATATAAATGTAGATCATGTTATATAATGGATATTATAGCGGAAGATACTATATAACATTGATATAGATGTGGTTCAGCTGCAAGTATCCATGATTTATAAGGATGAGTACTATCAAAGGGTTCACATTCTTGCATGCTAAAATCCAAATCCTATAGTAATAAAGACAATTGTTGTGATATTGAAAAACATGGTTTTTCTCTTTTCTTTGCTTGAATACTACAATTGTTTCTTTTAACTAGAATCACCTTTCTAATGATTACTGCTTATAATTGGTTCATTTTAATTTTTTATTACAACATTTGGCTCTAAAGGAACATCTTTGATAAAAACTATACTTTCAACAATTCTATTATGATCTATATGATTCTTGGTTATGTGTTGTTAGATGGTTGGCTATAATGAACCTCTATAGCTCAATAAATTGTTAAAACTATATGAAATAACGAGTAATAGAAATATTGAATTACTACCATAAAACAGATTTAGTTTATTATTAAAACTATATGAAATAATAAGTAATAAAAATATTGAGTTACCACCATAAAACAGACTTGGTGGAGGAAAAAAATATCATGCAATAGAGGTTATTATTGAATATTGAGTTACAGAGGGATTATTGTAGTCAGTTCTGATAAATTTCTACCATCCTATGCTACTCATGTGACACAACTTAATAAATAAATAAATACAAACAAACAAACAAACAAACAAGAAGAAATGTTTATAGTCGTATGTTTCATCTTCCTTAAGATTGCAAATAGAGTGTGAGTCTTTAGCATTTATCATTCGTTCTGATAAGGCCCCAGCTGATAGAGAAGTAAGTACTTCCTTTTTAACGCTAAACTATTCTGCTCCCTACAGTCCATGCTCCTAGTTTCCTCAAATGTCACACTCTTACCTTCCTTAGAAATGCCATACTTGTGTACCGCTGCAGACAAAGTGCTAACTCCGAAACAGACTAGTCTGGCCAGAATTATGCCCTACAGTTCATTGATGAGTACAATCCAGCAGAATTTCTGGCCCACTTAATTTTGTTCAAGTATTGTGACCTAATGAGATTGCGACCTGCTTTTTCTTCTGTGCCAACTGCCGCTACTGGGGCCATGACTGAGCAGCCATGAGCACGGTCCAAGCTTGTAGGTTTTGTGAGGTTGAGTTGATGGAGATTGGATGCATCATTCAAAAGATTTCCAACGTGCAGTGTCAAGCACTGAGCTGAAGGACAGCAGCCTAGAAGGTCGAAAACAGCTGAATGGCAATAGTAGAACATATGTTCTACCCGTTGTGAGTCTAGTTTCGAAGATGAATCTCGTAAACGTAGTATATATACATATATAAATATACATACATTAAAGAAGGATCTCCGTACGGACGGACGGACACAATTCTGTTATTATATAGATATATACACATGTTGGACTGATCCAACCTATTTACTGCAAGACTCTATGTCAATCCTTTCCAAAGAGCTGCAAAGCAATGGACCTGCAAGGAAGGTGTTGTCACTGTTCACGTTTTATGCCGCTCACGGTTTCGACAGATCCATGCCGATCGGTGCAGATAAGACCCCGATCTCTTCCTTGTCGCTGCGGTGAAGCTTTTTGTCGTTGTAATTGATAGGAAACGCAGCAGATTCTCGCCATGTCGTAGATGGTGCAGGAGCTTGTGGGTCAATCTGGGGGGTTAAGCTTGGTGCCCTCGAGGTTCGTGCAACCAGCGCAGGACCGTCCGCGATGCACCCACTCGTCTGATCAGCTTGACGCTGTTCCCGTGATCGACATAGAAGGCGTGCATGCTGCGGACCAGGAATGCAGGAGCCGTGTGGTTGCCGAAATCGCTAGAGCTTGCGAAGAATGGGGCTTCTTCCAGGTTAGCGATGGTCTGTAAGAATTATGCTTCTGTTCATTTAAATTTGTTGTGATTTCGTACTTATTGAGACGTCTGTGTGTGCGGTTGTGTAGGTGATCAACCATGGTGTGGCTCCTACTCTGATGGAAGAATTTAGAGGTGTGGCAGATGGGTTCTTTTCTCTGAGCCAGGACGTAAAAGTAGAACGTGCAGTGAAGCCTGGGATGTGTGTAGGCTACGGACGCTTCTTTGAGACGAGCGATGGTGTTGCCAATTGGGCTGACAATCTCATCCTGTTCAGTTACGGAGACGAGAAAAAGCTCGCCAATCCGTGCATGCCTTCGAAGCCAAAAAGTTTCAGGTAACGGACGACCTAGGATCTCTCCTCTCTATAATCTCTGCAAGGACCTGGAACCAGATACAGATCGCACTAACGCTGAACCTGTTCTTGAAGAGATAGTCAACAAGTGTGGCAGTGCAATTTTCAAGCTCTGCACACTGCTAATGGGGCTCATATCGGAGGGCATGGACCTATAGCCTGACGCCATAGCCAAGCAGGCGGACGTGCACGGCATTGGAGCTGCCATCCGCACAGATCTCAACTGTAATCCACCATGCCCACAACCAGAGCTCGTACTAGGATCTGCTCCGCACGCGGACCGAGGCATTCTGACAGCGCTGCACAAAAAGGAGTGTCGGGACTGGAAGTATTCAAAGATGGGAAATGGTTCCCGGTTCCACCTACAAAAGATGCTTTCGTGATCAACCTGGGTGACCAAATGCAGGTAAGAACTCTCAACAGTTTGTTTAAAACTCTCAACAAACTCTTCACACATAGCCTTGTGTAAGCGATTCTCATCACACAGGGGAACCTCCTCATGCTGGATTTGGAGCAGGTAATGACCAACGAGAAATACAAGAGTGTATTGCACCGCTCTGTGGCCAATCGTGCGGCGATGAGATACAGCTTCGCAAACTTCCTAGTGCCTGCAGATTAGACGGTGATTCGGCCAATTGCGGAGCTGGTGTCCGCATCATCCAGTCCGGAGATGTATCTCCCCGTCAGCTACGGGGAATACACGGGTGGGAATTCGTATCTGTTCAGGCCTCTCGAAGGCAAGCGCCGCATCGACTCCTTTCTCGTGTCTGCGTAGTCTGCACGTCCCCTTCGGCGATTTGGATGGATGTGTAGATGGATGACTTAGTGGTTGTATCAATGAACACTTGTCATTGGATGGATGGATGGATGGATGGATGGATGGATGGATCTCGTGGTTGATTTGGATGATATTTATTATAGAGATGACAGGATAACATTTTATAAAAATCATTTTATTTATTGAAATATTTTCCAATAGTACAAGCTTAATATAGTATAATGTTAATATATTTGTTATGTAAAAAATATAATTATTAAATTATGGATATTAAAACTTTCGTGTAATTGGATATTTATGATATTTATAATATTTTTTTAATATATATACGGAATTAAAAGTTTTAATCAAAATTAAACTAATAATATGATTTTTATAAGATTTTAAATTAGAAGTTTTAATTATATTTTTTAATTTTATAAAAATTATATTTAGTATTTAAATTTTAATTATTAATAAATATCAAGATGATACATTATAAAATTTTAATATATAAATATATATTTATATTTATATATTTATTAGTATATTTTATTAGAAGATTATTTTTTTAATAATAGAAAAGAAATATATATATATATATATATTACCAATCACTTATAAACATGAATAAAGATGAAATCGCAAGTTTTTAAACTACCAACAACTTGTTAATTTGATAACATTGATATAGTGATTGGTAGGTTAAAAACTTAGCCAACAAGTTAGCCATGTTGTTGTATTGTAACACGTTTGTATAGTGAAAAACATGAACAAGAATAATTTCTACTTAATATTTGATTATCTTGGTTCAATAGGAATTCAAGATACTTAAGAAAAGATTTATGAAAGCCTCTTAGATTATTTTCTTACTTTTAATAGCTAATAGATAAAAGTTAGTTATTAAATTTTCTTTCTAGGTTGTAGAAACTCTTTCATTACTTTTATAAAGCCATAAGTTAATAAAAATAGGATAAAGGAGATAAATAGTAGGTATGGTTGATACTAAGATTAAGTTGAGGGTAGGGTCAAGCTTAAAAATCCTTAGAATAAGTTGGATTGATACCCGGGGATCAACTGTGTATGGAACAGGGTCAAAATCAGACCTCTGGCCACAAAAACAATCACTAAGGACAAGGTATGTGGTTATTTAGAGATCATCCATTAGGGTTGAGGAATTAGCTTCAAACTTATTCGAGAGACATTAGGCTTGTTTTCAAAGGATATGATTTTATTATTTGAATTTACTACGATGTTGAAGATAAGAGAACATGTGAAATTAATTATGGAACAATTTGAAAATTCTTGAGAGACATTCTCTCACGCATTGAAAGATGAATATTTCTTAGAAGACTCTGATCGGGTCACTAAGAAATCATTTTTGGAATGAATTGAGCGTCCTAATAAGAAATTGTAAGCTATCAAATTATTAAAGAAATTCGAGAAACAATATACTCGATTATCAAAAGTGTAAAAGGTAAAATTGGGACCAAACAAGGTTGAATTATTTCTTCAAGGATCTGATGGAGAATTACAAGAAAAATTAAAAATTCTTCTTGAGGATAAAGAAGAAGATGAAGAGTTGACAACAAAATGGAAAGAAGTTGAAGATGCAATAGGATTGCTTGCAAAAAGGGAAAGGAGAAAGAATAGGGTTGGTATTCAAAGAATTGTATAAGTACCTAAAATTCAAGTACCTACTTAACAATCAATAGTTCCTATTGTCCAACCTTCAACAATTATATCAAAGAAGGAAGATGTAGAAATTAAAGAACTTATTCACGGAATGCGAGATCTTCAAATCAAACTTATAAGACTTGAAGAGAAGACTTCTACAATGAATTTGAAAGCTATTTTTAAGCAAGGGTATATCCAAAGATATATTTAGTGCGATGATGATTTTCATTCTCAAAAAGATTGTGGTGAATTTAATGAAATGGTGCAATAAGGCATTATTTTTTGAAAAGATGAGAAAGTAGCATTAAAGGATATTGATGATTTTTTTCAAACTAACTTTAATAAAAGAGGTATGAAAGCACTGATTAAGGATTATTTGGTAGCAAATGAGATTGTAGTAATGGAAGTTGCAAGTTATGGTGCTAAGATAGATGATGATGGCAAACAAGATTTTTCTAGAAGTATTGAATCAAGTGGACTTTGCTCTTTTGCCATTTATATAATATATAAAAAGGAGATGCCACGGGAAGCTTTATTGAGGACTGCTACAATAATTTGTAGAAGTATGGATTGAGAGGATCCTGTGGAAGCATGGATTGGGAGGATCCTGTAGAAGCTTTGTCAGTGCATGCCTATATTGCTAAGAGCCAACATAAAGCCTTGATAGAAGATAAGAGAAGACAATATTCTAATGAGATAAGAGAAGGAAATTCTTCCAAGAGGCAGATTTGAAGAGATAAGGCTTGTAAGATGGTTTCACATGAGTTACTAATGAAGGATGCATCAACATCATTAAAAGAAAAATAAAGAAATTCAAGAGAAAAAATAAATTAACAACTTATAAATTACTTTTTGATATTGAAGTGGCAATAGATTTAAAGGGGGTGCTTGAAGAACATGTTCTGGTTGAAACAAAATATAAGACAGTAGATAAGAAGGTGAAACCTGTTGCCGGACCTTTGCCAGAAGATTCTAAAGAACAGATAAAAAAAACATCAATAGAAAAGAGCTTAAAGGATTCAAGGAATATTGGACACAAGTTTACTAAAGAGACTTTTGAGGAACTAAAGATTGATTTTGATGGTTCTTTATTGCTAGAAGAAATTGAGTACTTCAAAGAGATGTTAGCAAAATAAGGTAAATCATTTGCCTTTGAATCTCATGAAATTAGGTATGTAAATCCAAATGTTGTAATCCTAATGGTTATTTTCACTATACCACATGTGCCTTGGAATTTGAGGCCAATTCCAATACCAAAGGCACATTTGCCAAGTTTAGTAGAATTATTGAAAGAGAAGATGAAGATGAAGATTCTGAAGCTCTCTTTTGTACCATGTTCTAGTCAATGGTTCACAGTGCTTAAGAAAAATGGATAATTACAATTTATTCAAGGAATAGAACCAATAAATATAGTCACTATTAAAAATGTAGGAATTGGACCAATAGTAGATGAATTTGTTGAAGCATTTGCAAGAAGGGCAATCTATTCAATGGATGATTTGTATTCAAGCTATGACCAATTTTAACTTGCAATAGAAAGTAGAGACATGATAATGATGAGAATACCGCTTGGACTAATTAAAATGTATACTCTTCCTCAAAGTGATACCAATTTAGTAGCACATATGATGAATAAGATGAATGTGGTGTTGAAAGATTTTATTCTTAAAAAGACTTTATCTTTTTTAGATAATATTTCCATAAAAAGATACAAAGAAGAAGACAAGGATGAAACTTTAAATAAGAGAAGATGTCACAAGTATGTTATTGATCATATACAAGATTGTAAAAAAATATTCACTCGGCCTGAAGAAATTTATTTTATGTTATTAGATATAAAATCTATGTTTGGAATACAAGAAGTTATAATTGTTGAATATTTATGTGGATTTTATGGAAGGAAATTGAATCCAATCAAAGTTGATACAATTGGAAGGATAAAAAAAGATTATAATTTTTTAACAAAGGTACGAAGGTTTTTAGATGCATGTATATTTTATCATATTTGGATTCCTTATTATGCTCACATAGCAAATTTATTGTATGAATTATTACGCAAGAATTATAGATTTAAATGGGAAGAAAAGTATATCAAAGCAATGCAAAGATTGAAGGATTTATTGATATTACCTCCAATATTGAGAAAAATTGATTATAAGTACAATAGACCAATAATTCTTACAGTGGATACTAATCCAATTACTATTGGATGGACTGTAGGTTAAAATGATTCAAATGGACACACATTTATAGTTCAATTTGGAACTAAGGTTCTAAGTACTTACCAACGTTGTCGAGTAGAGAGAATTTACCTTGAGAAAACACCGGATTTCTAGCTGCTACTAGAACTAGCAGGAAATATGAGAGGAAGCCGTACAAGTATCTTCTATATTTATATAATATTAAAATATAATCCTTATACAAAAATAGAATATAATTCTTATACATTAATAGAATATAATCCTTGATATAATACTTGTATAAAAAAGTAAAATCCTTAGTATAATACTTGTACAAATACTTGTATTAATATTATATTTAATACTTATAAAATACTTATATAAAAAAGAGTATAATCCTTAGTATAATATTTATACAAATATTTATATAAATATTATATATAATACTTGTAAAATATTTTTATAAATACTTGATATAAATACAAGTATATATACTTATATAATAAGTATAAAAAATATATATATATATACTCAAGTATACCTCAAATATGACCGCATATGAGGAATATGAATTATACAACAAGCTGAAATTAAATAAATCACTAAAAATTCATCTAAAAGTCAAATCAAGCGTTCTTATAGCCTATGAAAAGCTAATAACTCATTGTAAAACATATCAAAATTTCAAAAATAAATGTCTTACCGTTTAAAAGTTATTGCTAAATAAAATAGGCACTAAAAATTCCTAGCAAATACAAAGGCAGCAAAGCGCTTCTTCAGCCTTTATTGTCGTTGCTTCCCTTTTCCAAATTGGACATGCAATAGCTTTTTAGAAATCTCACTCCATCACCTGACTTTTCTTAAAATTTCACATGTATACCTCTCAAACTTCAGATTTTATAGCTAGTCGAATCTACTCCTCCAACCCTAGTGACAATTTGCCTTCTTGACACTTCATGGCTCATAAATCTTTCATAGAAGCTCTAAATGCATTGAATTTTGTTTTTGTAGAAAGCTTACACAAGCTAATATAAGCATCTAAAATATCAAAAAGATTGAAGAGACTTTCCAACTTGGGTGGTTGAACAAAATCTGTGCCCCTCTTCATCAGGTGGCAGCAGACCCTTTTTTACTCTCAAGCTCACAACTTTCTCTTTCCAATTCCAAATACTACAAGAAATAGCTTGATAGAAAGCTAGCACAATTTTCCACACTCTCTACAAATTTCACTAAGAAAGAGTCGAAATCAAACTTGCAGTGATAGCTCGAAGTTTCTGCCGTCACCTTTTGATAGCAATAGACCTCACTCCACTAAAACAAGTATAAATTTTTGCTCACAATTCCAATACAAGTAAGTAAGTAGTTTCTAAAATCTTCACAATTCAAAGATTACACCTTCCAAATTTCATTATAGACGCTTCTATATCCTCGGAGGTATCTCTCTCCAAAATTCACTACTCAAAAATTTAAAACCCTCGTCCTAGTAAGAGGAGTCTTCTCTTCTTTTCTTCCACATCAGCCTATGATACGCCCACATGGGCAGCCAAATCCTATTGGTTAGGCCCTATTTATTCCATACTCTTTTTTTTATTCCTCACAAGGCCCATGCTACCTCAAAGTCAACAAGAAAAGTAAAACAACCTTTATCTTTCTTCTAATTACAAAAGAACCTATTCTAGGATATAAGTAAGGTAGGAACCAAAACAAATAGCCATCTTAATTCACTAATTAAGTGGCTATAATAAATCCTCTCCTTATAATATCTTCTAAAATAACCTCTAACATTCATACATATAATAATAATAAATAAATAATATATAATATTTTTATATACTACACATAAATGCAGTATGACAGCGTGCATATTCACAAGTGAAAAGAGAATAATGGGAAGTTATTTCAGCTATGAAAGCTAAAAAAGATTATTTAATTGGAGCAATGGTGGTGATTGAAACAAACTGTTTGCCTTTACTTAGGATGATTATTGCCTTTACTTGGAATACCACAACAAATAATAGGTACCAAAGAAGATCAACAAAATCTACTCCAGAAATTTCATGATAATTTATGGATGGAGCATAGAGGAATTTGGGCTACTTTTGCTAAATTGAAGGAATTATATTGGTGGAAGAATATATATTGAGACGTAGCTTCATTTGTAAAATCTTGTATAACTTATCAAATATATTCAATTATACGTCATTGAGATGGTCTACATCCAACATATCCTTTGGCTATTCATTTTAAATAAGTTATGGATTTGATTATTATATCGATGGGATTATGGCAAATGAAGTATTTAATTTTGGCTCATGAAGATTTATCAAACCAAGTGGAAGATAGGACATTAAAAACAAAGTCTATAAAAAAAATTTGTAGATTTTTACTTAAGAATGTTATTTATTACTGTAGATGTGTAGGAAAGGTCACTATAGATCGTCGAGAATTGGGTGCACATGAAATTTGTGAATTCTTTAAAAGATGCAAAATTAAATTATCATTGACTACTGCTTATAATCCAGAGGAGAATGCAAAGAGTGAACGTGGACATCCACCAATTATAAAAGCTTTGGCTAAAGCTTGTAATGGAAGAATAAAGAAATGGCCTTGATTTCTATCTTATGCATTATGGACTGATCAAACAATACATAGTTCAATGACGAGATATATATCAATAAAACTCATGATAGGTTAAAAACCTATTATACCAATTGAAGAACCTATGCCAACTTGGAATATGCTACCTTGGAAAGGTGGATTAATAAGAGAAGAATTATTGGCTATTAGAATTTGCCAACTTGAATAAAGATCAGAAGATGTGGAATTAGCATTAAAATGATTATTAGAGGTAAGGCTAAAGAATAGTGCTCGGTTTGATAAATAACATCAATTGAAGCCTAAAGCAATTGAAGAAGGTGATTGAATATTTGTTCATGATAGCAATTTGGATAACTAACATAGTATTTTATGGAAGTTTTCAAAATATTGGTTTAGACTGTATACAGTGATAATAGTCCATGACAATACCATGAATTCATTGAGAGAGTTGAATGATACAAGATTAAAAATAACTATTGCTAGGAAGTCACTAAAGGTTTTCAAAAGACGAGATGGAAAAATCAATGTGAAAGATCATGTTGAAGATATCAATGATTCTCAAGAAAATAATTGTATTGAAATAGATGATGAATATAATGATGAAGAACTTGATGTAGAAAATGAAGAGATGGTGTGATACCAACTATGATATATGGCTCATTTGGCGCATACTGGAGAATGTACAGGTTTAGAGGGGGTGAATGTCGTATTGTAACATGTTTATATAGTAAAAAATATAAATAAGAATAATTTCTATTTAATATTTGATTATCTTGGTTCAATAGAAACTCAAGATACTTAAGAAAAGATTTATAAAAGTCTCTTAGACTATTTTTTTACTTTTAATAGCTAATAGATAAAAATTAGTTATTAAATTTTCCTTCTAGGTTGTAAAAACTCTTTTATTGCTTTTAAAAAGCCATAAGTTAATAAAAATAGGATAAAAGAAGTAAATAGTTAGTATGGTTGATACTAGGATTAAGTTGAGAATAAGATCAAGCTTAAAAATCCTTAGAACAAGTTGGATTGATACCCGAGGATCAACTATATATGGAACAGGGTCAAAATCAGACCTCTGGCCACAAAAACAATCACTAAGGGCAAGGTATGGAATTATTTGGAGATCATCTATTAGAATTGAGGAATTAGCTTCAAACTTGTTCCAAAGACATTAGGCTTGTTTTTAGAGGATTTGGAAGGACTTAGCAATTGCTATCTAAAGTTAAGATTTGTATTGGAGATTAAATTTTTATGCAATAAAGCTAGAACCAGCACTCTCGGCTATTGTATGCAATTAAAGTGATATCTATAATTGAAAATTTGACAATGTAAGGGTGATTGAGTGTGCCAAGATTGAATGAAAATTTGTAACAATCTGATAGTGCAATCAAGATTTATTTGATCTTTAGTATAAAGATGTATTAGAAATTAGTAGTTTAGGATTGTTTAGGATTTCTATAATATCTAAAGATCTATTAGTTGAATCAAGGTGAAATTTGGCACAATATTAAAAGACTTGAAAAACAAGCTATATACTAAATTTTAGCTGAAGTTAATCATTAGAGAAGGAGAAATTACTACTGGGATATCTGCATCAACTTCCAAGTTAACAACCAAGTAATATCAGTGCAGATTTTGGCTAATTTTTGACAATTTGTCAGTTGGATTAGACTGAAACTTTCTAAGCATATAGAAGACTTATATTTGCATTTGTGTGCAAAATTTCACACCAAGTTGATAGTCAAATTAAAAGTTATAGCTTACTAAAGTTCATTGGCTAAAGTTAGGACTTAGAAGGAAAAATCTAAGTTGCTTAATTGTGACAAGTAACAAAGCAATTGGATTTTATATGTAGTTGAAGTTTCCAGAAAGAGTGTTTATAAGTACTTTATATTGACTTGAGCACTCTTAAATTGAAATTTGAATCATATTCTTCTTGTATGGATGAAACCTATTAAGGATTCTTAAAGATTTATAAATTGCAACCTCACCTTCTACAGCAAGGTATCTAGAGCATTTCCAAATATGATAACACATAATATGACAATATATTACACATGTTGATAGCTTGTGGAATAAACTAAGTATATAGTACATATATAGGAAACTTATCTTGCAAGTTTAGCACATATTTTGTAAATTGGGCATGTGTTAGAGGTCTTTTAGAATGCCGCCATATAGTTATTAGATAGATAATATATATAGAAATAAAAGTGAAGCCTTTTTCATTCTTGTCAATTCTTTTCTTACTTATAGTCTAGTTCAAGAGCCTTTATACCTTCTATTCTTTGATAATAGCCATTCTAGTTTCTTCTTGAATATATATATATATATATATATATATATATATTTATTTTTTATTTTTTTTAAATATAGATTTTACTAGTGTATGTATCTTTTTTCAATTTGTGTCTTTGACAAATTGATAAGAGTGCATATAGAATATTAAAGCTTTATCTTTTTTTGATTAAAAATAAAATATCTTTTTTTCTTAATAAGATATAAATATATTAAAAATTATGGATTATCCACTTCTAAATTGATATTGTTTGTAATTTTTTTTATTTTTTTTATTTTTTATTTTTTTCTTGAATATTTTATTTTATATTTCTTGAGCAAGAATAGATACCTTTCTTTCTATTATATTATTATGGAAAAACTTATTGAAATAAAGAGCACAATGGTATAAATATAAGAACAAATGAAAAAATTAATGCTTGCAATGTATCAACTCAATTTACCATCACAAAGAGTAACAAGATTAATAGGAAGTGAAGATATAGATGATTGGAGTTGTTTCATTATCTACACCAAACTATACTACTTTATTTATAATGGAACATCATTTAAACATTAAAAAATCAAAAATTAATTTGCTTGAAATTTTTTGATTGTATAAGATCTAAATTTTAAAGATTCATCAATTAGATACAACTTGTGATTGAATTTCAACCTCAAAGTTATTCAACTCAAGAATCACAAGTCAGGTTTATTAGAATATAATTTTTAGATTCTACTTGTGGTTTTTTTTTTTTTTTTTTTTTTTTTTTTTAATAATATGATCTAATATTAGATAATTTGAAAATATTTATAGTAAAATTTTGATCTATGTATGGAGAATATGACACAATTTGTGTTGTAATCAACAAGATCCATATTGTGCAACAAGACAATTGATCAATGATATTATATGCTTAACAATTTTGATAACTAATGACTGATATCAAGTGGGATGGTGTTGCATTCATCAACCAATTTTTTTGTGGATAACAATATGAAGTTAAGAAATTTATGCTCAACTTATCTGATCCTTAGACATTGAGTCAAACAATTAACTTTGGTATGAAATGTAACAATCAACTCTTTGAGTTTTGATCTAAGAATCATATAAGAGAGCCTCAATATTATTATAAATCAATGATAACACTGACGTCTTTTCATTATATACCTTTAGAAGTAAAAGATATATAAATTCACATAGTATGTTTTAAATTTTTTATTAAATAATAAAAGACTTATCATTGTTAAGAGAGATTATACTTATATTGTGGAGAATTTAAGTACACTACTCAATACTGTCCAAAAAAACAATGCAATTATAAAATGAGAAGTATTGCTATCAAAGAAGATAATATATCAGAAAATAAGTTTGTCCAGTTATAATAGAAATTGTGCAACTAAAATCTTATACAACTTCTAGTAAAAATTTTATTCTCTCCTTATATTATAATAGATATGTATTTGGGACTCAAAAATCACAAAGCCTTTGCCTTGTTAGATTTAGGAGCCTTAATGTATTTTTTAAATAAAGAGTTTATTGAAAATCATAGAATATTTTTAATATAAAAAACTAAAGTCATACATATAGAAGTCATAGATGATTGTCTGTTGTCTTTTGAAAATATTATTCATAAAATTATTCTTATAAATATAATAATACATAGTCATAATAGTTATATAATCTTTAATATAATTAAATCTTTTTCTATTTCAATTATTTTAGATTTATCATTGCTAAAATATATAATCTTAGAATAGACTAGATTTTTTGTAGACTTAACTTTTCTTAGAGTATTATTAAGAGTCTTTTTAATTAAGTAAAAAGTCATAAGTTTAATATAATAAAACCTGTACTTATAGGTGGAAAAGCTTTTATGCATGCAGCAAAAAAAAGATCACCTTTTACTATTTATGCTACATCCATTTTTGATAGTGAAAAGACTTCAAAAGGTATTCCAAGCCATCATCAAGATTATTAAAATATTTTTGAAAAGAAGAATGTAAAATTTTATTTAGAATATCATCCATATGATTGTTCAATCAATCTCAAAGAAAGAATTCAACTTCTATTTGGACTAATTTATAATTTATTATAAAATAAATTAGTTGAAATCAAAAAATACATTGATAAGAACTTGGCCAAGAATTTAATACGCCATTTAAAATCTCCAGCACGAGCTTCTATCTTATTTGTGAAGAAAAAAGATGGATCACTACATATGTGTGTAGATTATTAAGGGCTCCATAAGATTACTATAAAAAATAGATACCATCTATGTTTAATATCTAGACTTCTTGATCAACTGAATCAAATTAAGATCTATACAAAAATAAATCTATGAGAAGTATATAACCTAGTTTGTATAAAAAAAAGAGATAAATGGAAGAGTGCATTTTGAATAAGATATGGATACTTTGAATATAATGTTATGCCTTTTAGATTCACAAATATACCAGCTATTTTTTAGCATCTCATGAATAGTATTTTTTATAAGTTTTTAAATAATTTCATAAGTTTTTAAATAATTTCATGTATTAATCAATATTTTAATCTATTCTAAAAACGAAAAAGAACATGAATTATATGTTTATGGTATATTACAAAAACTTAGAGATATGGGATTGTATGCCAAGATGGAAAAGTGTATATTTCACATTGCTCAAGTTAATTTCTTAGGATATATTATTTTAAATGATGGTTTCATGAAAGATTTTTAAAAAATCCAAATAATCATGGATTAGAAGATTCTAAGAATAATAAGAGATATGCAATATTTTTTGAGATTTGCTAATTATTATCAATTCTTCATCAAAAAAATTTCTAAGTTGCAACTCTATTTATACATTGTCATATGTCATGAAATCTTGCTTGAGAATGCGTTAGGTACTTGGTTATAGAAGATAAGAGGGAAATAACAACAACAAGTCTTAACATCTCTAATAGAATTATGTAAAATTTGTAATTAAAGACTAGCAAATATGCTTCAGTTGTTAAAAAGTTTAATTAGATTTTTATTTAATTATAAATGAATTTACAAAAAAAATCTTAAAGAACTTCTAAAAAAATGATAAAAAAATAATAAACAAATCTTTAAAAAATATTAAAATAGAAAATACTTTAAATTACTAAAAATAAAAATTATAATCAAATCTTAATTAAATCTTAATTAAAGCTTATTTAAATCATATTCAAATGCTAATAAAATCCTAATCAAATTCTAACCAAATCCTAATTGTATCCTATTCAAATTCTAGTCAAATCTTAATTAAATCCTAATCAAATTCTATTCAAATCCTATTCAAACCTTAATCAAATCTTAGTCAAATTCCATTCAAATCTTAATCAAATCCTATTCAAATCCTAATCAAATCCTATTCAAGTCTTAGTCAAATCCTAATCAAATTCCATTCAAATCCTAGTCAAATCCTAGTCAAATCCTATTCAAATCCTAAATCCTAATGAAACCTTAATCAAATCCTATTCAAATCCTAAACCCTAATGAAACCTTAATCAAATTATAAATAAATCCTAGAAAATTCTAACCAAATTCTAATCAAATTATAAGTAAATCCTAGCAAATTCTAATCAAATTATAAGTAAATCTTAGCAAATTCTTACCAAATTCTAATCAAATTATAAGTAAATCCTAGCAAATTCTAACCAAATTCTAATCAAATCCTAATAAAATCTAACCAAATTCTAATAAAATCTTGATAAATCCTAACAAAATTCTAATCAAATCCTAGCAAATCTTAATCAAATCCTATAGTAGATTGAAACCAGAAAGGCTAATGATCTAACTATTGATCTTAGTCGAAATTTTTTACACTTATCAATAATTAAATTAAAAATATGTATAAAAAATTTGAAGGAGATGCAACTTATCAAATAGAAGTTAAGCTCAAATTTCTTCTTGGGTGTAGGTCGTCTTGCTTCTTCAATCTTGAAGTCAAAATTTTAGTACAAATATCTTCTTCTTGCACCATTCAATTGCTTTTAAAATTCATACATTGATAGAAAATTTAGTCTATTATCCATACTAATAATCTTCACTTCAATCTAACTAATAGATTATTAAATATCTAAAAAAATCTCACTAATCTTCAAATTCCAACTTCTGAGATCCCAACCCACTTAAACTTTGATAATTTTTAATTAACCTATTTGATCAAGCTCAAACTTATAATATATGATAAACACAATTACAATTACAAGTTCTCAAATTTTCATATATAGATCTATAATCAAATTCATGGAATGCTCAAATTTATAAATCCCTCTCTATTTCACAAAATCCAGAGTCACTTGATACAACCTTGATTTTGTAAAGCTCTTACAAAGCCAATTTTTCTTCAAATCATTCCAAATTAACACTTAAATAAAGCCTCTTAAGTTTTCTCACTAATTCAATTCTTTAATCTACAAAAGAACCCTTGATCCGCCTTAGGTATATGGTTTATATCTCAAGGTTTGATTTCAATCCAAGGTCACAATTAGTCCTCTCTAGATATCAACTCTTAGAATTTTGAGATAAAATTTATTAAAATCTATTTTTAATTCTTTTCTAAAGATACCTATATTATTTATTTTTCCAATCTATTTTGTTTTGCCTTATTTATGGCCATACAAAGTAAGTAGAAGCCTCTTCTACAAAAAGGCAGCATTAGCCCCTTTAATTTTTTTCTACTTTCTTGTCTATTATCTATAATACTAAGATAATTTGTTAAAATATTTTCATTTGAGCTCCTATATATAATAATAATAATAATAATAATAATTTTTTACCTAATAGCTAATTTATTATATGACAATATTTAATTTATAAATACAAACTCGAATATCAAAAATGGAAGTAGATAATAAATTCCATCCAATATCAAAATTTCTTCAAGAAATTTTTCAGTATCAAAGATCAACTATGACATCCATGATAAAGAATTTCTTATAATTATAGATTCTTTTTAAGAATGGCATTACTACCTAAAAGGTGCTTCTAACCTAATTACTATATGTATAGATTACAAGAACCTTGAGTATTTTATATCAATACGTGTGTTGAATTGTCGTCAAGCTTATTGAATCATGTCTTTCTCAAGATTCAAGTTTATTATCACTTATTGACTAGAAAAATAACAAATTCTATTTTATGCCTTTTTTAGATATTCTTATCTTATACTAAAAGAAGAAAATGTAGCTTTTGATTAACATAGAACAATCCTCTTAAAGTCAAAGTAATTTCATCTTTGAGCAATAAAATCAACATTGATAATTGATTCAATTTTTTTCAAATGAGTCTAGTTAAATATGTCCTGAGATCCTCTTGTTTGTGATATTAAGAATAATTCATCTAATTCTTATGATACTTCAAAGTTTAAATTTAAAGACAATCTATTTTATTTTGAAAGGTACTTATATGTTCCTAAAAGTGAAGCATGACTACGTTGTCGGGTAGAGAGAATTTGCCTTGGAAAAATACCGGGTTCCTAACTACTACTAGAACTAGTAGGGAACATGACAGGAAGCCGTGCAAGTATCTTCTATACTTGCACAGTATTTGTTCAAGCTTTCAAATTATACTTATATTATACTTGTATAAGATTTATACAAATATAAAGTATAAATACTTGAATAATACTTGTATAAATACTTATATAATACTTATATAATACTTATATAATACTTATATAATACTTATATAATACTTATATAATACTTGTATAAATACTTATATAATACTTATATGATCTTTGGTATAATACTTGTATAAATACTTGTATAAAATAGTATATAATCCTTGGTATAATACTTGTATAAATACTTATATAAATATTATATATAATACTTATAAAATACTTATATAAATACTTGATATAAATACAAGTAGATATACTTGTATAAAAGGTATAAGCAAAGTGTGTATGTATTCAAGTATACCTCAAAATACAACCGCATATGAGGAATACAAGTTATATAACAAGTTGAAACTAAATAAATCACTAAAAAATCATCCAAAGGTCAAATCAAGCGTCTTTATAGCCTATGGAAAGCCAATAATCCATTGTAAAATATATCAAAATTTCACAAATAGATGACTTACCATTTAAAAGTTATGGCTAAAAGAAGTAGGCACTAAAATTTCCAAGCAAATGCAAAGGCAGCAAAACTCCTCTTCACTTCAGCCTTTGTTGTGATCACTTCCCTTCTCCAAATTGGCCATGCAATAGCTTTTTAGAAAGCTCACTCCATCATCTAACTTATTCTAAAATTTCGCATGCATGCCTCTCAAACTCCAGATTTTATAGCTAGTTGATTCTACTCTTCAAACCCTAGCCATAATTTGCCCTCTTTGACACTTCATGGCTCATAAAACTTTCATCAAAGCTCCAAATGTATTTATTTTTGTTTTTGTGAAAAGCTTACACAAGCTACTATAAGCACCTAAAATATCAAAAAGATTGAAGAGACTGTCCAACTTGGATGGTTGAACAAAATCTCTGCCCCTCTTCGTCGGATGGTAGCAAACTCTTTTCCACTCTCAAGCTCACAACTTTTGCTCTCCAACTCCAAATGCTACAAGAGATGTCTCGATAGAAAGCTAGCACAATTTTCCACAGTCTCTATAAATTTCATTAAGAAAGAGTTGAAATCAAACTTGCAGTGGCAGCTCGAAGTTTCTGTCCCTCTTCATCAGATGGCAGCAAACCCTACTCTACTAAAACAAGCATAATTTTTTGCTTACAACTCCAAAACAAGCAAGTGAGTAGGTTTTAGAATCCTCACAACTTGAAGAACACACCCACCAATTTTCATTACAAACTCTTCTATCTCCTTAGAGCTATCTCTCTCCAAAGTTCACTATTCAAAACTCTCTCTCCTCTCTATCTAGCAAGAGGAGTATATCTCCCTTTCTTTCCATATTAGACTATGAGACGGCCTCATGGGCAGCCAAATCCTATTGGCTAGGCCCTATTCACCCCATGCTCTTCTTTCTTATCCCTCACAAGGTCCATTCTACCTCAAAGTCAACAAGAAAGGTAAAACAACCTTTACTTTTCTTCTAATTACAAAAGAGTCTATTCTAGGATATAAATAAGGTAGGAACAAAACAAATAGCCATCTTAATTCACTAATTAAGTGGCTATAATAAATCCTCTCCTTATAATATCTTCTAAAATAATCTCTAGCACTCACACATATATTAACAATAGATACAAGATATTTAATATTTTTATACATTGCACGTAAATGTAGTATGACAATGTGCTCTTGAAACTCATCATAACTTCCTTGTAATATGTTATTTTGGATAAAATAAGACTCTAGAACTTTTATCAAGAGATTTTAGGTAGCTTCAATTATGAAAGACTATTAAAGAGTTTGTAAAATCATGTAATTTTTGTTTAAGATTAAAAACTCCTTGTTATCAATCTTAAGCACTTTTCCAACCATTATCTATATCAAAATAATCTTTATCTTTTGTTTCTATGGATTTTATTATGGATCTTATAAATTCAAGTTTTTATGATTCTATACTTGTAATTATAGATTATTTTACCAAAATGGTATATTTTGTACTATGTACTAAATCTATCATAGGTAAAAAAAAAAAACTAAATTCTTCTTTTATAATATATCACAGATATAAGATTTATTCCAATAACTATCTAATTAATACAAATATGTAGAAGTAGATAAAAGTAGGTTATGTTGATAATATCTTATAGAGAAGTTTTCTTTAAAGCTTTCTAGACATAGATTCAATTTTATATATGTTTATAGGTGATTATTAGATTAAAAACTTGTCCAATAAGCTAACCACATGCTGTACATGTTGATAGCTTATGCATCTATTTCAGTTTGTGTCTTTGACACAATATCTATCATTATCATAGATTATCAAGGAATATTATATCAAATAAAGGGACGTAATTTGTATCAAGATTTTAAAAAATCTTTTTTAAAATATTGAAGATGGATATAAAACTATCTTCAATTTTTTGCTTTCAAATTGATAGACAAATGGAATAGATAAATCAATTTTTAAAACAACATTTGAAGTATAGCATCAATTATCATCAAGATGATTGGATAACTCTTTTGCCATTGGTAGAATTTGCTTACAATAATTTGATACATTCTTTTATTCAAAAAAATTTACTCTTTGTTAATTATGGTTATCATCTATGACTTGATATTTTTGATTTTTCAAAAGCTAATAATCCTATAACAAAAGATTTGGCAAATTGGTTGTTAGAGTTACATGCAACAATAAAGGTATAATTAAAGGAAGTTCAAGAACAATAAGAGATCAATACAAATGTCTATCATAAGAAACAACCTTAATTCCATATGGATAATAAAGTATGGTTATTTTGTTGTAATATCAAGACTATTTGTTCTTGTAACAAGCTAGATTATTGTAAGCTTGGACCATTTTCAATTTGTGAATAGATCAATCTAATTGCTTATTAATTATATCTATCAAAATCTATAATGATCCATCATGTATTCTACATATCACTGTTTGAATTACATAAGACAATATATATACAAAGAAGAAGATAAATACCATTGTCACCTATAGAAGTGGACAACAATGAAGAATTTAAGATAAAAAAGATCTTAGATTCAAGGCAATATTAAAATAAATTAAAATATCTTATACTTTAATATAGATATAATATTAGTAAATACACATAGAAATTATTTAGAAATATAGCAAATACATCAATTAAATTCAATACATTTTATTGATGACATCTATTAAAATCAAGATGAAGAGTCAAGAAAATCTTTGTTTTAAAACAAAACATGTTTAATAGAGATTTTATTCTATCTTATATTATTTTTTGCTATTTCTTTGAATTTTTTAATACCAAAAAGATGGAGAATCAACAACCAAAAAATTCAATTCAATAGCTATTGTTTATTGATTTATCAAATGAGACATTATGACTATCACAACCTTTAAGACAACGAAATAGAGATAAAGATCATCAAAAATAATATATTTTTTTTTGGATTGATGGTAAAATACAACATATTTGGTATCACAACTTTGGAAGAGATTCTTGCTATTTAGTGATATTTTTAGAGGTAGAATTACTTTTGATGGTATTCCAAATATTTTTTTTGAAGGAAGTTATGAAGGCCTCAATAAGGATCAAATATCATGATGGTCCTCTTGCCTTATTATAAGATACTATCAATGGTTGAAAAGATCTATCATCTACCTTCAAAGATAATAAAGATTAGAGTATGTGGCAAATATAATTTAGTACATCTTGAACTTCCTGAATATGTAATTATTACTCCTTATGGAACTTGTCTTTAGAAAGAAAAATAATGTTACAGAGATAAGATTTATTTTAATAATAATTTAAACAATATAGATAGATAGAAGTAGATAAAAATAGATTAATTTGATAATATCTTATGGAGAAGCATTTTAGAAACTTTATAGTTGTGATTTTATCTTTATACATGTTTATAGGTGATTGATAGGTTAAAAACTTAGCCAACAAGTTAACAACATATTCCACATGTTAATAGCTTATGGAACAAGCTAAGTACGTGGCACACATATAGAAAACTTGTCTTGTAAGTTTGACACGTGTCTTGTAAATTGGACACCTGTTGGAGGTCTTATAGAATATTGCCACATAGCTCTTAGGTAGATAGTATATATAGAGACAAGAATAAAGCCTTCTTCATTCTTATTAATTTTTTTCTTACTTCTAATCTAGTTCAAGAGTCTTTATATTTTTTAATCTTTGGCAATAATCATTCCAATTTTATCTTGGATATATATATATATATATATATATATTTTCTTATTTCTATTTTGCCATTTTTCTTTGATATAGATTTCACTAATTTATGCATTTTCTTTCAGCTCGTATCCTTGACAATATAACATAAGTTTTGAAGGAATTAAAAAAAAATGTAAGAATTTTTATAAGATCTTGTTGATTATATGTAATTTTTATAAAACAATCATGTATCTTTATTTATATTTATCTAATAATATATTTTAATATTTAAAATTATTATTATATTTAAAATTATTATTATATTTAAAATTATTATTATATATAAAATTATTATTTTATATTATATTTATCTTATATATAAATTTATTATTAATTATATATAAATTATTATTTTTTAAATATAATATTTTGATATCTTAATCAAGACCAATTTAGATTTAATATCCTTATTAAAAATATACACTTTAGAAGTTCACAAAATCTTTTAGAATATTCTAGAGATTTTTTAATTAATGAAAGTAGCTCAAGAAGCTTCTTAGTTAGTGGGAGGAGCTTGAGAAGCTTTCAAGTTGGTCGAAAGAGCTCAAGAAGCTTTTAAGTTAGTAGAAGCTACTCAAGAAGCTTTTTAATTTGATGGAAGTTGTAAAAAAGCTTTTTAATTTGATGGAAGCCGCTCAAAAAGCTTTTTAAGCAAGGATAAATATAGGAGTCAAGATTGAAGAATTCTTCAATCTCAACAACACATTTCTTTGAATTCTAGCTCACCTTTTTTAAAAGTTGTTTGTATATTCATCTAGATAATTCAAGTTCTTATCGATTTCTGCTTGAAATCATTTTCTAATTCAAGTCTCTTATTTTATATTCTCATATGCTTAAGAGTTTATTGAAACTATCTTTATTTTCAATATCAAAGTTGGATCCTTCTTATTAGATAGTGGATTATTTCTCTTCTTGAAAATATATTAGCACTTTAGAGATTGCGAATTACTCTTCTTTAAATTGATATTGTCTTCTTATAGATTCATTTTTTTTTTCTCTTAAAATGGCTGGAAGTCAAGATATTAGTATGATTGTATCTTCTAAATCCAAGTTAGATATTGTCGTGTTATAATTCAGTTACCATATGAAAATATTGTACATATATATTTAATATATAATTTATTATATAACTAAGTGAGAGCCATATTAGTGGACTTTTATAGATTACAAAATGTAATTAGATTATTAGTCTAAAAAAAATTTGTTTAAAATGGCTATTATTAGAATTTATATAATTTATTTTTTATTTTTTTTGATAGTGAATTTTGATGTTGATTTTATATTGATAATAACTTTTATATGTCTTAATTCACCTTTATTAGATATTAGTGATCCTTAAGATCTTATTTATTTATTTTATTTGGAATTTAGAATGCATATTATATAAATCTTACTACAAAAAAGATTATAAAGGGATTTTTAGTATAAAAAGGAATAATTAGGCCATCCATGTGAATGAATGGAAATGGATGATAGAAGTCTCTATTCCTATTGGCCAAAAATTATGCCCAATGGACTTTAAGGAGGCTACCTAAAGGCTTATTAGGAATTAAATTTTTTTTTTTAAAGGGGATTCAAACATTAGAGGCTAGGATCAATAAGTTTGGATTTTTGGCTATGATTTTGGTATAAATTTTGTATAATTTGGACTTTTTATGAAGGAAATATTGGCACTCAAAATTAAGGTATTGAAATTGTAACTACTATCACTCTTTTGAGCATAACTTGCATCTACAAAAGGCAATAGAGGATCGACAATTGAGATTGAAAAGAGCACTTTCTTAGCTAAAATTTTTATATATGGCTTAATGAAATTTAAGCTGAAATAAAGGAGATATTGGAAGTTGAAGTCAATACTTATAATCAAAGGGCAGTAAGTGACCCTATTTAATTAGTGGTTATATTTTGAATTATTTCTTAGGCAATTTGATAAGTTTTTGACTTAAAAATTTTAAAAGTGTATATGTTTATATTGCAAGACTGTATGCAAAAATTTTGTTGCATTAGGATTTTGGATTTGTGAGATATAAATAGGATAGTGCTCAAGTATCTTCAAACTAGGATTTTAAGCGCCTGCTAGGATTTTAAAGATATTATATGAATAGAAGCAAATTTATAGTTGATTCTTTTTTATAATAAAGCTTAAAAATATTATCTATACTATAAAGAAAATTTTATAGAAATTAAAAGTTGAATTAAGAATTATTGAATTCTAAAGTTTAAGAAGAAATAAATCCTTGTAGGTGAATAAGCTATTGAAGGATATTATTGCAATTTGAGCCTTTTATACAACCTAAAAGGATTTTTTAGGAGCCAAGAATTTGTGTACAAACCTATTTGAATACAAGAGAGGTTTTATTAATATAACTTTTTTTTTGTAATATCTTTGTGTTATTTGTCTTTTTTATTAAGGACAAATCACTTATTAGAGTCTTACTAATAAGTTGTAAGAAAATTCTTTACAATCAAATATCCAATGTATTCCCAAATAGAAGATCATGCCACATGACAATATCATTATAAGTACTTTTATTACTTTATCTACTAAGATTGTGGAGATTGAAGGGGTTGTTGCAAAACTTTATAACAATACAAGATCAGGAGTATTACAACCTAGATTGTATTGATCTCCAACTTCTATACTTAAGAATGTAGTACTATTTATATTAAATCAAGAAAATCTACCTATTTAGTAATACAAGGAGCCTCGAGTTAATCTTTTAAAAAAATATGATGGTACACATTAAAAAGTTCAAAGGTTTATTAATTAAATTTGATTGATAATAGTTATATAACTTGATACTTATCTAACAGAAGAATCATAAGTTTGATTGGTTGGTATCTTGCTTATGGAACAAGGATTATCATGGTTTGCTTCCTTCTTTGAAAAGAGATCACCAATTTTAAACAACTTTAAAGTTTTTATGGAAGTATTTGAAAAAACATTTGAAAAACATGACAAGGCTCGTTGGGCAATAACCAAGACCCAAGCATTGTGACAAAGGACACGCTTTGTATTAATCTATGAATCCAATTTTAAGCAACTAGCATGCAACATCAATTGGGATGAAAAAGCCTTGATGAGTCAATTCTATTGGAGATTAAGAGACAAGGAAAAGGATTCATTATTACCATTTTTAAATCGACAATTGCTCAATGAAGCCATCAGCCAAGCTATGAAATATAATAATCAATTATTTCAACATTATTAAGATCAACATTCATGGGCCTCAACAAGACAATATGCTATCCGACACACTCTTGTTATATCGACAAGTAGTCTGAATTCACATTTAGAAGTAAAAAAATATGAAGTTTAATGTGAAATATTTTAAACCTCTCAGTCCACAAGAATAGAAGCATTGGATGAAAGAGGGTTTATATTTGTATAGTGGTGAAGAAGGCCACAAGCCTCACAATTGCTTGAAAAAAAAAAATCAACACATCACCAAAATCAAGAGTGTGACTGTTCAAAAAAATAAAGATGTTCAACCACAATAGGGACCATATGGTTGAACAATTCAACATTATAAAATTATTTAAATTCCTCTCTTTTTGCTCAACTTGCTTGTTACTTTACAATTCTTTTGTATTTTGGCCCTTAGAAGCTTTAGGCAATCACCTTATTGGATTCAAAGGCATCCGCTTGATTCTTAAATGAAGCATTTACTAAGCTTCATAAAATTCTTCTAATATAAAAATCCAAACCTGTTCATATAAAATTAATAGATAGACGACTTTTATCTCCTAGTAGTATCATTTATAAAATAATCCCTATAAAAGTGTCATTTACAGATTGTAGTAGTCAAATTATATTCAATGTTGTTAAGACTCTTTCAAATCTTATTATTCTTGGACTTTCTTGGTTGAAAAAATATAACCCATCTATAGATTGGAGGTCACAAAGAATGATATTTTTTTTTATAAAAATCCCTATAAAAAAACTTTATAAAAAGTCATGAGTTAGTAAGCCTTTATTTGTTCAAGCAAAGGCTTTATAAGATTGGCCAAAGAAGGTACACCATTTGTTATTTATGCAGCTCTAATTAAAAAATATAACTTATTTTGATCCATAATAAGTTGTATGTTTTCTAGAAGAAGAATATTGATATATTACCGAAGCACCAACTCTACAATTGTGCCATAAATCTTTAGAAAGAAACATAACTACCTTTTGGCCCAATTTGTAATCTTTTTCAAAATGAGCTTTTAATATTAAAAGATTATATTAATAACAATCTTATAAAGAATTTCATCAAGCATTCAAAATCTCCAATAAGTGCACTTATATTCTTTGTGAAAAAAAAGAATAATTCTTTGCATATGTGCATTGATAATTAGAAATTGAATAAGATAACGGTGAAGAATTGTTATCTATTACTATTAATCTTAGGACTTTTGAAACAACTTAGCTAAGCCAAAATCTATACTAAGATAGATCTTTGTGGAGCATACAATTTAGTATGGATCAAAAAGAAAGATGAATGGAAGACCACATTTTAGACAAAATATGGATATTTTGAATATAATATCATATCTTTTGGATTAACAAATGTATCCATTATCTTTTGGCATTTAATAAATGATATTTTTTGACAGCATCTAAATAAATTTATCATAATCTATCTTGATGATATCTTGATCTACTCAAAAAATTTAGAAGAACACAAAGAATATATAAAGTTGGTATTACAAAAGCTACGAGATGTAGGTTTGTATGCCAAGTTAAAAAAAATGTATATTTCATTAACCAAAGATTGAATTTTTGGGATACATTATATCTACTTAGGGTTTGATGATGGATCCTAAGAAAGTAGAGGGAGTTATGTAGTAGGCTATTCCAAAGATTGTAAGAGATGTACAATATTTTTTTAGATTTGCTAACTTTTATCAAATCGTTATAAAAAATTATTCTCAAGTTATTGTCCTTCTTATTCAATTGACATGTAAAGATAAGTTAGAATGGAGGCCTCAAGCAGAGAAGGCATTCCGAGACCTCAAGATAGCATTTACCACAGATCCAATCTTAGTACATTCAAATTTTACAAAAGTATTTTACATAGAGACTGAGGCTTCAGATTTTGCACTAATGGCCACACTTTCATAAATGGATATAAACAATAAATTCCATCTTATTATTGTGGATTTTTTTCAAAAATAGAATCATTTTTTCAAAAAAATAATGCATCTTATGACTATGTATACAAATCACAAGAACTTAGAATATTTTATATTAACTTGGATTCTTAACCACCATCAAGCTCAATGGAATATGTTATTATTTTAATTTTATTTTATTATTAATTATCAACTTAGAAAGCAATAAGGACTGTCCGATGCTTTATTAAGGAGATCATATCTTATATCAAATGCAAGAAAAGCAATGTTTGATTAACAATATGTAATTTTATTGAAGCCGAACTAATTTTGCTTTAAAGCTACTATTACATTGGCACCTATTGATTCTAGTTTCCTCAATGAAATGCGTACTGTAATTACTAATGATGCTTTAGCCTTTGATATCAAGCGTAATTTTAATAAAAATGTTGACAAGTTTAAGCTTGAGAAAGACCTTCAATGCTTTGAAGAACATTTGTATATCCTAGAAAGACCAACACAATTACGTATTTTTTTTAATCATGCCATAATTTTTCAACCACAAATCACTTTTGATTTAATAAGATTCTAGAACTTATTTTCTGAGATTTTTGGTGGCTTTAAATGTAGAAGGCAGTGAAAGACTTTGTGCTCTCTTGTGACATCTGTTCAAGATTGAAGAATCCTTGATATTGCCCTTATAGACTCTTATAATCTTTACCTATTGTAAGATAATTATAGTCTTTTATTTCAATAGATTCTATTATAGATCTATTGCTATTTAATTTATTGGACAACATCATTGTGGTTGATTGATTCACAAAGATGGCTCATTTTATTCTTTATAATAAAATTGTTTCTAGTGAAAAAACGACAAGATTCTCTCTTGACAATATATATTAATATCATGGCTTACTGCATGATATCGTATCCAATCAAGGATCTTTATTCATATCTAAGATTTAAATATGATCAAAGATTCTTGTTCATATCTAAGTTTTAAATATGTCTTTTTAAAATATTAAAGGTAGATATTAAACTTTCTTTGTCTTTCTATCCTTCAACTAATGGTATCAAGAACATAAACTAAAATAGATGCATAAGTTAGTAAAAACTATGTCAAAGGAAAATAAAAAGATAGAAATAAAGAAGCATGTATATTCAAGAATAAATTAGAATGACTAATGCCAAAGACTAGAAAATACATGAGACTCTTGAACTAGACTAGAAGCAAGAAAAGAGCTGACAAGAGTGAAGAAGGCTTCATTCTTATCTCTATAAATACTATCTATCTAAGAGCTATATGGTAGCATTTTATAGGACCTCCTACACGTGTCTAATTTATAAGACACATGTCAAATTTACAAGACAAGTTTTTTACAAGTGTGCCACTTATTTAGCTCATTCTATAAGCTATCAATATATGCGACACATGGCTAGCTTATTCCACAAGCTACCAACATGTGTGACACATGGGTAGCTTGTTAACCAAGTTTTTGACCTACCAATCACCTATAGACATGTATAAAGGTGATTCCGCTTCTTTATAAAATATTATCAAATTAACTTATTTTATGTACTTCTATTAACTAGATAATTATTGAAATAAATCTTATGTCTGTGACATTACCCCCCCTTCTAGAGATGAGTTCTACGAGAAGTGGTAATTATATGATGAAGAAGTCCAGGATATGTCAAATTATACTTGCTACATACTTTGATCTTTGTTCCTTTTGAAGGTAGTTGATAGGTCGTTTTAGCCATCAATAATATTTCATACCAAGGCAAGAAGATCATCCTATTATTTGATCATTGTTGAGGCCTTCATAACTCCGTTCAAAAATAACATTTAGATCACCATCAGGAATAGTTCATATTTTTAAAATTATCACCAAACATTGAGAGTCTCTTCCAAGGTCGTGATACCAAACACGTTGTATTTCACTATCAATTTAAAGAAGAACATGTCGTTCTTGAGGATCTTCATGTCTATTCTGTCATCTTGAAGGTTGTGATAGTCGTAATGTCTCATCCGATAAATCAACAAACAATGGTTCTTAAGCAGAATTCGCTGGTTGTTGATCTTTCATCTCTTTAGCACAAATAAATTCAAAAAAATAGCAAACAATGATACAAGATAGAGTGAAATCTCTATAGAACCTCCTTTGCTTTATAGCTAATATTTTCTTAACTCTTTATCTTGATTTTGATGAATGTCGTCGATGAAATGTATTGACTTTTGTTGATGCATTTACTAGATTGTTAGATGGCTCCTATGTGCATTCACTAATATCATACTCGTGCCAATGTACAAGATATTCTAATTGATTTCGACACCGCCTTGAATCTAAAATTTCTTCTATCTTGAATTCTTCATTGTTGTCCACTTCTATAGGAGGAAGTGGCATTTGTCTTCTTTCTTATATATCTATTATCTTGTATGGCTCGAGTAGTGATATGTGAAATACAAGATGGATCTTCTTAGATTTTGGTAGACATAATCAATAAGCAATTGGATTAATTTTTCTACAAATTAAAAAAGGTCTAAGTCTACAATAATCTAGTTTGTTGTAAGAGCCAATAGTATTGATATTACGATGAAATAATCATATCTTATTACCTACATGGAATTGAAGTTTTTCCTTGCAATAGACATTTGCATTGATTTTTTATCATTCTTGAGCTTTCTTTAATTGTGCCTATATTGTTGCATGTAGGTTTGACAATCGATTTGCCAAATCTTTTGCCATAGGATTATTAACTTTTGAAAAGTTAAAAGTATCAAATCGTGGATGATAACCATAATTTATAAAAAATAGAGTTTGTTGAATAGACAAATGTAACAAATTATTATAAGCAAACTTTATCAATGGCAATAGAGTTGTTTAGTCATCTTTATGATAATTGATAGTACATCTCAAACATTACTCCAAAACTTGATTTACTCGTTCTGTTTGTCCATCAATTTGAAGGTAGAAAATTGAAGATAGTTTTATATCCACCTTCAATATTTTGAAAATGATCTTCCAAAATCTTGATACAAATTGTATCCCTCTATCTGATATAATATCCCTTGGTAATCCATGATAGCAATAAATATTATTAAGGAAGAGTTTAGATGTTTCTTCATGTGTAATAGATTTTGTACATGATACAAACTGTGCCATCTTGATAAAACGATCTACAATCACAAATATAGAGTCATATAAATTTGACTTTGGAAGATCCGTGATAAAATCCATATAAACAGAAGACCAAAGTTGTTCTGGTATAAATAATGGTTGGAGAAGTCTCTAAGCTTGGTGATAAAGAATTTTTGATATTGAACAAACGTCACACAATTCTACAAATTCTTTAATAGCCTTCTATATTTGAAGCCACCAAAAATCTCTTAATATTAGCTCCAAAGTCTTATTATATCCAAAATGTCCTCTTACAGGGAAGTTGTGACGAGCTTCCAAAGTACATAGTTGTGATGTGCCTTTTAAAATATATAGGCGGCCTTCAAAATATAATAGATCATTCTTGAATTCAAATTTGGAAGTATTATGAGATTTAAATGAATTATTTTTAATCTCATATATAAGAAGATTTGAAGACATACTTGATTAGATTTGTTTAACAAAAGTTAAATCAACAGTCAATATTGATTTCATTGCTTGAAGATGAAATTTTTCTGACTTCAAGAGGGTCGTTCTTTATTGATTAAAAGCAAAATCTCCTTCTTTTGATATAAGATAAGAACATCTAGAAAGGCCATCAAATAGACCTTATTTTTCTAGCCAATAGGTGATAATAAATTCAAATCTTAACAAAGACATGCTCTAATAAGCTTGATGATGATTCAATACATGTGTTGATATGAAATACTTGAGGTTCTTGTGATTCGTATACACGGTGTCGTGTTGCAACACGTTTATATAATGAAAAGTATATATAAGAATAAATTATATTTAATACTTAATTATCTTGATTCAATAGGAACTTAGGATACTTAAGAAAAGATTTATGAAAGCTTCTTAGATTACTTTCTTATTTTAATAGCTATTAGATAAAAATTAGTTATTAAATTTTTCTTCTAGATTGTACAAATTCTATTATTACTTTTGAAAAACCATAAGTTAATAAAAATCGGATAGAAAAGATAAATAATTAATATGGTTGATACTAGGATTAAATTGAGAATATGACTAAGCTTAAAAATCCTTAGAATTAGTTGGATTGATACCCAGGGATTGACCGTGTATGAGACAGGGTCAAAATCAGACCTCTAGCTACAAAAATGGCCACTAAGGACAAGACATTGGGACATTTGGAGATTAGTGATTAGAATTAGAGAGCTAGCTTGAAGCTTCTTTCAAGGACATTAAGCTTGTTGCCATAGGATTTTGGAGGACTTAGCATTTGCTATTCAAAGTCAAGGTTTGTATGGGAGATTACGTTTTTATGCAATAAAATTAGAGCTAGCACTTGTGGCTATTCCATGCAATTGGTATAACATCTACAATTGAAATTTTGGTGGTATATAATGATTGAATGTTCTAAGATTGAGCAAAAAATTGTAGAAATCTAATAATGAATTCAGAATTTATTTAGTCTTGAGTACAAGGAGGTACCGGAAATTGACAATTTTGGATTGGTTGGAATTTTTGCAATATCTTGAGATCTATCAATTGAATCAAGAAGAAAATTGGCACAATATTGGAAGACTTGAAAGTAGAACTACTCACCAAATTTTAGCTGAAGTTAATGGTTATAAAAGGAGAAATTATTGCTGGGGCTTCTATATTAACTTTCAAGTTGGCAACCAAGGAACATCAGTGCAGATTTTGATCAATTTTCCACAATATGTATGTTGGATTGGATTGAAATTTTTTAAGCATATAGAAGGCTTTTGTTTTCATTTGTATGCAAAGTTTCACACTAAGTTGACAGTTAGATAAAAAATCATAGCTTATTGAAATACACTAATTGAAATTAAGATTTGTAAAGAGACTCTTAGTTGCTTGATTGTAACAAGTAATAAGCAATTGGAGTTTATATATAGAAGAAGTTATCAAGAAGAGTGTTTTTAAGCACTTTACATTGATTCAAGTACTCTTGATATGATATTCAAATCATACTTTTTGTATACGGAAAAAACTTAATAAGGGTCATTGAGTTTATGGGAACTGAAACTTTACCCTCCACAACAAGGAGCCTCGTGCATTTCCAAATAGGACAATACATTATACAACATAAGTGGTGAACCCGATGCAAAATTTTAGGATGGAAGGTTGGAGTTTATTTTGGTTATTTGAAATTAATGGCAGACAAAAGCAAGAAGATAGAATTTGGAGTTATTGATGGAGCTTTAGGTGGTGCTTCAAGTGGATCTTCAAGTGGAGCTTCAAGTGGATTTTCTTTTGGTAGACAAGATATATATCTAGATCCAAATACTGCAAATATGTTTGAAGCTTTTACTTTATTTATGCAAGAACAACAGGGCAAGGATCGCAAGGAGGCTTTAGCAATCAAACCACTACAAGCAATGGTTAACAAGATTGATTAATTTGATGGAAAAGACATCTTTAAATATTTAAAATATTATATGGGGGAAATAGAATTGAATCAAGTCTCCAAAAAGGACATGATTTTATTATTTGAACTTGCTATAATGCCGGAGATAAGAGAATATGTGAAATCA
The DNA here is from genome assembly GCA_036785485.1 of Physcomitrellopsis africana. Taxonomy (NCBI): domain Eukaryota; kingdom Viridiplantae; phylum Streptophyta; class Bryopsida; order Funariales; family Funariaceae; genus Physcomitrellopsis; species Physcomitrellopsis africana. Next base: position 161,311 of record JAWRVF010000258.1, read on the forward strand.
ATTATAAAGTAATTTGGAAGTTCTTGGAAGAGATTCTCTTATGCATTGAGAGATGAATATTTCTTAGAAGAGACTGATCGAATCACTAAAAAATCTTTTTTGAAATGGATTGAATGTCCTAACAAGAAATTACAAGCTACTGAATTATTAAGGAAGTTTGAGAGAAAATATTCTCAATTATCAAAAGTAGAAAAGGTTACCTTGGGACCAAACAAGGTTGAGTTATTTCTTCAAACAGCAGATGGAGAATTATAAGAAAGGTTAGAGATTCTTCTTGAGGATAAAGAAGAGGATGAAGGATTGACAACAAAATGGAAAGAAGTCGAAGATGCAGTGGGATTGCAAAAAAAGAAAGAAGAAAGGATAGGATTGGTATCCAAAGAATAGTACATATACCTAAAACTCAAGTGCCCATTTTACGATCAACAATACCTATTGTTCAACCTTCAACTATTACATCAAAGAAAGAAGATATAGGGATTAAAAAACTTATATGTGAGATGTGGGATCTTCAAATTAAATTTACAAGGCTTGAAAAGAAGACTTTTGCAATGAATCCAAGAGCCACTTTTAAACAAGGATATGTACAAAGATGTATCTAGTGTGATGATAATTTCTATTCTCAAAAGGATTGTGGTGAATTCAATGAAATGGTCTATTAAGACATTATTTTTTGAAAAGATGGAAAGATGGCATTAAAGGATATTGGTGATTTTTTCCAAATTAATTTTGGTAAGGGAGGTATGAAAACATTGATTAAAGATTATTTGATAGCAAATGGGATTGCAATGTTGGAAATTATAAATTATGATACTAAGGTGGATGACAATGGCAAGCAAGAATTTTTTGGAAATATTGAACCAAGTGGAATTTGGTCTTCTGTCATTTCCACAATGCATAAGAAGAAGATGCCATGAGAAGCTTTATTGAGGATTGCTGTAATAATTTGTGGAATTACAGATTGAAAGGATCTTGTGGAAGCTTTATTAGTACATACCTATATTGCTAAGAATCAATTTGAAGCCTTGATAGAAGAAAAGAGAAGACATGATTCTAATGACACAAGAAAAATTAAAAAACTTAGGAAAAAAAGGTATATCAATAGCTTACAAACTTTTTTCCAATATTGAAGTAGCAACAAATTTAAAGGAGGTGCTTGAAGAATGTATACTTAATGCTAAAATCAAATTTACATTGAATATTGGATATTGCAAAGAAAGAATTTCATGATGTCATTATTGACAATATTAAGCAGAAGAGGCAATTAATGGGTGAAGCTAGATCAAATCATGCTATTGATGTATATGTATGTGAGGATGAAAAAGATGAAAATGGTAATTGCTGCAAACAATCAACAAGTCGAAGAAAGAATTTTAATCAAAGAGTACATTTTCATGATCCAAATGACGAGAAAGAAATTTCAAGTCAATATACTTGAAAGCATTGGACTAGAGCAACTACAGAGGCATTAGTAAAGATTGGAGATATGGATGAGCCAGTTGTTGCCTTAATTGACTGTGCTTCAAAAATAAATCTTATGTCTAAAGATCTTTATATGAAACAAAAGTGGCCAATTGATATAGAGCATGGATAGGTAATATGGACAGCTAATAATACATGAGGTGAATTGTATGGTGCTTATCCACATGTGAAGATTCGGATTGGTGATGTTGCAGTGGAGCAAAATTTCTTTGTTCAAGATACAACAATTTATTCTCTTATATTGGGACAACTGTATATTATTGCAACTTGAATAGAAACAAAAATACTTGATGATGGATTAGCTTATATACAAATTTGTAGTGAAGATGGGAGAAGGACAGTATAATTTTTGACTGTTCCTCCAAATCATGAACGCAATTGAGACAAATTGAGAGAGAAACCATTGCCAAGAGTTGTTGAAGAATTTACGGATTTTTGAAGAATATGACTATAAAACAGGATTATGGAGGTACAGAAGAGGAAGTACTCTCGCAAGATGTAGGTGCCTTTGATATAGGTTTTATTGATATTTTTGAAAATAGAAGTATTACATATACAAAAATTATAGATTTAAAAAAAAAAAAAAAAAAGATTTTGTGATATTGAAAAGAAATTATGTGAATAGAATATATTAGAGGATGATGAAAGGATTTTTGGTATTAATGAGGAAAATGGATTAGATGATACTTTAGAAATGATTACATCAATTGGAATAGGGGATAATGATAAAGTTGTGTAAATTCATTCTAAAAAAATTTACTCTGTACTTGAATCTTTTTAAGCACAAGAGGTTATGGTTGAAACAAAATATAAAACAATAAATAAGAAGGTGAAACATGTTGCCGGACCTTTGCTAAAAGATTCTTAAGAATAGATGGAAAAAACATCAAGAGAAAAGAGGTTAAGGGATCTAAAGAATATTTGACATAAATTTATAGACCAGACTTTTGAAGAATTGAAGATTGGTTTTGATGGTTCTTTGTTGTCAAAGGAAATCAAATATTTCAAAGAAATATTAACAAAACAAGATAAATCATTTGCCTTTGAATCTCATGAAATTGAGTGTGTAGATTTGAATGTTGTAACTTCCATGGTTATTTTTATTATATTGCATGTACTTAGAAATTTGAAGCCAATTCAAATACGAAAGGCATATTTGCCAAGTTTAATAGAATTATTGAAAGAAAAAATGAAGATGAAGATTTTGGAGCCTTCTTTTACACCATATTCTAGTCAATGATTTATAGTGCCTAAGAAAAATGAATCATTATGATTTATTCAAGATATGCAACCAATAAATATAGTGACTATCAAAAATGTGGGAATTGGACCAATAGTGGATGAATTTGCTGAAGCATTTATAAGAAGGGCAATCTATTCAATAGATGATTTATATTTAGGCTATGACCAATTTCAACTTACAATGGAGAGTAGAGACATGACAATAATGAGAACACCACTGGGACTAGTTAGAATGTGTACTCTTCTTCAAGGTCCTACTAACTCAATTGCACATATGATGGGCAGGATGAATAAGGTCTTAAGAGATTTTATTCTTGAAAAGACTATGCCTTTTTTACATGATGTTCTTATAAAAGGGTGCAGGGAAGAAGACAAGGATGAAACTTTAGATAAGAGAGGATGTTGCAAGTATATTATCGATCATATACAAGATTGTGAAAAGATATTAACTCGGCTTGAAGAAGTTTATCTTACATTATCGTGTGCAAAGTCTATGTTTGGAGTACAAGAAGTTATAATTGTTGGACATTTATGTGGATTTTATAGAAAGAAACTAGATCCAATCAAAGATGATGCAATTGGGAGAATGAAAGAAGATTGCAGTTCTTTAACAGAGATGCGGAGGTTTTTGGATGCATGTATATTTTACCATATTTGGATTCCTCACTATGCTCATATAGAAGATTCATTGTATGAATTATTATGCAAGGGTTATGAATTTAAATGGGAAGAAAAGCATATCAAAGCAATGCAAAGATTAAAGGATTTATTGACATGACTTCTAATATTAAGAAAAGTTGATTATAAGTGCAATAGATACTAGTGATTCTTACAGTAGATACTTGTCCAATTGCTATTGGATGGGCTATAGGTCAAGATGATTCTAATGGACACAAATTTGCAGTTCAACTTGGCACTAAGATTTTAAGTACTTACGAACGTGCATATATCTACAAGTGAAAAGAGAATTATGGGGAGTTGTTTCAGCTATGAAAGTTGAAAAGAATTACTTAATTGGAGCAATGGTGGTGATTGAAACAAATTATTTGCCTTTGTTTGGAATGATTATTAATTGTACAATACCGGATATTATAATGTTGAGATGAATTGCTTATATCAAGTTATTAAATCCAAAATTTAGACATATTGCAGGAAAAGATAATCCGGTAGCAAATATGTTATCTTGAGCAAGATATGATGGAGAGGATGAGATGATTGAGGATATTGATAATATGGGTACAAAATTTTATTCAGTTTCACAATTAAACAAAGAAGATATGTTATTTCATTAAAAAAATTATGAAAGAGAATTCTTCGATATTGGATATTATTTGAGTATATTAACCAAGCATACTATTTGGTTTATTGAAAAATTTAAACAAATCAAGAAATAGGCATATAAGTTCATATTATAAGGTGGATTTCTGTGGAAGAGGCTAAAATCAAATGTTAGAATGCCGCAACAAGTAGTAGATATCAAAGAAGATCAAAAAAAATTACTCAAAGAATTTCATGATAGTCTATGGGCAGGGCATAGAGGTATTTGGACTACTTTTGCTAAATTAAAAGAATAATATTGGTAGAAAAATATATATCGAGATGTGACTTCATTTATAGAATCTTGTATAATTTATCAAATATATTCGAATATACATCATCAAGATGGTCTACATCTAACATATCCCTCAGCTATTCATTTTAAATGGGTTGTGGATTCGGTTTTTATGCCAATGGGACTATGGCAAATGAAATATTTAGTTTTGGCTCATCAAGATTTATTGAACCAAGTAGAAGTCATGACATTAAGAACAAAGTCTATAGAAGGAATTTACAGATTTTTACTTGAGGATGTTATTTGTTGCTATGGATGTGTGGGGAAGATCACTGCAGATCGTGGAGAATTGAATGCACAAGAAGTATGCAAATTCTTTAAGAGATGTGGAATTAAATTATCATTGACTACTGCTTATAATCCAGAGGGGAATGCAAAGAGTGAACGTGGACACCCACCAATTGTAAAAACTTTAGTTAAAGCTTGTAATAGAAGAAAAAAAGAATGACCTTGATTTCTACCTTATGCATTATGGGCTGATCGAATAACATATAGTTCAATGATGGAATATATGCTAATGGAACTTATGACGGGTCAAAAACCTATTATGCCAATTAAAAAACATGTGCTAATTTGGAGTATGCTACCTTGGAAAGATGGATTAATAAGAGAAGAATTGTTGGCTATTAAAATTTGGCAACTTGAACAAAGATTAGAAGATATGGAATTGGCATTAAAACAATTACAAGAGGCAAGGCTAAAGAATAAGGCTTGGTTTGATAAATGACATTGCTTGGGGCCTAAAACAATTGAAGAAGGTGATTGGATACTTGTTTATGACAACAGTATAGTACCTTACAAAAATTTTCAAAACGTTGGTTTGGGCCATATATAGTGGTAACAGTGCATGATAATGCTACATATTCATTGAAGGAATTGGATTGTACAAGATTGAAGATACCTATTGCTGGGAAGTGAGTGAAGGTTTTCAAAAGACGAGACGGAGAAATAAATGTGGAGGATCATGTTGAAGATATCAATGAATTTGAAGAAGACAATTATATTGAAATGGATGATGAAGAAGAACTTGGTGCAGAAAATGAAGAGATGATATGATGCCAACTATGACATATGCTTCAATTGGCGTATACCGGAGGATGCGTAGGTTCAGAGGGGATGGATGTCGTATTGCAACATGTTTATATAGTGAAAAATATGGATAAGAATAAATTATAATTAATACTTCATTATCTTGATTCAATAGGAACTTAGGATATTTAAGAAAGAATTTATAAAAGCCTCTTAGATTACTTTTTTATTTTAATAGCTATTAGATAAAAGTTAGTTATTAAATTTTTTTTTTAGATTGTACAAACTCTACTACTACTTTTGAAAAACCATAAGTTAATAAAAATCAAATAGAGAAGATAAATAGTTAGTATGGTTGATAGTAGGATTAAGTTGAGGATAGGACTAAGCTTAAAAATCCTTAGAATTAGTTGGATTGATACCCAGGGATTGCCCATATATGAGACAGGGTCAAAATTGGACCTCCAACCACAAAAATGGCCACCAAGGACATGATGTCGGAAAATTTGGAGATTGGTGACTAGAATTAGAGAGCTAGTTTGAAGCTTGTTTGAAGGACATTAAGCTTATTGCCATAGGATTTTGGAAGACTTAGCATTTGCTATTCAAAATCAAGATTTATATAGGAGATTACGTTTTTATACAATAAAATTAGAATTAACACTTATGGCTATTCCGTGCAATTGGTACAATACTTATAATTGAAATTTTGATAATATATGATTGATTGAGTGTTCTAAAATTGAGTGAAAAATTGTAGAAATCTAATAATGCATTTGAAATTTATTTAGTCTTGAGTACAAGGAGGTACCAAAAATTGGCAGTTTTGGATTGGTTGGAATTTTTGCGATATCTTGAGATCTATCAATTGAATCAAGAAGAAAATTGGCACAATATTGGAAGACTTGAAGATAAAACTATACACCAAATTTTAGCTAAAGTAAATAGTTACAAAAGGAGAAATTATTGCTGGGGCTTCTGTATTAACTTTCAAGCTGGCGACCAAGTAACATCAGTGCGGGTTTTGATCAATTTTCTACAATATGTAAGTTGGATTGGATTGAAACATTTTGAGCATATAGAAGGCTTTTGTTTGCATTTGTGTGCAAAGTTTCATACTAAGTTGACAGTTAGATTAAAAATTATAGCTTATTGAAATTCATTGATTGAAATTAAGACTTGTAAAGAGATTCTTAGTTGCTTGATTGTAACAAGTAATAAGCAATTGGAATTTATATGTAGAAGAAGTTATTAAAAAGAGTATTTTTAAGCTCTTTACATTGATTCAAGCACTCTTGATATGATATTCAAATCATACTTTTTGTATACGAAAAAAACTTGGTAAAGGTCATTGAGTTTATGGGAACTGAAATTTCACCCTCCACAACGAGGTGCCTGGTGCATTTCCAAATAGGACAATACATTATACGATACCAATGACTGGACTAGGATCGTCTTCTAAATAGTGATGCCATTCTTAAAAAGAATCGATAATTACAAAAAGTTCTTTATTATGGATTTTGTAGCTGATTTTTGTTGCTGAAAATTTCCTGGAATGAAAAGCTACTATGTGGAGTTTGTTATCTACTCCCATTTATAACAATACCGCCTTCAAAGCAAAGTTTGATGCATTTATTTCCATAAAAAATGCCTTGAAAAAATTGACATGATACAAGATTAGTGTAGAAGTAAAAGTTGTCTTTAAATCCTCAAATAATGCTTCTGCTTCTTTGCTCCACTTGAATTTGTCCTTACAAGTTAAGCATGTAAAATGATCTATAATTTGCAAAAAGTTCTTGACAAAGGTTCAATGGTAATTAACAAATCTCAAAAAGCATTGCACATCTTATACTGTTTTTGGAATCTTCAAATCCATGATTGTCTAGACTTTCTTTGGATCCATTTTGAAACCATCATTTGAAATGATATATCCTAAGAAGTCAACTTGAATAGTATGAAATACACACTTTTTTTATCTTGGCATATAATCCTGCATCTCTAAGTTTTTATAATACAGAACAAACATGAAGTTCATATTCTTCTGTATTCTTAGAATAGATCAAAATGTCGTCTAAATAACAGACAATAAAATCATCAAAAAACTCACAAAATACGTTATTTATAAGGTGTTGAAAAGTAGCTAGTGCATTTGTAAGTCCAAAAGGCATGACATTATATTCAAAATATCTATACCTTATTTAAAATTCAGTCTTCTATTCCTCAGCTTCTTTAATGCATACTAAATTGTATGCTCCTTTTAAATCTATTTTTCTATAGATCTTAACTTAATTCACTTGATCAAGAAGTCCAGATATTAGAAACAGAGGATATCTATTCTTGATGGTAATCTTGTTGAGTCCTTGATAATCTACACACAACCGTAGTGATCTATCTTTCTTCTTTATAAATAAGAAAAGAGCTCTTGCTAGGGATTTTGAATGGCGTATAGAATTCTTGGCCAAATTTTCATCAATGTATTTCTTGAATTTAGCCAATTCATTTTGGAATAGACTGTAGATTAGTCCAAATCGAGGCTGAGTTCTTTCTTTGAGATCAATTGAACAATCATATGAATGATGCTCTGAAAGAATGTCTGTATAGTTCTTTTCAAAAGTGTCTTGAAAATCTTGATATTGGCTTGGAATGCCACTTAAAGTCCTTCCACCATCAAAAATGGATGTAGCATAAATAACAAAAGATGATCCTTCTTTTGCTTCATTCATAAAAAAATTTGTGCCTATAAGTACGAGTTTTATTATATTAAGCTTATGATTTGTTATTTGATTTACGAGACTCTTATTAATGCTTTGAAAAAAATCAAGTCTATGAGAAATCCAATCCATTTGATGATTATACTTTTTTAGCTATGATAAATCTAAAATGACTGGATTAGAAGGAGATTTAATTATATTAAAGATTACATAATTATTATAACCATCTATTATTATATTTATAAGAAGGATTTCATAAATAATATTTCCAAAAGATAACAAGTGATCATCTATGACTTCTACATGTACGGATTTTTTTTTTGTATTGAAAGTATTCTACAACTTTTAAGAAATTTTTTATCTAAAAGAATTATTAGGGATTATGGTTTGTTTTTTGAGAGGATTCAAACATCAAAGGCCAAGGTCAGAAAGTTTAGATTTTTAGATATGGTTTTGGTACAAATCTTGTATGATTTGGACATTTTATGAAAGAGATATAAGCGCTCAAAGTTAGGGTGTCAAAATTTTATCTACTATCACTCTTTTAAGCATAACACACGCTTACTAAAAGCAATAGACAATTGGAAATTGGGGTTAGAAATAACACTTTCTTGGCTACACTTTTTATATATAATTTGATAAAATCCAAGCTAGATTGAAGGAGATATTGGGAGTTGAAGTCAGTGCTTGTAACTTAAGGGCAGTAAGTAACCCTGCTTATCTAGTGGGTACATTTTGAACTATATCTTAGGCAATTTGATAGATTTTTGGCTCAAAATTTTTAGAAGTGTATATTTTTATACTACAAGACTATATACAAAATTTTTGTGGCATTAAAATTTTGGGTTTGTAAGATATAAGGAAAATAGTGCTCGGATGTCTGTGAGCTAAGGATTTAAGCACCTACTACGAGTTTTGAGATATTAGACAATTAAAAATAAATTTATAGTTGATTCTTTTTTGTGGTGAAACTTAAGAAGATTATTTACACTTTGAAAAATAATTTATAGAAATTGATTAGTTGGATCAAGAGTTATTGGACTCTAATAATCAAGAAGAAATAAGTCCTTATGGGTGAATAAAGTTTTGAAGGGTTTTTGTAGAAATTTGAACCTTTTTTGTACAAACCTACTTGAATACAAGAGGGTTTATCTATATAACTTCTCTTTTGTAATATTTTTATATTATTTATCTTTTTTATTAAGAACAAAACACTTATTAGAGTTTAGCCAATAAGTTTCAAGTTAGCTCTCTACAGCCGGATATCCATTGTATTCCCAGATAGAAGTTCACGCCATACAACAACAATCCCTATTATAATTAGACAGACTCTTTTTCTAACATATTGTCTTCTTTAATAGTCGTACTCTTTATCTTGTGGTTGTATCATTTCTTTGAACAATGCTAAGCAGTGTGCTTAGGTTCTTTATAATATAAATATAATCCTTCTTGACGACGATGAGTCTTTTCTTATTTAGTAAGAGGTTTAAAATATATTGCGTCAATTTACATGTCTTCTACTTTTGAATATATGTATTAAAAAGATGTTGATATTACCATTGTATTGTAGTAATATTAAAGCTTCCTTATGTAGCTCTCTTATTGAAATTCAAATAGCCGATTGTCACATTTCACAGCAAAATCAATTGTTTGACTCAATGTCTGAGGATTGGATAAGTTGAGCATCAATTTTTTTATCTCATATTATAATCTATAGAGAAATTGGCTAATAAGCACAGCATCATTTCACTTGGTGTCAATTGCTAATTGTCAAAATTGTGAAGTATATGATATCAGTGATTAATTGTCTTATCGCAAGATACAGATCTTGTTGATTATGACACAAATTGCATCATGTTTTCTATACATAAATCAAAATTTTACTAAAAATGTCTCTATATTATCTAATATTGGATCACGTTGTTTAAGAAAAGATGAAAATCATGATAAATCAGAACTTGACAGTAGTGTTCTAATAAATCTAACTTGTAACCCTTGGGTTGGATAACTTTGGGATTGAAGTTCAATCACCAGTTGTATTTGATTAGTGAATCTTTGAAAGTTAAATGTGATGCCATCAAACTTCTTATGCAAACTAATTTTTAATTCTTTGATGTTTGAATGGTGTTCAATTGTAGGTGAAGTGGTATGGTTTGAAGTAACCCCAATCATCTCTATATCTTCACTTCTTGTTCATCTTGTTGCTCCTTGTGATAGTACATTGAGTTGATGCATTACAAGCATTAATTCTCTCATTTGTTCTTGCATTTGTGCCACTGCACTTTTTATTTCAATAAGCTTTGTTATGATACTACAATAGAAAAGAAAAAAGATGTCTACTCTCATTATAAAATAAAACACTCAAGAACAAAAGAAAAAATTCTAGGAATAATATACAACTTCTAATATGCTTATGTCTTATTAATAGAAAAGAATAATACACTCTTAATCAAAAAAAGACAAAGCTCTGATATTGTAACTTCACTCTCCTTAATCTGTTAAAGACACGAACTAAAATAAATGCATAAGTTAGTGAAAACTATATCAAAAGAAAATAATAAGATAGAAATAAAGAAGCATGTATATTCAAGAAGAAATTGGAATGACTAATGCCAAAGATTAGAAAATACATGAGACTCTTGAACTAGACTAGAAGCAAGAAAGGAGCTAGTTCTTGTCAGTCTTGCCAACACAAGTTTGGTGTAATCCAGAGTGTTACCTTGTTCTTCATATTAATCTAGTTTCTTATTCTTGATCTAGTTCTTATTCTTGTCTATCCGGTTTCTTGTTCTTGAAGTTATTCTGTTTCTTATTCTTGATCTAGTTCTTGTTCTTGTCCATCCAGTTCTTTGTTCTTGAAGTTATTCTCGTTCTGATTTCTTCTCCTTAGGTCTTTGTTAATTTGCTATCTTGCATCCCTGATAGTTTGGCAAGACTTACTTACATAATCATATCAAAGCTTAGATCTCTTGATAGAGAGTGGATTACCCCTCTTCAAGATACTATTGCGTTCTAGAGGAGTGCGGACTACCCCCCTCTAGATTGATATGTTTACTTATTGTAGTTGATTTTTCTTTAGTTGATTTTTCTTTAGAAAGAGTGGATTATTCCTTTCTTAAGTTATATCATTACATTTTAGAGGTTGCGGATTACCCTTCTGTAAACTAACTGTCTCAAAGTATTCCTTTTAGTATAGAAAATACTAACGGCTTATTGATTTTTTCTTTTTTAAGATGGAAATAGATGAGATTAATGGAGGTGCATCTTTACAAACAGAGAATAGAGTGACAACACTTGCAGATCTTTGAGCCCTATTGGATATAATATGAGAAGAAATGACATTCTTCCACAATCACAGAAAAGAATCGCAAATGGAGCAAGTATCTGAAAAAACTGACCGAGAGATTCATAACTTATAACAAGAGATTATTCGATAAAGAGAAGCAAGCGGTAAACAAGCTATATACACAACTTCTCTAAAAATTCCAAGGATTGTCATAAAAGAGCCAAAAGTTAGTATGCCTGATAAGTTTGATGGAACAAGATCCAACTTTCGAGGATTTGTACAACAAGTGCGACTTTACTTACCACTATATCCATCTCGTTACCTAGATGGATTCACTCAAGTTACTTTTGTGGGCACCCTTTTATCAGAAAGTGCTTGATCATGGTTTGCGCCACTATTAGAAAAGAATTCTCCAATCCTGTACAACTTAGAAGCTTTTATGGAAAGATTTATGGCTGTATTTGGAGACAATGATCGAGAAAGAGTAGGAGAGAGGAAGATCCAAAATCTACAACAAAAGCAATGTTCAATTGTAATTTATGCCGCAAAATTTTAACAACTTACTTGTGATCTTGATTGGAATGATAAGGCTTTTATGACTTGATTTCATTATGGCCTAAAGGATAATGTAAAGAATTTATTGATCAAGATGCCAAGAGTTGAAAGCTTAGAGGAACTCATAGCTCAAGCTATTACTTGTGACAATCGCCTATTTAAACTATGACAAGAAAGGCAATCAATTTTCAACAATACTTATCAAAGTACAACTACTACATCTTTAAGAGTATTGGAAAAGCCATTAACATATTCTGAACCTATGCAAATTGATACGACTCAATTCAAGCCATTAACACCAGCGGAAAAGACTAGACGTCGATAAGAAAATTTATGCCTATATTGTGGAAGATCCAATCATAAGATAAGGATTTTGCAACCAGGCACAATCTACTACTTATAAAGAAGACCCATCCTGCACCAATTGAAGTCATTGATGGACAAAACCTTGCATCAAGAGATGTTGTCGAAGAAACCCAACTGTTGGAAGTGATACTAGGAGATCAAGTATCACAAATTGTTTTCAACATCATTAGATGTCCGACAAATCCTATTGTCATTGGACTTCCTTGATTTGAGCTACATAATCTTGATATTGATTGGAATACGAGGAAGATTTTCTCAAGATCCATACATCAAAAGAAGAAACGAGGTACTATTGTATTTCTTAAAGCTAAAGCATTTATGCAAGCAGCAAAAAAAAAAGATGCATTTGCATTGTATGCTATCCCAATGAAAGATCAAATGGAGTAACTAAAGCAGGAAATTCCTAATCAATATTGCAACGTAGAAGACGTATTTGAAAAGAAAAAAGCAGACATATTATCCCAACATCGTTCTTATGATTGTGCAATTGAATTACAAGATGGAGCTCAACCTCCATTTGGTCTCATTTACAATCTGTCACAAATGGAGCTTATAGCCTTATGAGAATATATTGATGAAAATCTAGCCAAGAATTTTATTCGACATTCAAAATCGCCTATTGGAGCTTCTATATTAATTGTGAAAAAGAAGGATGGTTCCTTATGTATGTGTGTTGACTATCGAGGTCTGAACAAGGTAACTATAAAAAATTGCTATCCATTATCATTAATCTCAGGATTATTGGAACAATTAGGACAAGCAAAGAAATTTACAAAGATTGATTTAAGAGGCGCCTACAATCTAGTCAGGATTAAAGAAGGAGATCAATGGAAGACAACATTTTGCACAAGGTATGGACATTTCAAGTACAATGTTATATCTTTTGGACTTACAAATGCACCTATAGTCTTCCAACATATGATGAATGATATCTTATGAGAATACTTAGATGACTTTGTAGTCATCTACTTGGACGATATCTTGATCTTTTCTAAGAATGAAGAAGAGCATGAATATCATGTACAAAAGATATAAAAGAAACTACGAGAAAGTGGATTATATGCCAAATTAGAAAAATGCTCTTTCTACCAACCATCAGTCAAATTTTTGGGATATATTGCTTCAAAAAATGGAATTTCCATGGATCCAAAGAAGATACAAACTATTATGGAGTAGAAACAACTGTCATCAATTAGAGATGTACAATGTTTCTTGGAATTTGTAAATTTCTACAGAATCTTCATCAAAGATTATTCCAAGATTGCGACTCTATTAACGCGACTTATAGGCAAAGACAAATTTATTTGGGATGATAAGGCTGAAGAAGCATTTAAGGAGCTAAAAGAATCTTTCACCTCTGCTCCTATACTTGTCCACGCAGATCCAACAAAATCATTCATTCTGGAAATGGATGCCTCAGATTTTGTATTGGAATCTATACTCTCTCAAACTAATGATGATGGTCAAGTACATCCAGTAGCATTCCGCTCTCAAAAAATTTCAGCTGTAGAGATTAATTACGAAATCCATGACAAAGAATTATTGGCAATTGTTGATGCTTTTGAAAAATGGTGCCATTTGTTGGAAGGAATTCAACACAAGATCATGATATATATCGACCACTAAAACTTAGAATATTTTATGAGTGCTTAAGTTCTAAATCGTCGACAAGCACGATGGAGCATGTCATTATCTTGATTTGATTTTATAATTACATATCTTCTAAAAAAACTTCAAGGAAAACCAGATGCCCTTTCTCGACGATCATATCTTGCACCAAGAATACGAGACATTGTATTTGATCAACAAAAATCAATCATGTTGAAGCCATACAATTTGCAGTTAAAGACATTGATGATATCTACCTATACAAATACAACTCTCAAGATGGAAATCTAGAAAGCAATGAAGATAGATCTATTTATAAAGAGCATCCAATAACATTTAAAAAATGCACATGTGGAAGAAAATAATAATTTCAAATTGGAAGATGGATTGTTGTACTTCAAGAATCTCTTATATGTTCCTCAAGGACCTACAAGACTTCAAATCCTTCAAGTTCGACATGACCTTCCAACAGTTGGACACTTTGGCTTCAATAAGACCTTGGGATTGATATCAAGAAATTATTAGTTGCCTCAAATGTGGAAATTGGTGAAAAAATTCATCCAATCATGCAAAATTTGTGCGCGAAAAAAGATTCCAAGACACCAACCATATGAACTTCTGCAACCCCTTCCAGTTCCTAAGGGCCCATGGCAATTGTTATTTATGGATTTCATTATAGACCTCCCAATTTTGAATGGAAAAGGTTCAATTTTTGTGGTGGTAGATCGTCTTACCAAGATGGCACACTTTATCCCATGCAACAAGACTATTTTTGGAGAAGAAATAGCTAATCTTTTTATTGATAATATTTATCAAATATATGGCCTTTTAATTGACATTATTTCAAATCGAGGACCACGATTTGTATCAAACTTTTGAAGAGGATTATTTTGGCTTTTAAAGGTCAAGATCAACCTCTCATCCGCTTATCATCCTCAAACAGATGGTCAAACAAAACAAGTGAATCAGATCTTAGAACAATATCTTCATTGTAGTATAAATTACCAACAAGATGATTGAACGGACTTTCTATCATTGGCTGAGGTTGCATACAATAACTCCAAACATTCTTCAACAAAGCAAATTCCATTCTTTTCAAACTATGGATACCACCTTAGAGTAGATCCATTCCAAATTGAAGATGTGGAAAGCCCTGCTGCAGAGAATCAAGTTATTTATTTAAAAACCATCGATGAAGAATTGAAATTCCAATTACAAATAACCCAAGATCAATATAAAGACTATGCAGACATTTATCGCAAGAACCAACCAAATTTCAAAGTAGGAGATCATGTCTGGTTACTTTGATGAAATATACAAACAAATCGACTATCACAAAAATTAGACTATCAAAGACTTGGACCTTTTACAATTCTACACCAAGTAAATCCAGTAAATTTTTGTCTTGAACTACCAAGTAGCATGCACATTCATCCAGTCTTTCATGTCTCGCTCTTAGAAACCTATTATAAATCAAATATTGCTAGAAGAACTATTCCACCACCAGCTCTAGTTGAAATCAATCAAGAGATTGAATACGAGGTGGATGAAATATTAGATTCACATATAAGATATGAACAATTGAAATACTTCATCTATTGGAAGGGCTATGGAGTTAGCAAAAGAACATGAGAATCCTCAGATAACTTTAAGAATGCACTTAAGAAGGTTCGCCAATTCCATCAACAATATCCTAAAAAACCTAGATTCAATAGTCATTAAAGATTTTGTTGACAATAACATCTCTTGGCTTCTAAATGATGCTTCCTATCAACAATAAAAGACCAATATAAAAAGGAGAGAGCCACACCAAGACTAGCACTTGTATTTTCCTAGGATAGAATAGATCTTGCTAGAAGCTTATTAGTTATTATGTCAAATCTTTGAGTTTCAAGGGAATTGTAAGAACAAGAGTCAGAAGACTCTTGTGGCATACAAGCGATTGGGGAATCATTGCAACTTT
Organism: Physcomitrellopsis africana; assembly: GCA_036785485.1. NCBI lineage: Eukaryota > Viridiplantae > Streptophyta > Bryopsida > Funariales > Funariaceae > Physcomitrellopsis > Physcomitrellopsis africana. The sequence goes on from JAWRVF010000258.1 coordinate 177,165, forward strand.
CACAATTTGCTAGGTTTGAAGAACATGGACAAGATGAAGAAAGAGTATTCCAACACCAAATAAGGCCATGCTTGGAATCTTTGGAGATATGGCTTCATCACAAAAATCTCGATTCAAATGCCCGAGCTTTGGTAATATTCCTCAAAGTTTGAAAGGTGATTCTAGGTGGACCAGAAATTATGTTTGGAGGATGTTTTCAAGGTCGCAACAAAGAACAAATTCTTGGATGGGATGTTGGTCTAATAGAGGTTATATCTGGAGGTCATCGATGCCATCTCAAGGGTCCTTTTGAACCGATAATCAACAAATAAAAGATGGAATATGTTGCTTTTTTACTCCGACAAATTTTAGAATTTTTATACATATGATTTGATTATCAAATTGCTTCGGCTTCTCGTAAAACTCATTGCTAGAAGGGAAGATGATGTCACGGACATACTTTAAGCCACTATTAGAACTTTTTGTAGTCTTCTAGAACCTTCTATAGCTTTTTAAAATCTTTTAGAATCTTCTAGAAGCTTCTAAAATCTTCCTCAACCTTCTAAGATTCCCCGTAGATTTTTTAAAGTCTTCCAAAATCTTTCTCAAACTTCTAGAATATTCTAAGATATTCTTAGGACCCTCTAGAATCTTCTTTAATCTTTCAAGATCTCTCATAGATTTTTTAGAGTCTTCCAAAATCTTCCTCAAGCTTTTAGGATATTCTAAGATACTCTTAGAAGGTCCAATAGGATATAAGGCATCATAGTATAAATAAGAGACAAGACTGAGGAGCACCTCAGTCTTGCCAACATAAGTTTGGAGTAATCCAGAGTGTTACCTTGTTCTTGATATTAATCCAGTTTCTTATTCTTGATCTAGTTCTTATTCTTGTCTATCCAGTTTCTTGTTCTTGAAGTTATTCTATTTCTTATTCTTGATCTAGTTCTTGTTCTTGTCCATCCAATTCCTTATTCTTGAAGTTATTTTAATTCTGATTTCTTCTCCTTAGTTCTTTGTTAATCTGCTATCTTGCATCTCTGACACTTACTTAGCTTATTCTATAATCTATCAACATGTGCGACACATGGCTAGAAGCTATCAACATATAAAACATGTGGCTAGTTTGTTGACCAAATTTCTGACCTACCAATCACCTATAGACATGTATAAAGGTGATTCCATATCTATGAAGCTTCTAGGAAGCTTTTTTATATGATATTATCAAATTAACTTATTTATCTATTTCTATTAATTAGATAATTATTGGAATAAATTTTATGTCCATAACAAATGGCCAAATAGAATAAGTTAATTAAATTTTAGAGCAATATTTATAATGTAGCATAAACTATCAACAAGACAATTGGATATCATATCTACCATTAGTAAAATTTACATATAATAATATTATTCATGCTTTAACTTAGCAATCACCATTTTACTCTAACTATAGATACCATTTAAAGCTTAATCTATGAAATATGCTAAAAAATAATAATATAATAGGTGAAGGATTTATAAAGCATCTATCGCAACATCAAACAATCTTGAAGCTTCAATTGCAAGCAACTTAAGATGCTTATAAGACATCTATAGATAAATTTAAGAATCAATTGCTTGCTTTTCATATTGGAGATAAAGTATGGCTTCTTTGACATAATATCAAGATCAAGCAACGATATAATAAGTTGGACTATCATAGATTAGGACCATTTTCTATCCAAAAGCAAATTAATTCAATGGCATTCACTTAGAACTACCATCTTCTATAAACATATATCTAATTTTTTATATTTTTCTTTTAGAATCTTATAGATAGTTGCATATTTTTGGAAGAGTACAATAATTATTATCTATTATTTAAATCTATTATTGTAAAGAATATGAGGTTAAAAAAGTGTTTGATTCATAGCAAAATTGAAATAAATTAGAATATCTTGTTTATTGGTGTAGCTATGATATTAATGAGCGCATATAGAAATTGGCCAAAAATCTTGTCAATGTGCCTCAAAAGATATAGGAATTTTATCAACTCTATCTACACAAATTCAAACATATTTGATAATAATTTCTTAATAAATATTGGATTTGAAAAATACCTATGAAAGAAAGAGAGTCAAATCAAAGCCTTCATCAATATTTAGTCATTTGTTCTAAGATAGAATAGAGTTATAGAAGCAAGTTAGTCACCATATCAAATCTTCAAGCATTGAGAGAACAAGATTCAAAAGATTCACTTGCTATGTAAGCTTTGAATAAACCAATACAATTTTCTTAGCCTTCAATTGAGCAAAGTGAGGACAATACATTTTAGTACCAAGTATGATTATAATTGGAGCCATTAAGAGCAACAACCAACCATACAAGTTTTGATTCCAATGTTTGAATTTTAGTGATATTACTTGAATTTGAAAAGATAAATCTTTTTAAGCCTGAGATCTTATTTGGAGGATGTTTTGAAGGCCATAATAAAGATTAGATCCTTAGATGGGATGTTTCAATAATAGAGGTATTAGCTTAAGATCATAAGCATTTTCTTCAAAGATTAGTAGAACCTATTGTCCAAGAACAGAGAATAAAATACATAGCTTTATTAATATAATATATTTTTAATTTTATATATATGTAGGAAGATTTTCAAAGAAATGAGCTCATCTTTGAATTTTTCGCTAAAAAAGAGTATAATATTAGGGATGTATACTTTGGAAGTTCACAAAATCTTTTAGAATATTTTAGAGATTTCTTAAGTGATGAAAGTAGCTCAAGAAGCTTCTTAGTTAGTAAGAGGAGCTCAAGAAGCTTCCAAATTGGTAGAAAGAGCTCGAGAAGCTTCCAAGTTGGTAGAAGCTATTCAAGAAGCTTTTTAGTTTGATGGAAGCTGCTTAAGAAGCTTCCTAGACATGGATACATATGGGAGTTGAGGCTAAAGAATTCTTCAATCTTGACAACACATCTCTTGGAGTTTTAACTCACATTTCTTAAGTGTTGTTGATGTATTCATTTAGATAATTCAAATTCTTGTCAGTTTCGTCTTAAAACCTTTTCTAATTCAAGTCTCGTGTTTTATGTTCTTGTATTTTTGATAGTCTTATAAATCTTTAATAAAATATATATATATATATATATATATATATATATATAGAAATATTAAACATCAACTTTCAATAGTTGGTTTAAAAAATTTCAATAAATTACCAATAATATTTTTTAGAAATTTATTAAGTCAAAAAAAAACCTAAATTTTTTTTGTTTGATTAGTTTTTTATATTTTTATTGGCTTTTGTTTTTTATATAATAAATTTGATGCCATAACTCATGATAATATATCTTTAAAAATTCATCATCTGTCATATATCTTTAAAAATTCATCATCTATCTAAAAAAATAAAATATGCCTTTAATTTTGATAAATATTTTTTTTATTCAATTAGTATAGAGGATTTGAAGATGTCCAACTTCTAAGTTTCACTAAAATTTTATAACAAAGTTTTCTTTGATATAGAAGATAATAAAATATATTTATTTATAAAATATTAACAAAACTTTCAAAGACATTCTTAATAGATTTGGAAAGAAAATTGTAGACTTTTATAATTTATTTATTCTTTAGAATACCACATATGTTTCCTTAAGATCTTGTTAAGTTTTTCAAGACCATATCTTTACAAATATAATTTTTATTAGTAAACATAAAGTTTATTCTATTATCATCTACTTAATAAGAGGATTTTTATCTTTATTTTTCTTAATATATTTTGATGAATTATGAAGTTATGTCTCTCTAAATACTTTTTAATTTTTAGAGAGAACATGCTACTTTATTGTTATAAGTGATTATATCTTTTAACAATCCATAATTTCTAATTTGCACCTCTTTGATATTTAATTCTATTAAGGATAAAAACTGTTCATATATGTATATATATATATATATATACACACACATACACCTAAGTACCTTAATTCTTAGGTGTTACTGCAAAATCTTCTTTGCTACTTTAGCACTGGTAAAACGTTTTACCAGTGCTAAAGGAAGACAAATGACAAAGACAGATATTTAAACACTTCATATGATTTATTAATGACCATATTACTATGTTATTAAGTATCTAAGAAAAACCATAAAGTCATTGTAAAATGATAACTGATAAGGTGCACTACAAATCCCACACATAATTTTACATAAAATATTTTTTTTGCTTTTTCTGTAAAGGGGTTATCAATATCACCACTAAAATTAGAAAATTAAGAACAAGACTTAATCATTCTAAATGCGCTTAATAATATTTTTATAGCTGTCGCTATGGCAACAGTTGCTTTCTTTTACCATGTACTAATTTCCTAAGAAATAGTTATTTTTCCATGATTGGATATACTGCATTTTTTTATTTGTAATTTCTTAATTTTTTATTTAATGATAATAATTCATTTATATAAGTTGTAAAAATAAGTTGTAAAAATAAGTTGTACTCACCAAAAACGGAATTATACTTCAGAAAAAAATGAGCTGAAACCAGTGTCCACGCCCTCCTCCACGATGGCGTCGGATGAAAGTATATGAATAGAGATGGATGAAGAAAAGGGAGTGACGAGCATGGATGACGCCGGGTCGTAGGGCTGCACCAAGCAAAGCCAGCCACATGGATGAGTCTTATCCTCTGGGGCTTCGTTTATCCCCGCCCACTCTCCCGATTCTGGGCTTTGTAAGGGTGGTCTTGTGAGCTCGAATATCCACAGCTCCATGAGAGCAGGGATCTAAGGGATCTCGGTTGCACGTCTCTCTGAGGTAGCGGGTGTTTGTTGTTGTTGGTGTTCGTTGTAGTTGTTGGTAGCAATGGCAGCTATGGCAGCAGCAGCGCAGACTGTGGCAGCCGGGGCTCTGTTAGGTAGCCAGGGTTTTGGGTTGGCCAACAGCCGCTTCGCTGGTGCGCAATTTGGCGTCAAGGGAGCTTCAAATAGCTCCCGCCTCAGCTGCCGCACTACTTTCACCATCCCTAAGAGTCGCCAGGGGCTGCTCGAGGAGGCGGAGAAGCGGTGGGAGGCTGCTCTTGAGAGCCCCCTGTCTGGGGTTCAGTTTACCAATGATGAATTCGCCGATGCTCTTTCAAAGTATGACTTCAGCTTTGAAATTGGCGACATGGTATGTGAGGGAGTTTCCAATTTCGTGTTTCGCATTGGCCGCATTGCTCAGTCGACTTCTCAATTTTTTTATGGATAATTAACTCTGTTCAATTTTAAGGTTTATTTGTTGATGTCGACCTCGTCTTTGCAGGTCAAGGGTGTTGTCTTTAAGTCAGACTACAATGGTGCTCTCATCGATATCGGGGCCAAGGCACCAGCTTATTTGCCCATGGGAGAGGCTTGCATTCACAAATTGAGGAGCGTCGAGGAAGTTGGACTCTACCCTGGAACAGAAGAAGAATTCGTTATTATTAAGGACGATGATGACCATGGTCGCATGATCTTAAGTTTGAGGAAGATTCAATATGACTTGTGCTGGGAGCGATGCGCGCAAATGTTGGCCGATGACGTCGTCGTTAGGGGAACGGTGGGTCAGTTGACTGCCTCTTAAAGGATAACCTCTGTTCAGTTAATTGTTAGAACCACATTTGCAGGTGACCTAGTTTTCTCTTAAATACTTAATCCTGACCACCTTCCGTGGTTTCAGAACCTTCAGCAGGAGGTCTTGGTGGTGTGAACATACAACCGCTACATGAACATTCGAAATTGCGATTCGGTCCTCGTCATAACACTTTTTGAACAGTCCTAATACACAGTAAGCCTAGGTTTTGTGTGTACGAGATTTCCCTTGTAGATAATAATATATGCCCCTGGGTTTGGAATGGGTGAGAGGTTAAGAGAACGAGTACATTCCAAGAATTGTATTAGTATCAGAATGACTAATCATTGTTGCCGCTGAATGCTCTTTATATTTGGTAGCGTAAGACAAGCAGTGGTCATTGGAGCTCAGTCTCTCTACGTGCGTTTTTATCTTGCTGAGTCCTCCTTTGCACTGAAATCCTAGTGGAGTTTAGGAACCTCCGTGATTTCCATTCTGAAGCATTTAGGTTTTTCTCCTGTCGAATGTCTCTCCTTGAAACTGCACTGAGGTCTTTCGACATTCTGTTGATTGGCACTGAATTATTTTCTTCCGTGTACAGATCTTGTCGCACAACTCAGGAGGGTTTGTTGTAGATGTTGAGGGCCTGCGTGGTTTCGTGCCTTTCTCTCAGGTTTCAGCTGTAAGTACTTCGTTTTACCTTGAATCTCTCTGGAAATCATGGGCATCTGGTATATTTTGGCATGCTTGATTTCTGCATTATAACATCTTTCGGTCGAAGTTTTATGTTCAATATGATTAAAATTTCCGCGCGTGGTGCTTGCTCTACTCCATTGGCAGAGGGGTGCCCAGTCCAACCCTGAAGAACTTTTGAACAAGGAAATCCCTCTCAAGTTCCTCGAGGTTGATGAGGAGCGCACGCGTCTTGTTCTTAGCAACAGGAAAGCAACCTTTGCCGAGAACCAGTCAGCCTTTGGAATTGGTTCAGTTGTTGTCGGAACCGTCCAAACTGTTAAGCCATACGGAGCTTTCATTGATATCGGAGGAGTCAGTGGCCTTCTGCACATCAGCCAAATTAGTCACGATCGCCTCACAACCGTTGAGACTGTACTATCACCTGGAGATAAATTGAAGGTACTTGGTCTTACTAGTCTCTGTGGAAGTCTTTGGTGTTTAGTCCGTGCACAGGGATCTTCACGAACTATTACGCATGTTGACATAACTTGATTGTCTTTTTTATTTCGTTTATAAGACTTGATGACTTCACATGAGAGTGTCAAGGATGTAAATAAACTCCATTAACATGTCTTGTTGTAATTGTTCAGGTCATGATATTGAGTCAGGATAAGGACAGAGGCCGTATTAGCTTGTCCACCAAGAAGCTTGAGCCAACACCTGGTGACATGTTGCGCAATCCACAATTGGTTTATGAGAAGGTAAGTTATTTTCTCTTAATAACCTTCTCTGCTACCTGACTTTCAATGCATTTTTCTCGTCCTAAGTAGTAGAATTGCCAATCTCAATTATCATATTCAAGAAAATTGGGCTCTTGTGGGTGTAATCGTTTCCTCAATTTCTGCAACCTTAATGGATCTTATGTTCTCTTTTGTTGAGGTATTTTCTAAATTACTCTATTATTGCCCCGCAGGCTGACGAGATGGCCAAGACCTTTAGGCAAAGAGTTGCCCAAGCCGAGGCAGCCGCTAGGGCAGAAGAATTGCGACTTCAGCAAGAGGTGTGGAGTCAACAGTCCCCGTTTTCAGCATGTTCAAGTGAATCATAGTCCCGGAGATTATCTGTATTGTTGATCCTCTTGAACGCGGTCACTGACCCTTTTATTTCTGTTTGGTGCAGGCTGGATTTGGTGTGAGGAACGACTTCTCCACAGTCGATGACTCCTTGGGTATTGATAGCCTTGGCTCCTTAGATTTACCCGTGGAGTAGATTTAATTCTAGAGTGATACTTGAAGTCTTGCTCCTACCGGCACCCTGAGCCCCTTTTTACGCCGAACTTCCGAATTAGGTAGTGTGTATTCTTTTTTTAAAAGTTCTCAGAGAAAGAAGTTATTAAAGTTAGTTTTGAAGCAGTCCTTGTCCGGAAGTCTACACGTACTATCACTTTTCATTTTAGTGAGCTAAACAATACCCGCTGGAATGTTGAGAAATGGGGACTGCGTGTTTGTCACAAATTGATCCAATTGCTTAAAGAGGATGTGTCATGTTATCTATCCCATCTAGAAAGGGAGCTGCGAGGCACTAAATATAAGAGCGTTTTCCTCTGGAACACTGTTTCGGAATGTGATATAATTCCACGGAATATTTGAAAAGGAGGGTTTCTAGAGACTTTCGCCCCAAATCTTCACTTTCTATTGCCTTGGAAGGACGGCTAGCAACTTGTTAACTGCACGTCTGTATCATTTAAGTATTCCACTTTGTAATTTAACACACAGGAATTAAATTCCCAAAAAGCGGAAAGGTCTGCTAAGGATAAGACCGACACTTCTGGCTGCTGCACATTAACAAATCTGGACAGCTTGATGCCCTAGAAAGCTGACTTAGACATGATTTCATGGCTGAGAGTTGGCCAGGTAGAACAGTCGTACTTTCTCAATCAGTGGTTATTTTTGGATTTTCCGCACGTGAAATCTATGAATGGTACAATAGGATTGAGGGTCAAGTACTCTTTAAAGTTTAACATTGACTCTTGGTGTAATTTTTTTGAGGTGATTTTCATCTTTAACCAAGGGAGGAGTATCCTCTGTTCTCTACTGGGTATAACACAGTTTTACCGCTATGTCGTGTTAAACGACTACTATGGTATGTGTGAATGGCTTTGAATTTGTTTGCTTTGAGTGGCTCTACATTTACAATCTTAAATGAAAATGCCTCTATGTATCCTTATTGCTTGGAGGTGTCACAGTCCTATGCGAATCAAAAATTGTGACCTCGGTTCATAAATATCCTACACAGAAAATAGCGAGTTGTAGGATCCTACGGGCGTACGCAACAGGGTAGAAGCTAACAATCGGGTCATAGGCAAGAAAATTGTTTACTCGTTACATTGGGCAAATGTGCAGTTTATTCGCCCTAACAAATGAATACTGTGGATGAGTCTTGAGTTGCCACTACAAATTGAGGTTGAACAAATTTCACAGACCACCTGTTCGAAGCCGAAAATGTTGCGGTATTATGGGTAAGAGGTGGGGAGTTAGCTATGGTTAAAAGCCAACAAACGAATCCAGGCTACATTTGCAGAAAATTCACAAGACAAAGATCAGACATTTCGGAGAGGCAAGGAAGATGGCACTCAACCCCAGTGCCACTGAGCACTGCGCTGAAGTGTACCAGCCACGGAGCAGCTTGCACCGCTACACGTTCCGACGACGCTTCGTCTATAAAGTCTGCTGCGACGCGATGCTGTTTTTATTCGTCACTATCAAGTTGCGGCTTCGAGCTCCGTTGTAAGTTGCTCTGGCGTGAGGCTCAAGTCTAGTACGTTATCACCACTTGCACCGTTTCGCATCCAGCAGGTGCCGGTCGTTTACCCGCGCAGTGTCTTGGTGATTCTTTCAGGGTTATTCTCAGAAACTTTGCTGGTGTGAAGCGGGTTTTTGAGGTCGTGGTTGTTGGATTCTGAGGGTTTAAGGTTTTTGAGGCGAATTGTTGGTATTGTTGGTATTGTTGTCGTGGAGCTTTGAATTGTAGTGCTGTGTTCTTCCATGTTCGAACTGGCGGTTATTCGGTAGGGTTGGGTATTATTCTGGTGAATGTTGGTGTTTTCAGGTGGTTTTGGTGGAGAGATCGCTGGCTAGGGTTTGGTGACAAAGGGGGACGACAAAGATGGAGCAGGCCTGTTGTGTCTGTGGAGCAGGGGCGTTTCAAGCCTCAGCTGCCGCTGCACTGGTGAGGCCGGAATTCGGGACCAGGAGTAGCGGGCGATCTTCAGCGCTGCCGCATCGGCAGGCTGGTGCGGTGCCGGCATTGCAGAAAGTGTGTGTCGCTGGAAATCAGCTCTTGAAGAGCGGATTTTTCCAAGGGGCGGCGGCGGTGAAGATTGGCGCTTCGAAGCAAAATGTGAGCATCAGAGCTGCCGGCCCTAGCTCCGGCGGAACGGTCAGTGTGCTGAGTGAGGAGAGAGGCATGGAGAACATGACGTCGACGGCGGTTAAGGAGGCTGATGTTGCCCTCCCAGACGTGATTGAGTCCAGAATCAGCAGTGGCAAAACCCTGACCGCACCAACGCCGAAGGATTTTGTTTCCAGGTATGCCGACGATGAGCCTCGTAAGGGCTCTGACATTCTCGTGGAGGCTCTTGAGAGAGAGGGCGTGCGTACTACATTTGCGTACCCTGGTGGCGCTTCGATGGAGATCCATCAAGCTCTCACAAGGTCCAATGTTATCAGGAATGTGCTCTGCAGACACGAGCAGGGTGAAATTTTTGCTGCTGAAGGTTATGCGAAGTCATCGGGACGTGTGGGAGTTTGCATAGCAACTTCAGGCCCAGGAGCTACCAACCTTGTCACGGGATTGGCTGATGCGCTGCTGGACAGTGTACCTTTGGTGGCCATCACTGGTCAAGTGCCCCGGAGGTCTATTGGTACTGATGCTTTTCAAGAAACCCCCATCGTAGAGGTCACTCGGTCTATTACCAAGCACAATTATTTGGTCATGACAGTGGATGACATTCCTCGCGTCATTCGGGAAGCCTTTTTCCTTGCGGCATCAGGACGTCCAGGTCCTGTTCTTGTTGATATTCCGAAAGATATTCAACAACAGCTTGCCATTCCTGACTGGAATCAACCAATGAAGCTCCAGTCATACTTGAGTCGTCTTCCACCTCCTCCTCAGGTCTCTTTAATGCAACAGATTATTCGTCTCCTTGCCACTGCTAAAAAGCCTGTCATCTACTCTGGCGGTGGGTGCTTACACGCAAGTAAGGAGCTTCGAGAATTCGTTGAGCTCACCGGCATCCCAGTGACATCTACCTTAATGGGATTGGGAACGTTCCCCGCATCGGACGAGCGGTATCTCTCTATGCTAGGAATGCATGGGACAGTTTACGCTAATTATGCCATCGACAATGCAGACATGCTTTTGGCGTTTGGAGTGCGATTCGATGATCGTGTGACTGGGAAGTTGGAGTCTTTCGCCTCAAGGGCCAGTATTGTGCACATTGATATCGACCCTGCAGAAATCGGAAAGAACAAGCAACCTCATATTTCCATCTGTGCAGATGTGCAGCTGGCTCTTGCCGGGCTCAACAAGCTTATTAAGGAGGGGCCAGCCACGAGGCCAAGCTTTTCAGCCTGGCGGATGGAGCTTGATGGAGTGAAGGAGAAATGGCCCATGAAGTTTCCCAAATTTGACAATCAAGTAATTGTTCCCCAGTTTGCTATTCAGACTTTGTGTGAGTTGACAGGAGGGAATGCTATTATTTCAACTGGCGTAGGGCAACATCAGATGTGGGCTGCACAATGGTACGAGTATGAACAACCACGGAGGTGGCTCACCTCGGGTGGACTTGGAGCTATGGGCTTTGGTTTGCCAGCTGCCCTTGGTGCTGCTGCTACAAATCCTGATATTCCCGTGGTTGATATTGATGGAGATGGAAGTTTCATCATGAACATTCAAGAGCTTGCGACGATACATGTGGAAAAGTTGCCCGTGAAGATCATGATCTTGAATAATCAGCATTTAGGTATGGTGGTTCAATGGGAAGATCGGTTCTACAAGGCCAACCGAGCCCACACCTATTTGGGTGATCCAGAGGCTGAAGCTGACATCTATCCTGACTTTTGCAAGATTGCGGAGGGATGCAAGGTGCCTTCAGCTCGTGTCACACGGAAAGAAGAGTTGAGGGATGCAATTAAAAAGATGCTTGAAACTCCAGGACCGTATCTCCTTGACGTTATTGTCCCCCATCAGGAGCATGTGTTGCCTATGATCCCAGGAGGAGCAAGTTTTAAGGATATTATCACGGAAGGGGATGGCCGACAAATATATTGAAAGGCTTGGTGCTGAAAAGTGTGTTCTAGATACTGCTTTGTGCGTATGCGGAATCATAAGTGGAAGAGTTTTGGTTGCTGAGATGTGGAGATTAATTTGGTATTTTCATAGCTTTTGTACGTGTTGGAGATGGAAGCGTGCTTGGAGTCTGCATTTAAGGTCATGCTTTACATGGGTTAGCTAACCATAAGACGTATCCTGAGGTTGAAGATTAATCTGCAGAAAGCAATTTAAGTAGTTTAGAAGGTGAAGTAATCATTACCTTGGTAGCCTAGCTTGATCTGCATCTGCTTCCGGAAACATGATGAGGATTTAAAGTAAACATTACTATTTGCATGTACCTTCATGTAATCCTCGAGAATTGAAGTGGCAGAACTGAAAGTAAGTTGGCCTCTTTCTAGACACAGTTTTGCACGTGTGCCTAAATCCTTAAATGAAACTTTCTCTACTGTATTTCGGTACCACATGGGTAAAATACATCTCCAATTCGGCTAGCACTGTGCGTTTGTCAGAGGTTTCTTACTATTTCAGCTCATTGTCTGCAATCGGCTCCTTGTATGTAACTTAGATGCCTCACTTTTGTTGTTTGTTGCAGGTCTTGATTGTGGGTTAATAACTGTCTTGCTTGTAATTTTGTCACGTATCTGCTCAGAACTGTAATAATTTTGGGAAATGCTTACACAGATTCTTGTTCTCTGCATTTGTGTGAGAAGCGAGTAAGCTTTGGAGCTGTTGCCGAAGTTCTAGCAATAAGTATATCACAGGAATGGTTCGTTCTTGCTTCAACAGACAATCACAAGACTCCAGAAAATAGGTGGTTGTCTAAACCCGCTTGGATTAGGGAATGGTCTGCTGAGGGTGGTGGTGGATTGGATGGATTGCAGCGTGAGCGCAAGTATTTGAGAATAGCATACTCAGGGCCGAGTTGATCTGTTGCTTAAGGTCACAACGAGTTTAATTGGATGGTTTGGATCAACAGTAGCTTGGTTCGCGTGCATTTGTCGGTAAAGGTCTGCACCTTGGCTTGAGCTGGAGTCACATGATTTGTTGAGTTGTTCGGCAGTTGCTGAACTTGGTTCTGTACTAGGTGTGTCTCTGGGGTTTTTTGATTCCTAGTTTAAAATTTTTTTTTTCTTTTTTTTTTTCCATTCATCTATCTCGGTTGCTATTGATTCGAAGAGTGTCATTATGGCTTAATGTTTGCTGCGGGAAATGTGAAAAAGTGTCTCCTTCACTGCATTCATTAGACAATTTAAAATGAAAGGATTTAATTCATCAAAAGAAGTTGGAAGAGAATAGGTTGAAGCTAGGTTTTATATACCATTGGGTAAATATTATGAAAAGTGTAATTTTAGCATATTCTAAAATAAAATCTTTATTTAAGAATTTAAGGTATTAATTGTTTGTATTTTATATTCTTCTATAATCATGAATGTATGTTTTCTTCCTAATATATTCAACAAGGTCTACATTTATGTATATTAATAAAAAGAGTAACTGAAATTAATGCATTATATTTAGGTAATTATTAGGTGGACACTCCCTTGTGCTATGCATCTTTGCATACACACAATAAAATTTTTATTTATACAAAAAAAATTTAGGATAAATTTACAATAAAAGATTTATGTGCAATGGTTGATGGCATTTTTATTTATTTATTTATTTTGTTGATTCAATTTTAAAAAATTTCATAATACATTTCAATGTCATAATAAATTTTATGTAATTTTTTCATTCACTTTAAAAAGCATATTAATTTCATTTAAAGAATCTTTTATTGTAAATTTATCCTAAAACTTTTTAATATACATAAGAGTATTATTATATATATGTAGAGGTTCATGGCATAGAAGGTGCCTATGTAATAAAAGGAAGATGTCCATGCAATAAAAGGGAGATATCCACCTAGCGGTTTTGTAATTGAAGTGTAGGATTTGAATATCTTGTTAAAAATACATCATTATTAAGTTTGTATAATTATTTATAAAATACACATTAGTGGTTTTGGATTTTTTAATTAGTTTCTTGAGAAAACTTATTTATTTAGAAGAATTTTTTTTGGAGATGTATTGATGTATTTATTTAATAATTGTACTATACGGAGAAACTAATAGTGGTATAGATATAAAAAGAGCTTTAAATTGGTATAGAGGTTAATACTTCTTTTATCTTTGTTTATTTTTTAATATTTTCCTATAATAAGTTAGAAATGATAAGAGTGTGGTGATAAATTAGTTTGATTAATACTACTAGGTTTATCAATTATGGATATTGTTATCTAAATAAATAAGTGTAGTATATGCAATTTTTAAGTTTAAATTTAAGATCAAAAAAGTTTATTAAAACTTGTGACTAGAACTTACATTATAGTTGGTTGATGTTTATACAACATATAGTTTGGTTGGATGTTTTTTTTGGAATTTAAGTTGGTTATTTTATTCAATCAAAAGAAGGTGGGTGCATTTTAAAGAACTTCATATTATGATTTTATATTTCTATTGTAAATATTTTGGAACATGTTTGTATCTTGTTGAAAGATTGTTTTAGTTATGCATTTAAGTTTGTTAGGAAGATTACTTTAGATAGTGGTTATTCAAGGTTTAGGATTGTGATTTAAGATTAATAAGGTTTGCATTGAAATTGTGGATTGAAGTTGGATTATTAGAATATATGAATGAATTAAGTATTGATTTTAGGATTATTTAAGATTGAAGTTTTAGTCTTAAAATTATAGATTCAATGTATGCTACGTAGAGTAATGTAGATAAAAGAGTGTCTAATGAGTATTTTTGAAGCTCAAAATAAATCTAATTTTTAATTTTTTTACATGTGGTGATAGGCTGAAATTAAAATATTTATTACTAATTTATCATGGCATATCTTTTGGAATTAATCAAGCAGTATATATATTTATGGTTTGAAGCTGTTTATATGCTTTTTTCATGTCAAGACCTTCAAGCATCGTAAGACAATATGAAAATCATGTTAAAGATATAAACAAATATTAAATATGTGAGGTATTGGTAGGAGTATTAAAAAAGGATTTCAAGTCTATTTTAGAGCTTTTTGTGAAGGACACAAATTAAAAAAGATGCATAAATTAGTGAAATCTATGTCATAGAAAAATGACAAAATAGAAATAAAGAAGTATGTATATTCAAGAAGAAATTGGAATGGCTATTGTCAAAGACTAGAAAATACAAAAGACTCTTGAATTAGATTAAAAATAAAAAAGGAGTTGACGAGAGTGAAGAAGGCTTTATTCTTGTTTCTATATATATTATCTACCTAATAGCTACGTGGTGACGTTCTATAGGACCTCCAACATGTGTCCAATTTGTAAGACACGTATCAAACTTGTAAGACAAATTTTTCATATGTGCACCACGTATTTAGCTTGTTCCACAAGCTACTAACGTGTGCGACATGTGGTTAACTTGTTGGCCAAGTTTTTAGCCTATTAATCACATACAGCCATGTATAAAGATGAAATTGCATCTATGAAGCTTCTAAGAAACTTCTCTCTAAGATATTATCAAATTATCCTACTTCTACCTACTTCTATCTATCCATACTAACTAGATAATTATTAGAATAAATCTTATGTCTGTGACACTTTTAAGCTTATATTGAAGAATAATGACTTATCAAATAAAAATCAATGTGCAAATTTATACAAGAAAATTAAACATGGTACAATGGTTTTCAACCACCTGATAGCTTGCAACAATGATGGATTAGAATATTGAATTTTATTAAGTGAGTTATTTTTTATATTAAATAAATCTTACTTTTTTATAAAAAATTATACAAAATCAAATTAATAGGAAGAAGCTATTTTCCAATTAAATGATGAAGAGACTTTTAGAAAATTACTTAGGATTTGAAATGTTGTTGTGATATAATAAATAATATATTTTTAAAGAAATATGCCAAAAAATTTAAAGACATCACATTTATTACTTTTGATATTGCAATATGTGATGAAGTGGAAGGTAATAATAAATCTCTATATAATAGGTTGATTAATGCAAATGGAGAAGAGAATTTTGAATATTATGATTTAGTAAAGTATCTATTACAAAGATTGAAAGACTTACGTTGCATATAAGGTAGAAAAATGAATGATTTAAACTATTATCAAATATAAAAAGTCTTGAAATTATAGAAGGCATAAATAAGAGAGGTTTTAGAAAAGTTTATAAATCAAAGTGATTGGGATTTTTGTATGCAACTAAAAAGATGGATGTTAAATTTAATAATCTTTTTTATTAAAGAAGTGAGAATTTTAGCAAGTTTAAGCTATTCCAACTTGATAACATATCATTTTGTAATGAAAGGTAGTGCCAATGGAATTGTTGAATCTTCTGTAATAAAAGATAAGAAAGTTTATTTGTACATGGGAATAGAATTGATACAAAAAAAATTAAGTAATATATTGTAAGAAGAAAAATAAGTATCTTATATTTATTTTATTGATATTATGCATCAAATTATAAAAGAGATGTATTACTTGCATAACATACATATTATACATCATGACCTAAAGCTTGATAATAACTTTGTTGATATTGTGGAGACAAAAATTATGAATAAGATTGTTTGACATACCATTGTAAAAGTGATTGATTTTGGAATGTCTAAGATTGAAGTTAGAAAAATCCAAAAGCCATAGTTAATAATCACATTTATGGTAGTATTAAATATATGGCTCCAAAGGCAATAAAAAATAAATTTTAAATATTAATATGGCATTAAATATTAATTGGATTGATTAAGTTTTATATTTGTGCATATTCTTCTATACTATAGTAATAGTTAGATGCCTTATTATGAGTAATAGTTAAAAAAAATAGATTAAAATATAAAATATGCATCATTTTTATTATTTTGCTAATATATGGATAAATTTTTAATTATAAGATAATTTATTTGAACAAGAAATATTTAGTAGAGTACAATGTTTATTACAAATAAAAGAACAATGTACAAATAAAGTGAAGTCATAGTGTTTTTTTGGAATGGATGGAATATATAAGACCACAATAACAAAGGCTTTATTGAATGATGTAAAAGACATGTATAATGCCTCATGGTTTATTGAATGTATTATAAGTAGTGGTGATAGTTATACAACTTCTTGCACTATTTTAGAATAATTTAAAGTTGAATCAAAATCAAGGAATGCAATTGAAACTCAAAAAATATTAAAGTCATTTTTTATTAAGAACAATACCATCCTAATCTTTAATAATATAAAGAATCAAAGTCAAATTGAAGATAGTGTACCTATGGATGATATATTTGCTAGTAATGGTAGCACATTTATTGTAATAACTCAAGATTGGAAAGCAATAAAGTATTGTGGTGAAAATATTTGTAAAAAAAATGTTAAAGAACTTGATAAAGAAATAAGTGAAGTTGTGTATTACTCATTCTTGTGGATACCAAGAGATGCTATCTAATAAATTTGTTAAGGATGGCAAAAAAATTGTAAGAGCTTGTAATAGCCTACTATTAAATCTAAAAATTATAAGGATATTTTTAAGAGAGAAAAAGAGATTGAGGTGTTGGAAGCGAGCTTTATAAAAGTTGAAAATAGGAAGAGAATTAGGTGGAAATGAAAAAAATAGTAACTATAAGATTTGGAATATATTAAGAGTAAACTTTGAATACTTGAAAGTTGACAAGAAGAATATATTTTTAGATGTACATTATTTCTTTTGTAATGATGTGTATCTCCAAGGTATGTTAAAAAAAAAAAGCATTATGATTATGGACCAATAGTCCAAAAAACATATTGAAACAAGATATAGAATTTATATTTGATATGTTGATTTATCAATCATTCATAAAAAAAGACAAAGATGGAATTATAAGAGTACATGATCAATTATAAGACATGAGTAGAAATATTGTTGAAAGTAAAATAGAACATAAATACACATGAATGTGAAATTTAAATATAGATCTATTTTATGGATTATCAAATAAGATAATTTACTTATCTATTATCTAAATGGCATATATAGAATTGATAATAACAAAAAAGAATCAACATTTATAAGTTAGATTTTATTATTTTTATATTATTTATTTTTTGTTGTATTCTTTTAGATATATATTGATATAAAGTTTTATTTAAATAAATTAATTTTGTATTGAAATTAGATTTGAATGTATATCAAATGCATGACTAATGTAGAATTCTAATCTTTTTGTGTATTTAATTGTGTTGTATTATAGTTGGAGGGATTATTTTATAACAATCTAAAGAACAACAATGTTAGTAAAATAAGAACTTCTTTTTCATCACTTCAATTTTTAAGTTGTAATATTAGTGTTTTTGTACTAGAGATTGTTATAAGAATATTAAGAATATTTTTTATATTAATAAAATATTCTTATAATTTAAATTTTTTTCTACTAGACATATGTAGATTCAAATTAGAAGAAGAATTAGTAGACAAGGCATTACACATGCTATATGACAAAGATGTTTGGAAAAATTTTAAAAATTTAAATGTCTTATAATTAAAAAATTATTCTTTTATAGACAAATTTCCAAATTTGTTTTAAAAAATTGCTACATTATTAGAACTTGACTCAAAAAGATATTCAAATTTGATTGTGCTACCAAATAAAATGGAATATATGAATTCTTTAAAAATTTGAAGGATTGTAAAAAATCAAAATCATTATCTACATCAATATGAAGTCTTTTGTCTTTGAAAAATCTTAATATAAGCAAGTACTCAAGATTAATATCATTGCTAAATAAATTAGATAAGCTCATATTTTTTATTACTTTTGATATAAGGCTAGTCCTTCAGATTAATATTATTGCTATAAGAATTGGGCAACCTCACATCTTTGACTACCTCTACTATGAAAGAGTTTTTAAGCTTGACATCATTTATACATGAATTGGGCAACCTCATATCTTTGGCTACCTTTACTATGAAAGGGACTTTAATCTTGACATTATTTTTATATGAATTAGGCAATCTCACAACTTTGAATACCTTTAATATGAAAAGGTACTTAAGCTTGATATCATTGCCAAAAGAATTGGACAACCTCACATCTTTGGATATTTTAATATAAGAGTGTATTCAAACTTGACATGATAGTTTTGAAAACATCAACAGGATGATTTGTACAGACTACGTATTGCCTGAGTGGGTTGAGTCATTGGACGGCAGTCGTCGTCGGAGGAATCGGTATGATACATGATTGTTCCGGTCAAGAAGAGCAGTCTAGTTGCCAACAGCAACTTGTGGGATGCTGAAACTTCTGGCAGCGAACTTCAGCAGGGGCTCAATCGTATCCGGACTAAATTTTCGAGCGAACATGTGGCAAGTCGTTGTCAGTTTGCCGTTGTAGGTGCAATTCTGGCTAGTCGTGATTTTCTTTAACGTTCGCTCGTTGATGTCTAGTTTGTTCCATTGATGAGGGTGAGCCGTGCTCCGGGTGAAGTCTATGTAATGTGAAGTTCTATTAGCAAGCTTTGAGGGTGCCAGGATTGTCAGCACTGTAGGAAGATAATGCTCGTCGATGTAACACATGCAATCGTTTTTACAAAGGAAGTTTTCGAACTTGGAGTAGTACTTCCGATCTGAGACAACCGTGAGGGCTAAAATGCGCGATATCTCGAACCATTGGCTTCCCTTCCGCCACTGCGAGGGCCGGATCTCTGGGTTCAATTTGCTCCGGCCCTTGATGCGGTTGTATCTCCCTATCCCTCCCTTCCCAAGATTCACGTACGCGTCCACAAAGCTGTGCTCAGACTCCATGTAATACTTGTATGCCGTTTGAAGTGGTGCGATCGGAATGCACGTCTCGGAAAGAAGCACGAATATCTCGTTCGCAGCATCAAGAAGAGCGTTCGCAAGAAGCCGCCGTTCAGCCGCAAATACCGACAACTTTCCCCAAAAGACCTCCTGCACTCCACTCATCAACATAAAATCTAAACAATCAGACCCAAGAACCCTTCGTCTATAATCGCAGATGTTCCTCGGTTTTAATTGATCAACAACCGACAAGACGGCAGCCGCGTTGAGGAAATTCGTTTTCTCGAAGATCCCCGGATTCTCTATCAATTAGTTTTGAACGCTTTTCAACATTTCAAAATCTTCATGCGTGTAGTTTCAGGATAAGAACTCAATCTTGTTACAAGTAAAAATAAGAAGAATTATCGAAAAAGAAGGAAATCTCTGTCACTACAATCGAAGCTGAAAAAAGTGAGAACGGAATGTTCGCACCCTTCGTACCTGTGGTATTCAACAAACAGGCACTCGAAAGAAATTTTGAGAGATGTTCTGAAATACCTCAACTACAGCTTCTGCACTCATTTCACAAATATTCCAGGTGCTTATTGAGGGTACATTGCAAGCTAGAGTACTTCAAAAGAAATTCATGAAGAACTGATGATAATACCTTGCTGGGGATGTTGCGACGGAAGAACACGGAGTTTTGCGGAAATCTAGGGAGGTAATTGGGATGTGCGTGGATAAAGATGGAATACAGACCATCGTGTCCATGGAAGTAGCCCTCCCACAAGGGGCCGAGGGGCAGGGGTCCTCGAGTGAGGAACATATAAGCCACCTTGGGAGTGACGAACTTGGGGCGAGGTCGGCGTAAATACCCTGCCGAGGCACGCCACAGTAGCTCCTCCTCACTCATGTCGTGGTACACATCCGACAGAGTGGAGAGATCCACCGGATGCGGCATCAGGGGGATTTCTGACTCTAAGCTCAGAGGTACTTCAGAATTCCCCTCCATCGATTCGTTCTCTACTAAAGTTGAATTTATCACCACATCTATCACCTTAGAGTCAATTCCATCAACATTGACCGAATCCTCTAAATTTCCTTCCAATTCAAGATTTCTTGCAATAGCTGATTTCTTCACCATTATACTCGCACTCCAAGAATCCATCTCCTCGAAAGTAGGCTCTAAGTCCTCTGTTGCTGTCGAATTTGTTAACGCAGAGCTTGGCTCAAGGGCCGCATCTGAACCGGTAACCAGCCGCATATTATCTGTACTAGTTGAGTTAGGTTCCATGGTTTTCGAGTTCTCAATCTGGGATGCCTCGGAAGGCGATTCATATTGATCAGGAATGTCAGGCGGATTAGTTGTTTTGGTACTGGAAAGATCCGCTGATATTGGTGTCGTAGGCAGAACATTCGACATGGAAACAAACGAAGTAGCATCAAGTTGCGGAGGTGAAGTTGAGAATCGGGTTGAGAGAAGCCCACTTTCGGTGTTGGTGATGTATCCGACAACATTCAAAGTTGTGACGACGCCGAGGACTGCACCGGCGCCTAGAACCACGAGGAAGAATATGAGACTCTTGACGTGAGAATGCCAAGCTGTGGAATCCTTCATCGTCATCCCACAGGAAGAAACCGTAATGGAGCTATTTCTGCCAACACCGTCGAAGCTCGAACCCTTCACTCCAGGCCCTCCTATGTTAGATGATCATTTGGGATGCAGCTCAACTACAAATGAAGACCTCCGAACAGGACGCCGAATCCCCTGAGTTCTCACCGTGGATGATCACTTTCCTCAAGCTACGCTCAACTGCGGTCGCGTCTCGCCATCTGAACCCACCCAAGCTCATGCAACACCCCAAACCTTCGAACCACTAGATCGAGTTTTCGCACAGGAAACGCACTGATAGCAGCTTTCAAGAGTCTCTCAAGTCTGAAACCTTGGAAGCCTACATTCGGCGAGTCAATTTAATGCTATCTGTCCTAACGCATCAATCTATAAACTCGAGCTAAGAATCAGTCTCGCAACATATGATCTACTCAGGATCCCTGCACGCTACTCCACCAGTTGGGGTTCAAGAAATGCCGAGCAGACTCGCATCCAGTGACGAGTCAAGCCACACTAGCAGCTGCACCATCTCCAGGACTGATTTTTCGCAGGAAACCTGGGTTACCCGCTGCAAATGTGCGGACCCTCCAGGGCCCAACTAGAAACCGACGTCTAGGATCTGTAGTAGATCATTGGACACGAGGACGATGGTGGGGCGCACCGGGTGTCCGGCAGCCTTGGCAGTTGAGTCAAGACGTAGTCTACGCAACCACCTGCAATATCCGAAAAGCATAGCACTGCGGCATCGTCCTGCTCTGGCCCTGCGATCTAGCTGCACTGCTTTGGACCCTCTTCGCGCTCGGGTCCACAGTCGATCCATCGATGCTTCAGCGACTATACCAGGCGTGTGTGTGTGTGTGAATGTGTCAGTTAAGGGGGTGGAGGATGAGGACAATAGGTTGGTGAGTGCACTCCTAAGCAAAGCTAAGCCTAGACTACACACATCGGAGACTGTTTCATTTGTACAATACCTGGAAAATGTAACAAGCTGCAAGCAAAAGAAAAAACTATATCGAAGAAAGCATCAATAGTCTAAGAATAATGATATGACTAGTTCAGTGATCCAACCATGCTGTGCAGAATAATGTTTGATAGGATATTCCTACAATTTTCCTGTAAGGTATGTCCTCTCCACATGAATGCCCTCCAACACTTTCATCCACTATGTTTGTTGGAGATGTGGGCAACTTTGCTACTTCTTTAGGTCAAGCGAGGGAATAAATATACGTTTACATATTAGGAGGGAGGGGTGCCTTTTGTCTTTGATAGATGGAGGTCTTAAAAATAAAATTGCACGAGATGTCCTAATCTTTCCCTCCTCATGGAATATGTGGGTGGAATGAGATGGAATGAGAGGATGGCAATGTTCAGGGAAAAAGTTTTATAACCATATCTACCTTTTTCTTTAGAATATATTTTCTATATGTGTAGATTAGGGGTGTTTATTGTGAGTGAGTCATTGGTACCATTTGCAATCTAACATATTCTTACCACTTTTCTCATTCAATTCATTCTTTTTTTCTAATACTTTTTGTTGAAAAAATTACTATTGTTTGATTGTATCAAAGTTGTGCCATATTATGAGGGAATTGAAGATGGATTATAAAAGTGATATTGGATTTTATATGATAGTGATAGTAATAAAAAATTAATTCTTATCAAATTTTTTAAGGCTGTTTTAAAAATTACAGTTTTAAGTAGTTACATATATATATATATATATATAGAATGTTAAATTTTATTGTAAAAATATGTATATTTTATCCTTTTTCTATTATAAAATAATAATATATTAATACATAATTTAAAAAATATATTAATTTATAATTCAAGTAGCAGATAAATGGATCAGTATTAAAAGAAAATGATTCTTAATGAATTATTAATTTCATGTATCCCATTAAATATTTTGTATAAAATCATCCTTACCTGTATTTCAGGCGAGTCTAATAATTCTAACAAAAAAATCACATCCTAACATGTTTGAACTTAAAAATTATGATGTTTCAAATTAACTTTGAAAAAAAATGCATACCATAAAATTACAAATTATCAAATTCTAGATACATCACATTTTCTTGATTTCATACATTTTCATTCTATATATGCGTACATGCAAACATATAAATAAATAGATAAATAGATAAATTAAGGACCAAATAAAGATCTGTAGTACCATCCTGAACTGGGAACTTGTATCGTTCGTAGCACACCGTAGAGGCCTGGGTTCGAATTTCGCCGCGGTCATGATCCCGCAGCCCCGGTGGCGCTGAACGAGTGCTTCGGCGTCGCTGCAAAGAGGCTCCACCGATCTCCATGACGATGCATGAAGCTTCGATTCTAGAGTCCCATTTCTTCACGCAGAGGCTCCTCAGTGCAGTGAATTTGCACCCAATAGCACCGATGATTGAAGCGGTGACGTGCTTGCTGAGGAATGACGAGCAGGTCGGCTGTCTCCGCAACGCCCGCTATCTGAATTGTACAGTCTTCCTTTGCTTTTCGTGCAGTTTAGATTCGATCGGTTCGAAAGCGACGGAAAGGAATCAGACCATCCCTCCCCAGGTCAAGTTTCGTTGCACAGGATCAATGAGTGCTCCATTGATGCCTTGACGATTTCTTTTGGCGTATTCCATATCTTTTGTTTTTTTTGGCATAACAGGTGCATGCAGAAACTGCTAAGACTTGTGCGTAGCTGGCAGAGGTTGTGCGCTGAAATAGACCCGGGGGAGTAATCTGTGTTTGATGTGATATGAGCCGAACGAAATGTCTGGTTTTTAAATTCAAGCCTGAAATCTTTTGTTAAACAATCCAAACACAAGTTTGAAAGAATTTCTGTGTGCAAGTATATTCCAAGGCAAGAATCAGAGCCAGCGATGACTGGGAAGAATGTAGAATCAACATAGCCAAATGTCCATTTCCTAAAATTACTGATTGGAAATTGGATTTTTATGGCGGACTATAAACCAGACAATAAGACAAAGCAAGAAGCAGGATGAATATGGAAAGTACAGGATTTTGGTTGGTAAGGCCTAGATTTCTTTCCCGTTCGTAGAGTTGTTTGGTGCAATCTCCTGGTTCGGGAATAGCCTGTGGAATCATGGGATTGACCGGCTGCTTGACGTATTCTTGTACCGCGGGGAATCAGCGATTGTGCCCCAGAGTAGAAAAATGTTGCCCATGGCCTAGCATTCGGAGAGATATTCCAGTCGATGTGCATGTCGCTTAGGTTCCAATTCCTAGATCCACACTGATTTCCTGGTTGCAAACCCATCCAATTCATGTTTTGTAACCCCAACGTGTTGATCATACTCTATTTTAAGTGAGATGCTCTCTTACAAGCTCATTACCTAAGTCCGAAGTGCAGGATCAGATCGGAGCACAGTTTAGACAATAGGACATGGAAGCTTAGCCCGTTTGAGTTTTCCAGGTTAGACCCAAGTTTCATAGCCGCGATTTTTCTGTAAGATACAGTTTGCCTCTTCGAAAAGCAAATGAGAAAGAGGAACTCATATGGGCGTTGAGTACAACGCACTTCCCGCTTTTGAGCACATCCTTCGTTCACTGTACGTCTCTACTCCAACAAGCTAACTTTAAGTTTTTAGAAACCACACCCTTTCTGTGGTCAAACTAACATTATTACACCTGTCAAGATGCCGGTACAATGTTCTGAACTGGACTCCTCCTTTTCCAAGTTTTCGACGAGCTTTCGAAGAGGCTGGTGAACCACCCACCTCGGATTTCATTTTGTTTTTCGAATTATTAGGATTTGCTCAACTACATGACTTGAACTTTGCATCATCTTTGTGGGCTTACATGTGATGTGGCGTTAGTTGGATCGATAAACATAGCGATGGCATTGCACAAGTTCACGCCACCTAGACGTCCTGTAAACCACCGACATAGCTCACAGATTATGAGACATTTTAGTTTGCTAGTTTTGTCTCAACAGAAGAGTAAAACGATTTGAAGGGTTTTTCCAGGCTAGGGCAACTTGGCCGCATTGAAATCTGATCTATGAAAGTCAACCTACCCGGCGATTTCTCGTTTTCTTTAAAACCTGGTACACTTACAAGCTTCACGTGCAATTCTTGCGCATAATCGTGCACCCACCAGGACAGTGCCAGCTCCGTGGTTTCTTTGTTTGTCTTTCCTCCTGAAACTAGGATTTGGAAGATTCTCATATGGCCGTAAAGATTGGATGCATGTATCAAACAGTGCTGAACACATTATTGAGCTACGTGAAGGACAATTTCGTCATCAGTTTCTCTAGCTAGATATTCACACTGACCAGGGTTTCGTTAACCTTCCTAACCCTAAAACGTGTGCCTTCGAGCAGGGAGCTGAAATCCGGATCTGCAACGTGAAACAGTACAGTGCTTTAGTCCGGATGCATGAGAAAAACTGTTGGCTGTGATGTTGCCTGAAATTGCCGATCGGATGAAGAAGACGGTGGTGAAACGAAAATCCACCATGTGTAGAAGACGTGAACACCCGGCACAGAATCACTTGCTGCCACAGAATAACCTCCTCATGTAAGTCGAGGATCAAAAGTCTACGGCACGCTGATGTATGGTGAAGGTTGCCACTAGGAAACGTAGCACATCCATCGCTAAATCCGGCTTCAGAGGATAGTCAAGTCGTCTGAGTGAAACCTTTGAAACTAACCCCCTGTTGAACCAACTGCAACAAGTCACCAATTGTTCAAAGAGTCAGAATTGGTTTGCTCTGTGTCATGGACAAGGACTTCAGAGACTTACGGCAAGTGAAGAAATTTCGTTGCTTGAAGTCAGCAACGGCATGCGATTAATGTGCTCCAGAGCACGGGAAGAAACACGGGTAGAATCAGCCAACTTCTGGTGCTTCCCCTTATTAATTTAAAAACATAAATTGTGTTTGGGTTTTTTAATTCTGAATATTATAATTCGATATAGAATTGGTAACTTGAGCATTTGGCACCGCTGAATTAATATTCTCTGATGACATATTCTCTAATCTACCCTTTTGACATATTCGGTTGGATGACATCACATTGAAACACTCCTACAGCTTGGTACTGATGGGAGACCCTGCACTATCCACAGAATGTAACAACCCACTACGGCAAAATATTGTGGGATGAGCTTTGAAGCGACCATTTCCCTGGATTCTGCTTTCGTTCGACTCTGGGTCTCAACAGAATAGCTGCGACGTTGTTTGGTATGCATCTATATGTGGAAAACATTCGGGATGAAGAAGAATTGCTTTATTTGATAATAATAATGATAATACAGAAGAGTTCAAGGATCAAGGCTAAGTAGTAGTCGATCAGACACGACTGTTAGAATCACGTGTGCAGTTATAAGTATCTAACTAAAAATTATACTAGTATACTACATACATACATACGTAAATGTATCCTACACAATATACAGAGTGATCAGTCCTAGATTGATCGGGCTAGTTGTAATGCCCTGTGGGCAATGCGGCCGCAAGGTCTGTTCGGAAATGTTAAACTTCACCAGACTGACAATGATGTTACCGGATTGATGGATGATAGCACCGGAGTCCGCACGGTTCTCGATTAATCTCTGGTTAACGATATCATGGCAATGCAATAGGAGAGGAAGATTTCCGAACGTTTGCGAGTGCATCTCGTGCAGGTGTTTTGAGAAACTTTCTAGGAGAAACAAACTTTGTGACAGTTACAATCGATTGCAGAGCACATTTTGTATCAGAAAAGTTCCATGCTGTTCATATTAAATCATTTGGTCAACTCACAGTCAATATGAATCCTAGTACATATTTGAAGAGTATCCTTATATACGGTAGTGATAATGCTGACAAACAGGATTTGAAGGAGGATCTTTCCACCCTCTGCAACTCGGAATTTCATGCGTCAGTATTTTCAATCTGCTTGATTGGAACGAAAATTTCGCCTAAACGTGCACACTGTGTCTGCAAGTGCCCCCAGACTGCATAAACTGCTTGAAGATCCAACGCCAGGCAAAGGAACACTATCTGCAGTGGTAAGGAAAACGATTCATTGTTCACTGCCATCGTCACTCTTGCTGCTCTACGAATTCGCAACGCGACCCACCTCCGCGCACAACGCAAACAGAGTAGCTGCTTTGGATAAATGATCGTCAAAATCATGCATGCAGGGTAATGCTTGGCGTTCTAGTTTCAATCCAAGAAAAGATATGCCAACAAACTACAAAGCTTACAGTAAAAAAAGACGATTGCAGAGCAAAATTCTTACTCAACAACTCCTGAAGTTCAAATAAACGAGTCTGATGCAGTTGCAGGATACACTACTAACTATTTATAAAAGATTTTCCACATTAGGTCCTTATCAGTTGGTTGAATTTCAGACTTTTTTGTTTGGTCTTTTGATCGATAATCGTCCCCACTTGACTTACAGTGAAGAACATGGTTCACATGATCATTAAAATGACTGATGTTCCACTGCAACACGGCGACTGCAAAATCCAGACAGAGTATGAATTCTCCACGTTAGCAACGTTGCAACAGTTGGACAATGACCTGAATCCAAGACTTGTGACGTTCTAATGCCGTCATTCACGAATCACAGAACAGCTCCATGGAGTATTAAGTTTTCATCACGGTCAACCAGGGACGCGGAATCCGACATTCTTTTCAAGTTCATTAAATATAGCCCCTGGCGGCGCAGATTAGATTGATGATCAGGGCCTCTAGAATCTAGACATGTTAAGCAGTTCCGTGGACAAGCTAGCAAAAATTCAGAACGTCAACATTCCGAAACAGCTGGTGAGAAGACATTACCATCCCGAATGCTGAAGACCGTGCGTCCATAAAGCAAGCCAAGTGTAACGTTGACGGATCCAGACCGATTCCGCAATTCGGAGGCAGGCGTTTGGATCGTGCAACCGCCGCAGTCGCCGAGCGACCACATCCAACAACATCTACATCCTGTTGCCTGATTATCATCGACGGCGCGAGCAGTGTCGGAGGTAGCAACATCCGAGGCCTGGTGTTCAAAATGTTTGAGCCTCTTTGAAACCATCCCCAACTGGATGGATGACATTCGTGCATGATCTTGCTCAGTTCTTTCCCTTTATGTAGTGAACACTTGTCCTGTTTTGGAAAACTACTATAATAATGAGCTACTTTTTATATATTTATAGGCTTTTATTTGAAATTAGCTTTTTAAGATAATATATATTATATCGTATGTAAAATTCCAAAGCAATTCTTCTGGATTTTTGGGAAGGTAAGTTTTCTAATTGAGTTGCGAATGCTCTGTTAACAGCATGCGCTTTTGGAGGAGCTGGTACGCACAGTGGCTCTCATGGCTTTTGAAAACGCTTCTAAAATTCCGGTGGAGGTGAAAGAACTCCTGGACGATAAACAGCATCGAAAAACAACTAATGAATTAAACGCTGCTGTTCTCAAAAGCCTTTCTAATGAGAAATGTGAGACTTTCTATTGAGTTTATTACTACTATGGTTTCATTTCTGCCAGCTTAGGGTTTGACATGAATTGATAACTCGCTAGAGTGTAAAATGTAACTCTCACGAGATGTTTCGATCCTCTGATTTAACACGCTTTTGTGATCTTTGTTGGATTGATGAAGTTAGGGTGGTACTATCACGACTTTAATATAGATAGTATTCAGCTGTAAAGGAAAGGTTAAATGTGTACACAATTTTTCGTTTTAGTTCATGACCTGATGCATGCAGGTCCAAGCTTACCAAGTATTTTGAAGATGTTGATGTGGGTGCAAAACCAGCTTGACGAAAAAGCTTCTTATCCTCGAATCAACAATATTGTAGGTGCTACGCTTGAGGGGCATGTGATATAATTTACAGCTTGTTCCAACTTCTTGTGAAGGTCAAATTTGCGACCTCTCTTAAGTGATGGTTGTCCTATTTGATTGCCGGATATGATCTCCTTCACGTTTACCAACATTAACATAAGGAATTTTATTTTGTTTTCTTTTTGTTTTCTTTTTACACACTTTTTATTAGCACCAATCTGTGATGCTCCTGCTTAACTTGGGTATTTACATTGATGACCCAGTGAGATTTCTCTCTAAGAAGTATGATCACCTTGTAGGATTTTCTTGTTCATTCAAATGGCAAAATATTTTTTGCATTGATCCCTGAAATCAAGAATCACCTATGTCAACATATGGTTGATTTTATTAATATGTGCAAAAATCAAGGAATGAAAAGTCGGTGATTAATGGATGTGGTTTGGCAGAATATATGATGAAATTATAAATTTTGTATCGAATAAAAAATGTATGTGCAAATAGTATTCACAAGTTGAGAAACAAAAATGAAGATTTTTCATGAAGTTAGTATTGGTGAGGAATTACTGATAAATTCAAGATAAAAAGAAAAAAGAAAAGATGAAACTTTAAAAATGATGGAGTGGTCAACGTTAAATACAACAATACAGCTAATATGTTAAATTAATAGTGAATGAAGATTTTAAATAGGTAAAGTCTATTAAGCAATGGGTTTTTCTATTGTTCTTATCTTGATCTCTTTGTAATTTAACAAGTTATTTTTTTGAGGTTTAATATATATATATAGAGGGTGTTGCTAATGCCACTGCAATTATTACTATAGCCATCACAATTTGCCATCCATCACATGTCATCACAATTTTTGCTATTGCCACCACAATTTGCCATCCATCACATGTCATCACAATTTTTGCTACTGCCACCACAATTTATTCTTATTATTTTTTTAATTATTTTTTAATTAAAATTAAGTTTGTTTTTATATAATTTTAAATAATAATAATAATGAGATTATCTTATCAATGATATCTATATTATCATTATCAATAATGAGATTATCTTTTATGTAATCTTATCTATATTACATTGATAATGAGATTAATATAGATAAGATTATATAAAAATAGTAATTGTCTTATGTTTATTATTAAAAACAATATAGAAAAAAAAAATTATAAGAAAATTAGAATGTATAAAAGAAACTATAAGTAATTTGTAACAATAAATATAACCACATAATACTTAATACTAGCAATTATATTGTGCCTCCAAAAGTGAACGTACAATGTGCGACGCAGTCTTTCAATGGGCATAATTCCACACTCCTAGAGCAGGTTCATCGTAACTTCGGCATTTCGACGGAACGCCGATGTGGACGACGGATCATGAGGCAGAACTGCAGTTACCTGGTGTGGATCTACACATTTGAGGACACGATAGAAAAAATTTATGATGAATCTTCCACTGTTTTGTACCATAGGTGAGTCATTCTCGTACAACAGACTGATTGAATCGCTGCTATGCTATGCACAACAGCCAACTGTTGGGGTGCTTTGCTCAAGTAGATTGTTCCGAGCGACGAATTTCAGCTATACCATAATCTGCAAAAGAGGCCTACCGATTTGGTTTGAGACATACTGTACTAATGCCCCCTGAACCGATAGATCATCAAGCTAAAGCTAAGTGATTACGATGTGATGGTTATCCATTCAAAAATTGGGCGTTCACGTGTCTAGCTACATATTGTAGAGAGTTCTGATGAAGAGCCGTTTGAGCAGCTTTTAACACTCTGAAAAGAGCATGAAGACGATTACACTGATGAATACGATGGCCCACTCCCAGGTGATTTTTCCCTGCCTGAAGATCTCCGTGTTCAAAGTCGAGATGTAGACAGTGGGTATTGGCAGGAGAGCCTCGATGAAGACACTGACCACCAGGACTTTGTTGTCGAAGAGGCGAGAGGTTCCACCTCCCTCAGTGGTGAACAAGCTCGCGCGAGGGTGGCGGCAGTTGTAAGCGTGGAAGAGGATCATCCAAGTGAAGGATAATTGCACAGTGGACCTGGCGCGGAAGATTGTGGAGCATGTCGGGAGATTCGAGGTTGTGTTGCAGAGATTGGCGAGGTCAGAGTTACCGAATGGGTAGATGACAACCACCCAGGACGCCAGGGAGAGGATGCCTAGGAACCAGCCGAAGACGAAGATGTCCATGATTAGCTCCTTGGTGACGAGCCCTCTGAGGTGAGGAGGGACCTGCATCAAAGACGAGGAGGCCGGCTCTATGCCCAGCGCCATGGCTGGTGGTGTACAGGTGACGAGATTCAGAAAGAGGATCTGCACAGCGGAGAGTGGGAAGAC
The DNA here is from genome assembly GCA_036785485.1 of Physcomitrellopsis africana. Taxonomy (NCBI): domain Eukaryota; kingdom Viridiplantae; phylum Streptophyta; class Bryopsida; order Funariales; family Funariaceae; genus Physcomitrellopsis; species Physcomitrellopsis africana. Next base: position 208,231 of record JAWRVF010000258.1, read on the forward strand.
GGAACTGCCTGTTTTGTCCTTGAAAGCCAGACCTATCAGAAGCAAAATGACTTGCCCAACGTTCGTGCTCAGAAAATGTAGTACAAACTTCTTGATGTTTGAGAAAATCCTCCTCCCTTCTCTTATGGCTTGCACAATGGTTGCGAAATTGTTGTCTGTGAGCACGATGTCGCTGCTCGTCTTGGCAACGTCCCTACCTGCGCCCATTGCGATCCCAACGTCGGCTTTCTTCAGGCTCGGCGCATCATTCACTCCGTCTCCAGTCATGGTCACGAATTTCTTCCTCCGGTGAAGCACTTTGATCATTCTCGCCTTCGCTGAGGGCGTACATGTGCAATCACAAAGGGGAGCTCAACCAACTCGTCCACCTGCTCCTCCGACAGTTGGTCGAATTCCGTTGCTATCATGACCGAGGTCGACAAGGGAACGATGGCGTTGTCATTCGCTCTCTTGGAACCATCCACGATTTCCAGGATGCCCACTTCCTTGGCAATCGACAAAACCGTGGCTTTGTGATTCCCAGTTGGCATGTGCACCGTGATACCGGCGTGATGGCACTTGCGTATAGAAGGCTCAAACTCTTTGCGGGGAGTGTCTCTGATTCCTACCAAACCGAGGAATGTCAAACTCTTCTCCACTTCAGTTCGTTCCCACTTGGAGACCGGCTTGCCAATACATGTCTCCGAGACTAGTCGGTAGGCTAGCATTAAAACCCGCAACCCTTGTTTCGCCATCTCCTCCTGCTGCACTGCGACCAACTCGAGGAACCCCTCATCCCCAACAATGCTCCGCACGTTCCCGGTCCGATCCATCACAGTGTCGCACATTGAGAGCACGACTTCAGATCCCTTGGTGAAAACTTCTAACATATCTTCTGACTCGTCGTGGCAAACCACGCTCATCCGGTTCGTGTTGGAGCTGAAAGGGAATTCCTGAACCGGCTTCTTGAGCACACTCAGCATGGGCTTCCCCATCTGCATTTTATATGCGAACACTTGGAGAGCGAACTCGGTGAGATCAACCCACAATTTCCCCTCCGCCGCCTCGACGGTGCTGGCCGTGTTGCACAGAGGGCAGTACTCCACCAGAGTTCGAAAATTCACTGCATCCAGCGCCGCTTCTCGGGCTTTGACACCGCCCTAGACGGTGGACAAGGCGCCAACGGTCTCATACCCCTGCCCAGCGACAATGTACTGGGATTCATGATTCGGAAGCCAGATGTTCGTCATAACCATCTTCCCCTCCGTCAAAGTACCCGTCTTGTCCGAACAGACATTGGTCACTGCTTGAAACGACTCCAGCGCTACTAGCTTCCGCACCAATGCATGCTGCTTGGCCATTCGCCGTACACCTAATGCTTGAACATCGTAATGACCGCAATCAGTCCCTCGGGAATAATAGCAATTGCAAGCGCGATCGCGTACAGCATAACATCTGTGCTAAAATTGAACCTGTTCACAGAAAATATAATGAACTCGAGTAACAACGCGAATCCAAGCAGCTCATATGCCATCAGGTTAAGCTTCTTCTGAATTGGAGTGGAATGAGTCTTAGTCTCGCTGGTCGCCTTCGAGATTTTGCCGATCTCGGTCGACATCCCTGTGGACACCACAATCGCCTTCCCTCTTCCTTTCACCGTCGTGCTGGAGTAAACCATGTTCGTGCGGTCCCCAATAGAAATATCCTTTCCCTTGGTCAGCCCCACGGCCTTCATCGATGGTACAGCCTCCCCCGTCAGTAATGCCTTGTCCACCTCCAGATTCAGAACCTCAATCAGCCGACAATCAGCGGGAACGATATCCCCTACCTTGAATGTCAACGAGTCCCCTGGCACCACCTCCCCAAAAGAGATTCGGTGCTGGCGTCCGTCTCGAATCTTTTTGGCCGAGGGAGACTCCATCTTGCGCAATGCATCCATGGTCTTCTAGGCGCGGTACTCTTGAACGAAGCCCACGATGGTGTTGAACGCAATCACAATCACAATCACTACCACCCCCGCTTCGGCGTAATCCCTTACCGCGAGGGATACAGTCATGGCGACAACGAGAACGGCGGTCAGGCAGTTCGCCACCTGCCGCAACAGTATCTTCCATGGGTTTACCCCGGCCAGATACTTCAGCTCGTTGCGACCATACTGCTCGAGAAGTTCTGCAGCACTCCCATTTGACAACCCCAAGTTGGGATTTGTCAGTAACGCTTTGCTGACGTCTTCGATCGACTGCGCATGCTAATCATCCCCGTCTTCGATTGGTTTGAATTTTTGCTTGTACGTGAGATCCTCCATCAAATTTGGACGTCTCAATACAACACTACAAGACCCTCCCCAGTCACTACCTCGCTGAATGATCGCTGTAGTTACAGCCGAATCAAATCATAGCTCTAAATCGACGTCGATGATTACAACTGAAGGTTCAGTTTGGGGAGGCGTTTTATGCAGCAGATAGTAAGTTGTTACAAGGTATATGCACCTATTTGACGGTGATTCTGAGGATCTTCAAGACTTTTTCCTTCGTAAGGATTTAAGCAAAGTAAGTTCCACAAGTAATTCAACTGAATTCCAGCGTTTGCTCCATCCTCCACGTGATTGATCCACCATGTTTGTGCACAACATTGACATGCATCGGATGTACGGATATGAAGTTTAGATGCCGAGAATGTTCTTGCATCGGGGAGGAGCAGATTCAAGGGTATCCGTTGTACTTATTGAGAATATCCAGCCGAATCGTCACCTACACCGCGCACTCCAATCACACACAGGATGACTCCACAACCACCCAAGCCCTGACAACCTCACAAATGAAATCCATGACTTCGAAGCATCTGCTCCGACTGCAATCTTAGCAATGACCCAGCAAACCGCAATCAACACAATGTGATAAGTTACATCCACCTTAGCGCACACATACAACCTGATCATTCTAAACTGCATAACCGACCTTGTCCACACTGGCTTAGTAAAACCCATCCGGTTATCATCAGCCTTCGGTGTGATGAAGAGCCGCTGCTAGACAGCTATGGTGATGACGACCTGACATCGCCGTCTCAGACTTCGAGTCTACAGGATAAGAACTACGAGAGTGGCACTCCGTAGGTGGCGAGTCACCAGGAATCGAAGATGCAGTTCGCATGGGGCCTATTCCGAGATTGCTGCGCTTGAGAACTGGTCGCATGAGTGTCGTTGGATCTGGTCTCGGCCACGAGGTTTGCGTCGCGGCCATTCGGCAGGAACGCAGAGCTCCGCGGTGCCGTGGAGGGGGCATCAAGCGGCAGTCGTTGCAGGCTAGCGCCACAAGCAACGTGTGAGGGGGAGACCATCACCAGATCCTTTGCATAAAAACTAACTCACATGCCTATCTTTTATCATTCTTTTTTTTTATTTTGACAGAGGTCGCACACTATCAGGTTTTGTATAGGTTGTATATAGGATGCTTGTAGGTGGTACAAGCTGGTGGCTCAAATTCACAAAATTCAAAGTGAATCTTCTGTAATAATAAAATCCTCATTGCAAGCAATTTTCAAAAAAATTAAGCACACTTGAAGATTTTTTCAGATTTTTTTATTTTGAATTCATCTTTTTACACTTCTTTATGATGCTTATTAATGGTTTCGCCAACAAAACACCTGATCATTAAACTGGATCACATAGTCTCAAATACCTGCTCAACTTCGGCATGAGCCACTATGATATCCCCAAGTGGGTTTCCAATCAAAAAACCATGACATTCCAAACAGAATTAATAAAGGTTGCTCCTGCAACTTATGAATCCAAATCTTCGTCATTCACAGTTCAACAGGCACTTCCTAGCCCAGTTTATTCTTTTGACGGAGTGATGCACAACTTCAGTGCACAATCCGGATTGAGTCGATCCTCGTTTGCTATGAATTTGGATTCAAAATTTGCTGTAGAAATGCAGAAACGGAGCTGTGAACTGGATCAGACTGTGACTATTCACTTCCCGAGCAGTCAGGAATAATGCGATTAGTGCTATTTCTACGTATTCCTTAGCACAATGGTGGACTAGCCCGAATCTGTATTGCCAGATTGCAGTCGACTATTTTTCACACAGGACCGAGTCAAATGCTTATCTAAACTCATGTGACTTTGATTCCGTGACAAAACCTGGCGGTTCTCCACTTTCGAGTTAGGCTGCTCGTTCCAAAGATACACTGAAGAACTGGTGTCAGAATTGGAAGGTTGACATCTCACCTCTTCTACATTGGAATATTAGGGTTGTTGATTCATGTATCATTGATTTACACCGGATAGCTTCCAAAGTCGGTTGCCATATCCAAGGTTGGATCATAGCCCCAGCGTTTTTCCATCTCCTCTAGAACTGCACTAGTCTCATCGAGCATCGGACACTGTAGCTGAACCTTTCCGACACTCAGCCCACAACTTCCGTGGGATGAAATTGCTTTCGAAGGCGTTCATCTAGCATTCAACGAAATGCAAAAACGGCTCACAACCTCAAGCCACTGTATAAGTCGGGTTGCAGCGGGCTCAGTTTGCTAAGCTCAACCATCGAGACCGAAAGAAGAGCAGGAGAGGACTGAGCTATACCGCTACAGCCCCGAGAGCAAAACAGATGGTTGGGCACGGCACAGGCTGGTGGCATGAGCATTATTGGATTTTCGGAGCTCAATTGACAATGTTGAGCGAGATGGAATTCATCTCTTCAGCTCTCGAAGAAGTTGCCACCCACATCACCGACATTCAGCTTGGATGCCGGGACATCGCCATGGTCAAGGTGGACGAGAAGTAGCGAACTGCTTCCCACGACCATCTACAATAACGGTTTCTTCCGCAGGAAGCAACATCCAGCTCTCTCACGCGGTGGTTGCGATGGCGCAGTGAAACCGATCGACCAAGCCAAGGATTGCACCAGGTACCGGAACCAAGAACAGCCGGAACACTGCGCCGCTGCAGACCTGCGAGGTCGCGGCGATGTGGTGAAGAGGAGTAGAATCCCAAGGATGGATGAAGAACAGGCGCCATGCAGTCAGTCGTACAATCCAGATTGGAGCACTTCGAAATCCCTCATTTTCTGTCAAGGCTTATGCGCTGTGTGCGCTCGCGATCACGTAGGAATTGTGTTAGGAAACATGTGATTTCTAAGATTAGGGTTTTGGTTGGCATCGGGGAAGGAAATGTACTTCACTTTCTTTGTTTTCAACTCAACAATAGATGTTTTGACAATGTTATTAACAATTCTAGGAATGCTTTGTAAGCACTTTTGTGTCGTTTGCACCCCTCTTCACTATTCCAACCCTAAATTATGGTAAAGGTTTTTATCGAATCTTGTTGTTGAAGTTCATATTTATTTGTTTATTTATTTTTGTATATACTACTTTTATATTATTATGTATATTCTTTTAATAATTTTTGTTTGTAAACTTCTTAGTATATTGTCTCACAAAAGATATGAGATTTTTCTAAGCAATTACAGTATTCAAAACAATGTGTATATATATATATATATATATATATATTTATATACATATACATATTAACATTATAATATTATAAAGTATCATGGATAAAAGATACAAAATTACAAATTAAACTTGTTATAATTAAACTTGTTATAATTTGAACAGAATTAAATCCTTTCTTTTATCATAACCTTCAACATCTCTACCCCAGATCAATTGCAGTTTTCTCTTTGAAATTTTATTGTTTTAATTTTTGTCTTGTAAAGTTGTAGCAAAAAAAAGTAGATTGTTGATGGATTTGAAAGTGCAAGATTTCTATTGTCTAACAAGACAACAAGAATTTGTAAAAGATACCATAGATTCAACTATTTTCATCACAATGTTGTTAATTCTAAAACATACTTTTAAAAATAAGTAATCTAAAATCATGGAGGTTCATATCTTTACAACTTTGTGGTGTGGTAAGGGTTGTTACTTAATTCTTATTTCTTATTTGACATATTTATCATAAAATAATTGTAGGTATCAAATTTGAAAAAAAAACTTTAAAAAAAAAATAAAAAAAAAGGAGATGAAAACAAATATGGATCAATCAAAATTTAATGGTTGAAAAAGTATGTAGCATTGTTGGTGAATAAAGACTTAGTTCTATAGGAGGTTTGAAAGGCATCATCTATTGCGCAACTTTTACCTAGCACTACAAGGTTTTGTTTTATATTTTCCAAAAACATATCTATATATATATATATATATATATATATATTTTCTATCTCCCTATCAAATTACATCCTCTATTGAATTTACTTGTGGTACTTTATTATTAGTCTTACATAATATGATCAATAATCTTACTAATAGTCTTACAATAATAGCTCAAGGATCGTAATCTAATATAATATGTTATTTAAATAAAAAAATAAACTAAAATAAAATTAAAAAAAATTATTCTCAAGATGTGACATTTAAAAAAATATATATTAATTAAAATTTTTACAAACTATATTATATATATATATATATATATATATATAAATGTTTGTTTGAAATTTGACCAACTTAATTAAAAAAATGTTGCAATGGTACTATTTGCACTTTAATAACAACTACTGCTCTTTTTAACTATCTAAAAAGAATCATTTGAAATAAGAAAATATGAGTTGATTTTTGTTGGTATTAAGGTTTTTTTTAACAACATTATACTTTTTGTAACCAGAAGACACTTCGAATCTGTTCATTGTCCAACTTAATATTAAATTTGTCTTTTGAAATTTTTACTAAATTGAATATTTATTATGTATCAAATGCAAAAGCAATAACTATAAATGTAAATGTATTTTAAACTTCTTTAAGTTTTACTAAATTAATATTAATATATTTTTTTATTTATCAAATTAAAGTAATTAAAATTATATACATATATATATATATATTTAGTTAAATTTTTTAAACATATTAATTCAATTAGAAGAATTACTTTTAATTTATAGGTACTTTTAATTGTTTTTTTTATTCAAAATAAAGTAGTTTTATATTAATTTATTTATAATATAACACATAGAATTATTTTTTAATTCTATTTAAGTACCACAATCTGATGAGTTGTATTATTTATATATGTATATATATTTATATCTATGTATATTTAATAATTTATTTAATGCAGTGGTATTGTAATATATATATATATATATATATATATATAAATTTATTCAATATTATCAAAAATTGTTTAGACATTATTTCAATAATATAATAATTTTAGAACTATTTAATTACATTAATAAAAAAAATTACAATAATTTTAATAAAATTTTGGAAAAAAAACTACTTAATTGATTGAAGTTTTGGTGAACAATAAACCAATTTTTGGAAAATATAAAACATTTTTATTTTTATTTTTAAATTGAGATAATTGGAACAGAACAATTTATGATTAGAGGTTTCATTACAATATCAAGAAAATTTGTAATCATATTCATTAAATTATTTTATAACTTTAATTCTTCAGAAAATAAACCACATACCCTTTTTCTACATGTTTTTTCAAAATTTTACCTGTAAAATAATTTGACAAATCATACAGAGAATTTTTTCAACCAGAATCAATAGTGAAGACAAAAGGAAGGTAGGCGGACGGGCGGGCAGCGCAGAGGTCTGCCCGAACCCTAACATGGATGGATGACCGAGACTATCCATCCACGGAACATAGCCAGGGTACAAGCGTGGGGGGCACCCTGCCCGCGCTTGCCGAAGGAAACCTGCGACGGCTCTTGTGCCCCACACTGGGAGTCCCCTTCCGGAAGTGCTCAGTGTACACCTCCATTTGTGTATAGTTCAGTTGTGGTTGTGAAGGTTCTGTCTGTACCCCGATTCCTCCCCGATTCCTCCCCGATTCCAGCTTTTCGAGCTCATAGAAAGTTGCTTTCAACTCTTTCACGGCGAAGAACGATGTCGGGACAATCGCTGGACGAGCAGAGCGCCCGTCTGTACCGTATTCGGAAGACCGTGATGGAGATGCTGCGGGATCGCGACTACGTGGTGGCAGACTATGAACTCACGCTCTCCAAGGAGCAGTTCCGTGAGAAGTACGGAGACGAGCCGAAGCGAGAGGACCTTGTAATTCAAAAACCTAGAAGGTCCAACAACGCTGAACATGTAGGTTCCTCTGTTTTTATTAGATTAGTGTTCTTTCATTGTTATACTCTGTGGTGTGTGTCTCATGATGTGGAATTGAATGTTGGATGACATGCTCCCAGATTTTTGTCTTTTTCCCAGAAGAAGCCAAGGTAGGAGTGAAGACGATTAAGACGTATGTGGATCGTATGAAGACGGAGAATGTGCACAGGGCTATTCTTGTTGTGCAGCAGAACCTCACACCGTTTGCAAGACAATGTGTTAGTGAGATGGCAAGCAAATATCACTTAGAAGTGTTTCAGGTCAGTGTTATCATTGCAATTGCCACTCATAGCAAACGATATGGCCCAGTGAAAGGGCTCTGTTGAAATCCTCATTATGGCTTAGGGTTGAGCTGATAATGAGGTGTTCGCAGGAAGCAGAATTGCTCGTAAACATAAAGGAGCATGTTCTTGTTCCATTGCACGAGGTGTTGACTCCCGATGAAAAGAAAACGCTGCTTGAGCGCTACACTGTGAAAGAAACGCAGGTATTCATTTTCAGCTTGAATTTTGGTGGTGTAATTCTCTACTATGTATCTATTTTGCCCTGCATATTAGAAGGTTCGAATATTCATAATATGTCTTTGTTCTGTTGACGTAGCCCTGATGACACAACCCTATCATGCAGTCTTTGGAGACTAGAATTTGCTGTTCGAAAGAGACAGAGAGAGGGACAGGGACAGGGCATCTTGTTTTCGTTTTTTTCTTATTTATTTTTTTTCCTTTTTTCTTGTTTTACTCCAGTTTGACTGATTAAGTGCATGGTTTATTCGTCAGCTTCCTCGGATGCAAGAGAATGACCCTGTTGCACGCTACTATGGTCTTAAGCGGGGCCAAGTGGTGAAGATTATCCGTCCCAGTGAGACTGCAGGCCGTTATGTGACGTATCGGTTCGTCGTGTGATCCACTGCGCAAAGCCTACTGTTCTGTTACCATCATTTGCCGGCTACGTACGAACTCTTTGTCGTGGCTGTAAGATTCCTGGTTCCTGACATTTCAACCTTTTAGTTTTAAAGAGTCAATTCTGGAGTGGTGCTAGAATATTGCTATTGATTAAAATTCAGACTTAGACATTATTCAGCGTGGCTACACTGTGGACAGGTAAAGAAGTGAAAATTTTCAAGGATATAGTGCTTCGTTCCACCTTCTCAGTCAGTCTTTAATTGTTGCACTATTGCTGCACACATTAAATCCCTAGAAACAGGAAATTATGGCTTTAGCTTCTTAGTGCAATATTTTCTTTACCAAGATGTCTACATGGTTTGCCAGGCTGTCAGTAGCGGATAGCTCTGGTTGTTTATCACCATGTGGATTTTTGTAGTTTCAGCATGCTTCATTACTGTATGAAAACCCTTAGTCAAGTTGTAACAATCTAAATTTTGATTCTTTAATGCTCTGGATATAGGGTCTAAATTTGCATTTCTGTGTGAAGCATTTGTATCGTAGTTCATTTAGATATGTGCTGAAATGCGATTGCAAGCTGTTACAGCATCTGAATTGCTAGTTATCACCCATTTTCCGAGACAAGTTCACTTAGATTTGTACCTCACTAAACTTTTGAAGTTCGCAGCTCAGCTCGTGTGAGAGCTAAATCTTAGGGCTTTGTAATTTAATGTAAGCAGTATCATGTTTCAGTATTGTGGTTTTCAAAATAGGTGCCTGTGCGAAACTGAAGGATGCAGATTTTCGCATCATTCAAATTGAAACGCTGCACTTGTGAGGGGTTCCGTCGAGGGAATCTGATTGTACGTTTTCCAGTTTTGTGACCAGGAGGGAGATGACAAAGTCAAAATATCTAGGAACAGTTTACATGTATACATATTGGATATCAGCATGGTTTTTTTGTGAAGTGTGCTCTAGCATATTATCATTGAAGCTGACTGTCAGGATTGTAATAGCTCGGTTAACTTATCATTATGGGACGTCAGAGCACGACTGTTTTGAATGAATCAATCATAGATGCCGTCTATCATTCTCTAAGGAGGAGACAGGTGTCTAGTTTTTCCGGAAGACTGATAGGTGGAGTCGTAGCAATGTGGCTACTAACAGATCCTTCTTTGAAGAGTATTCACTGTGCTGATACTCAACAGTTACGTCTTACTTTCTTTTCTTTTCTTTTCTTTCTTTCTTTCGTTATTTATTTTATTTTATTTTTTAGTTTTTTATGTTAAAACACAAGGGGTGCTCCCCTGTGCTGATTAAAATGTATTTCAATACAAAGACAAGCTTGATTTCAAGGCCCAAGTTGTTGATAGCTCATGTTAGGGAGGGTTGTAGTTCCAAATTAATTTCTTTTTTAAAGTTTTAATTCCAAGATTTTTGTTCCTAGTTTAGTTTTTTTTCAATTTATTTAAAGACCAGAATTCATATTGTTGTTTTCTATGTATTAGTTCAAGAGCCTTTTCTCAACAAACTTTACTACAATTTATCAATTTATGTCATAATACATAGGATTTTTGTCAAGTTCAAGTTATTTCTTTACTCCCATATTGTTCAAAAAGTTCTTTCAATTAATGGTTGAAGTGTCTTCATATCCTTTATATTACAAAGGCCTTCATTGAATACTATTTCTTAAATGCTAAGCATTGGCAGTAGAAAGTTTTATAAGCCTTATTTGTTAAAACGAAAAAGAATGATTGTAATTCACTTCTAAATAAATTTGTTTTGTGTATTTAGGCAATATCAAAACTTGTGAAGAGTTATTATTGTTTTGTTACATGGTAATTTAATAAAAAGATTGATGAAGATCCAAGATATATAAAAAGAATTTATGTCCAAGCTCTTTGGATTTTTTATTTTTATGCCTTAATAGCTAGTATATCAAGTTTAAATATCATGTTTATTTTTTAAATTCCATTTTGCATTAAAAAGCTTCTGTTATTTTAAAAGGGCCATAAATGAGTTAAGATGAGGTTGAGTAGGTAAAAGAATAAGATATTGCTAATGCCACCATAGTTTTTGCTAATGCCATTACAATCCATCATCTACCACATGCCACCCACACTCTTTGTCAATGCTAAATTAAAAATTATTTATTTATATATATATTTAATATTTAAAAATAAGAATATATTTTTTTAACTAAAATTTTAAATTAAAAAAACCTATTCTTGTTAACTTTTAATTATTTTTTATTAAAATTAAAATTATTTTTTATATAATTTGAAATAAAGAAAACATATTATAAATATTAATAATTTTTTTGATTGGAATAAAAAAATTAAAGAAATATGTTGAGTGGATGGCAAGGTGTGGTAGCAATAGCAAAAATTGTGGTGGTATTAGCAATATCCAAAAGAATAATATGGTTACTTCTAAAGCAAAGTTAAGATTAGGTTCTTGTAAAATCAACCATAAAAAAAGTAGGATTGATATGTGGGAGATGATTATTTATAAAATAGGGTCAAAATTTGATTTAAAGGCATAAAAAACAAGAGCCTATAATATACAAGGATTATTTTTGGATATTAGATTGTGTAAATAGAGAGCTTGCTTTAAGAGGGTTCCAATGGTATAAGGTTTGTAGGATTATAACTTATAAAAGACCTATAAAACAACAATTAAGATTATGATTATATTTGCAACAATAATTTGAGGACAATAAAGATATAGTGTTAATTTAGATTTATTTTTGGTATTTTTTGCTTGATCTAGAATTAATGTTTTGTAATTGGGTAGACGTGAAATTAAGCTATATGCTTGTTAAGTTTTGTATTATTTTGACTATTCAATAGAAAGACATCTAACAATATATTCAAGGAAGTACTAGAAGTTAACAATTTAAGGTCAATTAGGATTTCTTAGATATCTAAAGATATACAAACTAGATGGAAGTTGTCGATTGGATTAGGAGATCTAGCTACTAGAAGTCTTCATCAAATTTGGAATAACATAGTAAAAGACATTAGTGACAACTTTATTGCAAGATCTATTGATTTATAAGTTGGATTTGTTTTAAATTTTATACTTGTATAAATTATTAAAGAAGAAAATAGTATTAAAAAAATTTAAGTTACTTTAATAGTCGAATAAATAGCTATATCTTATTATAATTTACTAACTAAGGTTTATAATTTTTTATATTTTTTAAAAATATTTTAAAGATTAATTAGAATTATTATAAAGATTTTTGAGTTTTTTTGAGTTTTATAAATTAAGATTTGGAATTTGCTACAATTTAAGATTTTTACAAGTATTGAAGTAGTTGAAAAAGATTATATTAATATAATATGTTTCTAAAATTATAAAATAATTATAATGTTATAGAATTTTTTTCTTTGACAACAAGATGTCCAATGAATTCCAAACAAGACTTTATGTAATATATATATATATATATATATATATATATATATATTTAATTCCATTGGAGCACAAAAAAAGGCAAGAATCATTTATATAGTTTCTAATTTTTTTCCTCCATATATTTGATGCAATTCCTTTATGTCATACTAGCCAAATTAGTGCATAATATATTTTTGCTTTTTGCTTATCCTACAAGGCTTTCTAATGCATATTAAATTGTAGAGATAATATATCACTCTATTTGATGATTTGAATGGAGATGGAAGTTATACAATTTGAAGGAGTTCTTTTCTTTTTTTTTCTTTTTTTTTCCTTCTATTTTTGTATTGTATTCACCTAACAATCATTCTTTATTCTATAAGTAATCTTTGGGATTAAATTCAAATTTGTCTACTAGCTTAAAGAAGGTGAGGAGATTATTTTATTTCCAAAGATGGAAATCTTTTTATTTAATTATCTTGTAATATAAAATGAAGGTATTTTAAATATAAATTTGTTCTAAAATTCTTTTCAACATATTTAGGATGTTAATTGCCAAATCTTTTTTATTATAATTATTTTTTTCCAATTATATAGATACATTGAGGTATGTCACTTTCTATAGAATAATATCACCATTAATACAACCAACTTTATTTAAAGAGATTTGGAATACATAAATAAGCCAATATAAATTGTCATGACTATATATTCTAATATAGTCTTATGTTTTTATTCTTTAGAATTAAAGTAATAAATCTAAGACTATGGTGGTAAAATTTTGATAATAATAAAGTCCTAAATGTGTTGGTTTTGATCCATAAAGCTATATTGTATTTTAGCGATTTTCTATTGCAGCCAATTTTGATATTATTTGTAGCATTTATCTTTAATTTGATATAAGCTAGTCTTATATATAAGATGGTATTACCAATTAGATGGAGATGAAGTTTATTCTAAACTATGTGGATTTAGTAGAATAAATTCTATGAAGTTTATAGAAAGTAATTCTTATAAAGATTCTAAGTTAGGATTAAGAAGAATTTAGATCAAATAAATTATGATTAGAGCTCTAATATAGCAAACGTCCAAATCTTTGTAAAAAACCAAATGACTATATTTTTTTTGATATATTATTGAATTGATCAATTGGTGGTTCTTTTTCTTTATTTATTAGTCCTACTATATAACTTGGTAAAGCATAGAAAAAAGTCTTGAATTATTAATCAACAATATTTCTATCTTTATATTCTTCTAAGAAGTCCATGATACAAAGAAAGTTATGATTGTAGCCAAATCCTTGATGTCTCTTATGTATCTTAAGAAATTGATTAAGACTTGTAGTTGCCTCTTGGTATGATTGGTATATTTAAATAAAATTAACTTTGATAAAATAAGTAATAAATTATAATTAACATGTACTTAAAAAAAAATTAAAGAAACTAATTCTTTGTATAAGCTAGGAATATAATATATTGCACATCTCTTTTATATCCAAACTATCACTTATGCAAAGGCAATCTAATTCTCTTGCTATGCTAAAAAATTAAATATTTTTCTAAATTTATTATCTTCTTCTTAAGAATGTACTTCTAAAGTTCTAATTACCATAGCTTCTTAAAATCCTCCCCCCTTCCTATTCTAAATGTCAACTAAGAATAGCTACTAAATATCAATTCATTAAGAATTGCTAATATGGCAGTTAGTTGTAGCAATTATCACCCTTTACATCACCCTTTTATTTGTCTAATGACTTGGTGATGCAAAGGGTGACAATTGGCCAATATGCATGAAAAACAAAGGACTATTTTTTATTTTTATTTTAATCATAATCCTTTCTTCTTTGTTCTCCATAGTTGCATGAGATGGGATTGGACTTACCTTTGCTATAATTTTGTCTAAAGATTATGCTTTCATATTTCTTTAGATTATAACTATGTAAGATGTTATTATTTGGCTATAAATCTATATTCTATATTTTTTTGTTGAACCTCACAATGGCACATACTCATGTATCTTTAAATAGTTCTTTTGTAAAGTGGATTAGTACTCAATACTTCTAAAATAACCTTTAAAATCCTAATTTATTTTTTGATTGGTGTCACACCCTTAAACTTGGACATTGGAGTGCCATTAGTCCCCTTTTTGAGAGCCAAGTTAGCTACATCTAACTTTTGCATTGGATTTCTCTATTTGGAAGTTTTAGATATCCTCCGTATGGGGTATATCTACTCCTTCAAAGAATTTCTGTTAGCAAGAACTAACCTCATATTGGTGATGAAATGCATGTGCACATTGTTGAAAAGGAGGTAATACACAGCCTTCTCAACAACTCAAGTGTTGGCACATCTCATGAGCTGACTGTTCAAAACTTCATCAATGACTCTTGGCTTTTTTTGTAAGGGCTCTAGCAAAGTTCACTGACTTGGATCCTTGAAGAGAACACAAATTGTAGGATCTTTCTGCATGTTGTGTGAAATTTTGTGCTCACTGTCCTTTCTCAATTGTCTTATTTTGTGACCAACTGTAGAATTTCCAGACAAAACAAATTGTGAGATCTTTCAAAGCAAAAATCCTTGTTATTGCCTTTGTTACAGATTTGTGTGGAATTTTTTTTTTCTCTTTTGCCCTTTTTCTTTTTTTCAAATGATGTCTATCCAAACACGGATCCTGTGCTGCTGGACTTTTGTGTCTGAAGGTAGCACTTGAAGTTTTGTGTCACTCAATGCATGCTGAGATGGTTATTTGCAGTGGCACTCATCAGCTTTCTTTGCTAGCTTTGATTGAATGAAATCATGAAGAGTGGACTCCACATTACATGACCAAAGAAAGAGCCAATTTAGTAAAACCATTTTGAAACTATGATAGGGTACCTTATTTTGCCACATGATCAGAAGATGGATGAACTTCACAAGCCAAGCATATTGAGTTATAAAGATAATTTTTTAAAATTAAAAAATTTTGGGCAATTAACCAAAACTTATAACCACTATGCTATGGTGTTGCTGTACCTACCATTCACATAATTATGTTAATTAAATTTCAATAAAATGTACTTTTAGAATAATACGCATACTTATAAGACCTCCCTTGATGATTTATAATTAACATTCTTATAGAAGAAATATGTAAACTTGTTCATTTTTAAAATTTACATGAAAATCATATGTTATCAAATATCCATTCACATTTCAAGAACTTGAAATTTTTCTTGCTAAATAAATAAATAAATAAAAAATTTAAAATAAAAATAATTATAAATTTAAAATTATGATTTAAAAAATATATATATATATATATATATATATATATACAACTCAATCTTGTGTACAATCCAATACATAATACAAGAAATTACCAATTTTAGAAAGTGCTTGTTTCTTTCTTTTTCCTTCTTCTTTTTATCTATCTATCTTTCTTTCTTTCTTCTTTCACCTTTTATTTTATTTTTATTTTTGTATTCTCTGTGTTGTTCTTTTCTCTCTATATACATCTCCCCCCCCCCAAATTTGTGATGAGCTCTGACCTCTTTAAGAATAGAAAACTGGCACTTGGCACACCTCTACCCTAGCCAACTTCCCATTGTAACAACCCTATGCACAGGACAAGCCAAACTAGGCTTTTAAGAGAAGAGAAGAGAATATAATGATATGCCATGTGGGGCTGCAATGTGTGATCCTCTCTACAATTGGAAACTCAAGTGAGAAAAACATATACATAGTAAAAGTACAACAAAGAAAAACAAAACTAAAAAACCCATACAACTTTAACATGGGTGTTGTTGCATACAAGAATTACATAGCATTTGCTAAACATTGATTATATCATTTTTTGCTCTTGGAACCAAAAACCCAACCATTTTCTATAAGAGCAAGTAAACAAGAGCTTCCAATTACTTTGAAGCTACAAAGCTTCAGAATTTAAGCACACTTACATTCATATATATATATATATTGTTTTGGGTAGCCGACCAACTGTTGAAGAAGAAGCATTTCTTTGTCTTGTCATTGGCAGAGGAAGAAGGAAACATTTGTTATTGTTGCCCACATTGTCTATTAATAAATGACCGTTTGTACTAAGTCTTTGTGTATGTGCATGGGCAACTATAATCTGTGCTTCATGGCCAACTAACTTTGTACCTATTCAGGCATTGCAGCTCCCCTACCACCATTTTGGCATTTAGTGTATTTGCATTGGATTTTGAACTACTACAATTGCCCTTCTGGTGTTATGTGCACTACAATTGTAAATGGGTCTTTCTTTCTAGTCCCACAATAATCTGGTTTCTTAAACTTATGTGTATATGTGTGTATATGTATATATATATATATATATATATATATTTTCAAAGGCAAGATTATGATTGAATCTTAAAAGCTTGTCAATTGAAGAAGAATTGTGCTTACAGATTGCTTACCAATTGTGAATACTTGTTAAGATTTTTGTTAGCATCTGAACAAATTTGCAAAGTTGAAGTCATTAGTGTTAAAATCAGATCATAGTAGAAATTGATGTACAAAAAAAATGCACATGTTAGCTGAAACTTCTAGTGTAGTTTGTCATGACAAGATTGTCAACAGTAACAAAGATCTTTAACCAATTGTTTATATTTTTCAATAAACTCATATTCATTGATACTTGTAAATCCTTTTCTAAAAAAGCTAACAAGATTTATAATTCTAAGCCTTTAAGTTGAGCACTAAATGCTCCAAGTACAAAACTAGTCAGATAAAGAATAGCTACACAATAAATACTCTTACTTCTAGCAAAAAACTAAAACAAAATGAAGTAATTTTAAATTTTTTTAATATAATTTATTTTGGTGGTGTGAGATGTGCTCCTTTTGAAGCTCTTTTTGACAATATGAGGGAGACCTCACAGTTTTAGGGTTTGCAGTAAAGTGGCCATAGTCAAAAAGGCTACATAATTTTAGCTGCTTTAAAGCAGCTCACAGGCCATTTCCACATTGGATGCAATGCCAATTACGCCACAGCTTGCAATGTCCCAACATCGATTCCACAACAGAATCCTGTAACAACCCTATTGCCTCTTCCAGGGCGGTGCCTAGTCACCCATGCTGATGTGGCACTGTGGGATGGTAAAAAAAAAGTCAAGAAAAATAAATTGGCATGAGATTTTGGAATCAAAGCATAAAAAACTCTCCTTTCAAAAGGTTGCAAATGGATTCAAATTTCATGACTTTCTTTAAATTTCATTACAACATAAAATTGTGATCATTTATTCTTTTGGAGATAAAAGTAGCATGTTGAAAATAAGAATTTAAAAAATACGAAGCACTTTTGTTTTTTTGAAAAGTAATTGATAATTAAGGATCAATGTTTTCAAGACTTATTACTTTCTTTTAAGTAATTTTTGTGTGTCAATTGAAGATTTTTTAAAAAAAAAAAGTATAGGACATAATAATTTGCAAATTTTTATATTATTAAATGCGTTTTTATAGATTGGTATTTTTAACTGTGATTCTTAATAATATTTTACAATTAAATTTGATAATTCCTCAAGTAAAAAATAAGGAATTAATAAAATTATAGTATACTAGTTGAGATTTATAGCATACACGTTTTTAAGTTATATGAGATAATTTTAGAATTAGAAAAGAAATAAATAACATTAATATTATTACTCAAAAGAACTTTATAAATATAATTTTTTACAATTTAGGTGTATATGTGTTAATTTTAAATATTTTAAAAATATTTAAATTTTATATAATTTATTTTATTACAGAATATAATTTTAGTTTCAGAGATTATTCTTCATGATTTTAAATCTTTTTACTGATTAATATATCTTTTCAAGGCAAATAATTTATTTTTATAATTTAAATATTATGATTTTATAAAAAAACTGATTAATATATTTGACCAGGTTTTTAATCAAATATAAAAATATAATGAAATATAATTTAATAGTCTCCTTAATAGAAAGTCATGATTAATACATTAAAGTTTTTATAATTTTATAAAAAACTGATTAATATAAATTTTTAAATTGTTTAACTTAACCATCTGTCAGAAAACAAAAAATATAAAATAAAAACTAAAGTATTAAAAAAACACAGAATCATATATATATATATATATATATATATATATTCGAAATAAAATAAAAATATTATAATACTTGAGATATTAAAACATTATATAATTACAAACTGATTAATATATTTCTATGGCAACTTCTAGTCCCATTGCAAGTCCTCTTCACACTACATACTTTAGTAAAGGAAGTTGGAACCTAGGACCTAGTGTGATTCCTAACTTAGTTTTAGGTGGACATTCTTGTTTTACTATGTATAATTTGTATTAATATGTTTTTACAATATCATGTATTCAATAAATAAATAATTCATAGATAGTTACAACTAAACATATTTATATATATTTTTTTAATAAAAATTAAATTAATATATTATCTTCTCATTTCTAAAAAGTATTGAATATATTTTCTTAAAAAGAAATTTTGATCAAATTATTCAATCAACATATAAATAAGAAATTTGTACCAAGTTTCATGGTTAAGATATATATAGAATTTAAAAAACATCCTCAATACCATATAAAAATATACATAGATAAAAATTTAATTTTATAAAATATTTATGAATAAATTAGCAAAGCACTTGAAATCAAATGCTACCATTGATACAATGTGAGATTGATCTAAAGTTGTTGTTATATGGAGTTACAATCCATTTAGTATTTAAAAAAAATGTCAAAATATCAAAATAAAACACAAACAACCTATGTCAAAATCATGCGATAAAACTTATAATAGATAGAAACAAATAGTGGCTTTTTATCTATTACTCCTTTCTAATGGCTACAACCAAAATATACATGACTTTGTTTTTTTATTTAATAGCATGTTGTTGGGTTTGCATGTGATAGTACTATGCAGTGTGTAATAAAAAGACAAAAGGATTGGTAAATAGATTTCCAATATCTGTGCAAAAATATAAAGTTAAAAAGATTTTTAGAATTATTTATTTTAATATTTGAAACCAAAAATTTAAGTCTATTTCATAAATCCCAAAATATTTAGAATAATTCTATGTTTATAAAAACTTTCATTAATCCACTATTTTTGAATTTGAAAAAAGAATAATCACCTTATTAATCAATAAAATATTTTTGAATTGAAATATTTTTGAAAAAAATAATTATTCTCATTGCTTTTACTATAAAATATCACTTTGAATATCACTTTGAATAGATCACTTTGAATATCACTTTGAATATCACTTTGAATATCACTTTTACTATAAAATATCACAAGTTTGTTCAATATTGTCAATTTAAAAAAAAATTATACATGTTGGTTTTCAAAATATTGGCTCAGACCATACCATAAAGGCTAAAAACGTTACTCCATTTTCTCAATTAAAATTTAGAGAAGTAATCATGATAATATAAAATTATTTATATATCTATGATTTCATAATATTTTTTTTAATCAATGTTTTGAAAAATAACTTCAGTACCAGTAATCACCCAAGCTAGCAAGATATAAAAACACAACGATAAGTATGAACACTGATATTAACATATATAAACTCACACAAATTCACATTGATTTAAATTACAGTGTAAATACCACTAAAGTAAACTGTAAAACAAACGTAAGAGGTTGCATCCAAACTCTACGCTGTCTCAAATCTAATCACTAACTAAAACAACGAGTAACACAGTCGATACTTTTTTGTTTTGTTTTTGCCTTAGTAGTTTTTTTAATTTAAAAAATGTGCTTGTCGGTAGTTCAATTCTCAACCCTTGAACAACACAAACTTACACAAACACACGCAGTGTTTATTATAAGTCACACACACATATAGTATGATAGACGTAGAATGAGCTCAGATATGGTAATATCATCGCAAGGTGACGCTCCGTGCGGTGAACTCGTGGAAAGCTTCAACAGACATGCTTGGAACTTGGACAGTAGGGATTCAGGGGCGGCGAGGTGATGATTGATGCGGCATCTCTCCCGTCACTTGACTGCGGTCATGTGGTGCTTCAAGTTGGCAGAGTCGAGCTCCATGACATCAGCCTCGTTGGGGTCCATGAAGTCCTTCACCACTTCGGGACCACACTGGCCGTGCTTCTGCGTTGTAACCGCACCTGCACACAGATCTGCTTCACTCAGCGTCGCGTCCACCATCTCTTGCCGAGCTCTGATCATCTCCAGCTCGTCGTCCAGCCCCTCCAGCATGCTATTCAGGTCGCTGCTGGTTAGTTTCAGGCTGGTGTCCCGGTTCAGTATGTTCGCTTTGTATCGCAGCCTGCAAGTTGGTGCCGCCACCAACACGGTGCAAATCAGAGATGGTTGTGTTATCATGTTAACCGATGACTGGATGTGTGTGAGATAGGTTACAATGAGTTCAAAACTAAAAGGTGCTCAGTTCATTATATGATCGAAAGTGGGTTGATCACCTGACTTCCATGATGTCGGTCCCATCGTTGCGATCGAATTGTATCCGACTTGGATTCTCCTGGTAGAGCAGGACTGCCTGCAAGTTTTGAAAGAGTTTTAAGAACTTCCGGATTGTGTTTCAAAAAGCATGATGCTGATGTCTCAGTTGTGACGTTAAACTCAAGCTGCATGAGAAAACTGGGAAGATGAATCTGTAGAACAAAGCTAGTCGGATGGAACTTGAATGATGCAGTGAGTTAGGAGTCTTGTCTTTCAGTGAAAAAGAAATGGAAGAATAGAACATCCGAATCTGCCAAGTTTCATGTTCATTAAAGTTCAGAAGAACGTTTTCTTAGCTTCTCGTCTTTGTACTCTATCTGTCATGAGATCATCCAAACCAAACCTTGAGGTAGTTGGTGTCGTCAAGAGTGAAACGATGATACATTCCCCTGGGTAGTTCTATGAGAACCCCTTTCGTAATGTGAATCCGAATCCAACGCCCTTCGAAGTCCCGGACGTCCTCATAGCCTGCACCCACAGTTCAAATCATCATTCTCTCTCTCTCTCTCTCTCTCTCTCTCTCTCTCTCTCTCTCTATGTATAAGTAAGAGAATTTTCCACATGAAACTCCAGATAACGAGTGGTAATCTTGTCCACGAAGTATCCAACATGGTAGTAGTTGTCAGATGACTTCAAGAAATGCGTACCACCGCCTTCGAGAATCAAACGGACCTCCTCATGCTCATGCAAATGCTCCTTGAAGAAATCTTTCTTCTTGAGCTCATAGTCTGGTAGGGAGCCGGGTGCTACTGTCACCACCTCCTGCAACAGGATACTGGAGTGAGAAGACGAGTTACACAGATGAATAGAGTTGTCGAGGAATATGGAATGACGTGGCTCCACACTGTAATTCACGTAAAACGAGATGCAAACCTCGTAATGATATCCACGGTCAGACTTGACCAGGTTAAAGAACGGATTCTTCGTGTAGTCGCTGGTCTGAAGGCCTGTCCACACCAGTACTCCCAAAGCTATCCACACAAGACTACCACGTTTAGCATCACAAGTGTATGGAACATCATAAAAATGGGTGCACAGTATTGAAGAATGAGAAGAACTATGTAGTTTCTGTCAACAAGTTCATGAATCTCCGCATGAACATCATCTTTAATTACGGTAACCTCAGGGACGTTGAATTTTTTAGACAATGGATTTTACATTGGAGGTGCTCTTGAGTGACTTGTTGATCTGGGTTGAAGTGATGCGGCAGAGTCGGGTCGTTCTCCTCGGAATCCTCTTCCGAATTGGGGTTGTAGTACCATGCACTCACGGGAGGGATCTTTGCCTGCCACAGCACCAACAACGTCCAAAAACAGTCCGGACCCAATCATGCACTGCAATGAAGCTGGTGCTCAGTGAGAGCCATAAAACTCATTAATACGGGAGCCCACAGTACTTATCCACATTGAAAGCAAACTATGCCGCTCCCATAACTACTACAAGGCCACCCCCGACGATGCCTCGACATCAGCCTAGCTAGTGCGGGACGTTGCACAGTTTTAGCAGTACACACATCATCTGTGCTATATCCAGAAAACTACCGATACAATTGTTTATAGAGTTGGAGCAAGAAGATCGGCACTGTACTTCTGTGAAGGCATCTCTGTCTGCGTGGATAACACCACTTTTACTGAGTTTCTTGACTGGGGAAGTCAAGTCAATGGGTAGAAGCTGTACGCTGGGAGGTGGAACTCCTGCAACGCCTTGCGACACCTGCAACACCACAAAAACCAACACAACGTATCTCTAGAATTACTGTACAGTCTAGCTAGGGCACTGTGTGTAGATTTAGTACATGCCCAGACCAAAATGCTGGGTTGGGCTCCAGTACCGACGCAGAGGCAATAATGTGAGCATGGAAAAACAAAATTCCATCGATGAGAACTACGTAGCTACACCCGGGTACCTTGCGTGGTAATTTTGGCTTGGCATCCATTGTGATGGTTGCAGTCGGCTCCATTGCTACAGTACAGTTGGTTCCTGAAGGATGTGTTGGAACTGTCAGCTCGGAATTGCAGCAAGTTGAGTCCATAGTGGCAGAGGTTTTCAAGACACAGAAGTCGAGGAGCTCGCGATGTAGTACAGCGTTGATGGAGGGCTCAAGCTTGGACTCAAGACAAGTAGTTAGCTATAGAAGGTGGCTGATTGCTCGTGATTTTATACCTAATGTTGCTAGATAAAGTGGTGCCCACTGGGCCCGACGCAAAATTGCTTGAAAACCATCCAAGATGAAGGAATGGCAGAGAGTGAAGCCACGAGTTCCAGATTTGATTGTGGTGGGAATCTAATGTTGTATTATGGCGCTGCTCACCAGATATCCGAAAACTACTTCAAGGTACGGAACCTGGGCATATGATGCACCTTTGCAGGCGGAGGCATCTAACTTAGGTTATCATCAATGGCACCCACCCAACGGACGACCATAATTTTTTCATGATCTGTAGCATGAAACAAAATGGATTTCAATAACTAAAAAACGGCCTTCAAACATGTTTCTGACCTTTCCGCTCGACTTTTTGACAACTACAGAATTCTTAAACGTTCTACTTCCATGGAGCTATCCGTGGCGGATATCACATTCAGAGGGTGTCAATAGTTCAATTAGTGACACTTACTAATAATAATAATAATAATAACAATTTGTAAATCTGATCATTCGAGTTATGTACACACTTGCGGTAAGCATCAGCCTGATGGTAAGTTCTGTGCTTCCACAGAGACCTTGTCTGTGCAAGCTTGGTCTTCGTGCGCATTAGATCCCGTTCAGTTAATACGCTGGTGGTCGGTTTCATTATCTGCGAGACTATGACGACTGAGCTCTTGGACGAAAATCTGTGGCTCTATACTCGAATGTGGCAAGCCCCTCACGGCTGCCTACGTGTGAGCAAATCTTTGGAAAAAAAAATTCGCATTATCACTCTCATGCGGTCAGGGCGCCCATAACTGTGAAATGATTGGACACACCCCCACAGTTTTAACTTGTCTATGTGACCGGCTCTTCCGGATGGAGTGAAAAGGCGCCGCGTCGAAACCAATAGTAAACGCAGCGCACGTGCACGCGCCAAACGGCCTCTAACCAACCAGTATGTACATTTTCTAGCTTTGTAGAAGTGGGTTTGATATCCACTCGGGATGGGTTTTTTGTACGTCGGTCGGTCGATCCATCATGCGGCCTTATGAAGAAGGCCTCTGTGCAGAAGCACAAACGAACTCAAGTATGCAACAACAACAAGAAGAAGAAGAAGAAGCAGAACTCCTCCAGTTGGACTTACTTTTTATTTTTATTTTCCGGTTTTAGATCTGATCAGAAGCGGCTGAACGTGCACACACTCTGCGACATAACTGCTGAAATGATAATGCGAGGAGCCATGAGCGCTGCCACATGATGAGCACAATGAATCAAATACCAGGGTCCAAGGTCGCGAAAGTTCAGTGCTGATAAAAGATTGCCTGGCATCCAAGCGCTTGATGTTCGCTCTCTCGGCAAGTTGTAAGGTAGATATACACACACACATATCTGAGTATATATATATATATATATATATACAGACACACACATGCATATACACGAAAGAGCCATCACAACACAACTGATCACAACGCACAACTGGATATCAAACACTGTTTTACCTGCAATAAAAACTGTATTCTAGTAAGGAAGGAGTCATAAAAAGGTAGCCATAGAAGACGGGGAACCCATTCAATCCTACCGCAGTTCAACGAAGAAAACCAAAACACACTCAACCCAGATACTTTTTGAACACCCACTCTCTGTCCATGATTGCTCGAGAACTCCAGTCTATCATCATAATCTGAACCTAGGTAAAATAAATTAAAAAAAGCGCTTTTTCTCACCACCCCAAGTTGCAGTCAGTGTTAGCATAAAAATCTAGCATCAGGTAGCGCCCCCGTTTCGCACTGCACGGTGTCGACGCCAAGGGATGATTCAGGAGGGGCTGCTGCAGTCTCTTATAGAATGAAATAGTTAAAAAAAAATTAAGTTTTTAATAAACACTTGAAAATTTGATTTAAAACCAAAAAAATATTTAAAAAATAATATTAAATTTGAAGAGCTTGGTTTAAATTATACAAAAAGTTTAATAAATGACATGCCTTATGTTATTTTCCAAAAGTAATTAAAACTTTAGATTGAATAAAAATAATTTATTTTAAAAAGCCATTTGAAAAGAATATTGTGACATCTATTTTGTAGATATAAAAATTATAATATTTATCTAAAGAAAAATATTATTTTAGTAACAATTTTGTCTTGCAAATTTTTTAGTAGATATAAACTAGATATTTATTATATTTTGTTGATTTTACATTGAGTTACACAATGCAAAGCAAAAATAGTCAACAAAATTATATAAAAAGTGAGTTACATATGTATTTGTTGTGGATGATAATTTTAGAAAGAAGAAGTGATAAAATTGGTAAAGTAGATAAAAAGAGCTACCTAATTTTTTCATTGATCCATAATCTTGAAGTTCTATGTTATTCCAAATACATTTCAATTTCTTTAAAAATAAAAGAGACAATTTTATAATAACTAAGATGTTCTTATTGAAAAAAATTATAGATAACAAATCTAGCATTTAAAAAAGCCAAAGAACTATTAAATTATTCTTCTAATAAAAGAACCATTTTAAACTTATTATCTAAAGATTAAAAGATTAGATAATTAATTTATATTTATATTTAATGTTGATATGTCAATCATAAGCATTTTTATCTATAAAAGCTTCATAAATTGTAAGAAAATCTTCCATGGTTGTAAGAAATTTACTCATATTTGTGTGGTTTTATAGTCTAAAAAATATGTTGCAAAGTGCCACAATATAATGAAGTAGG
Organism: Physcomitrellopsis africana; assembly: GCA_036785485.1. Taxonomy (NCBI): domain Eukaryota; kingdom Viridiplantae; phylum Streptophyta; class Bryopsida; order Funariales; family Funariaceae; genus Physcomitrellopsis; species Physcomitrellopsis africana. Next base: position 233,970 of record JAWRVF010000258.1, read on the forward strand.
AGGTTAAAATAAAAAAGGGAGCTTAATATTGAAATTAAAAAAATATATCTAAAAAACAAGTACAAGGAAGAAACAAGGATATTGTCTTAGAAAGGATTCTAATATTAATAGTAAGAAATATCACTACAAGTAAGAAACAACTAAAAAAAGGAAGAAGAGAGGAGAATAATAAAATCTCATCAAACCTTCTACTTATTAAGAAATTGTTTGATATACAATTCAAATCAATGGAACAAGTACAAAGAACAAAAGAAATATGCTTGATCTCCTTTAAATATTGTAAAAGAGATTTAAAGAAGTTTAATTGCAATAACAAAGAAATTTAGAATAATAACAAATTGAGGTAAATTCAAAATAAAAATAAAATTTGTTATTGAAGAAAAAGTAATCAAGTTAGAGTCCAAATAATAATTAGAGACTTATTACTTTAAATGTAGCATTTTAATAAAAAATACCACTTCTAATCACATTCACAATTTTAAGACACTATTAATAATAAATTTGGATAGTATGACTTAGTGTAGAGGTCCTACTTCTACAACCATTAATAGAATCAATTTTATCAATAATATTTTTTTGAAGATATTATCTTTATTTATGTGCCATGTGAATATTATTATCTTTTTTTAATTTTCTAATATAAATTAGATTTTCTAATACCTTCTATTTTATTTATATTTTATATTTTAGATTTTTTTAAAATTAAATTTTTTAAAAATCTATAATCTACTTATCCAATATTTTGAGTATTCAAATTGAATACATTCTTGCAATGAAATATTTGCTAAATATCAAATTCTTTGAAGATATATTCTTGAATTTAATATTAAAATCTATAAACACAATATAATGTTATTAATTATAATATTTGTGTCTTTAGTTTTTTTATTTATTTGGACTAAAAAGAAAAAAAAGAAAAAAATACAACTATACTAGCAATATTATTTACTTCAAAAGTTATTTTGTGTTGATATCTATACTAAAGGCACATGTAATAGCATCAAAAAGAATAATATTTTTAATTATTTATACCCTTATTTAGCTAATATTTTGAATTAAATATATATTTTTTATCAATGTGTGTTTTTTTAAATAATATTTTAATTTTAAATAAAATAAAATAGAACCATATTTGAAATTTTACATGCAAATCTTAAGAGATTGTACATTTTATTTTAAAAAAATTTATAACCTCCCAAAAATAAAAATAAATAGTATTCTCATTGATTATAAATATTTTGTTGTCTAAAATTATAAAGACTATCAGATTTGGATAGAGTAAAAAATATCTTAACTTGCAGAGATTAATTTTAATAAATTAGTAATAACAATAATAATAATAAGTAAAGTATGAAGCCAAGCACACATCCACAAGAAAACAGTGCACATTCTACCCACCTTATTCAATCCAAACTTTAACTGGAACAATCTTTTGCTATGACATGGATTACCGTTTCCTGATGTTGAATTCACGAGAATGGTTCAAGTTAGAAACGAGTGGAATTGCGAAACATGCCACTCTAGCTCCTAAGATACAAATAGGCCTACAAAGCATTGCAGTTTCTTTAGTCTGCAACTCAAAGGTGAGACCACGAAAGGAACTCAGTCCTGCTCAATTCTATAGTCCGCAAGTGAACCCCATCGTCCAGAAAGTGTTGTTGGCAAGTTGCAATTCATGTTTCGTCAGAAGGATCACTAACGGGCACTAGTTGCAGATCAATAAGGCCTGAATCAGGCTTGAATGCATGGGATCAGAGCTTTTGAATTTTGGATCTGGAAATATATGGATCCATCGCAGAGAGCTGATTTTTGGCTATCATGCGCGCATTCGAGTGAGTCGAGTCTGCGAGTTACTAGTCATCCAATTCCTACATAGAGGCTCCACTAACTGCAGCGACGAAGAGAAATCAACCATGGGATGGAAACTCTGCTGTATGACGAAGATGTAGATTTATCGATGTCTAGAGATCCGTTGAATTGAGTGACAATCTAAGATCTCGCCAAGACACCGCAGACCTTATTGCGTCAACGGAGGATTCCGTGACTAGCAGTAGCATGAATTTTCTACGATGCTAGGAGCTCCAGATGTGGTGAGAGACACCTGGCTTCGACATTGAAAAATCCTTCGACAAATGACTGCCCTCGCATTACCGCCGATGACGATGCGATAACACAAAGAGTACTCAAATTATCACATTTTTCCTGGAATATAAACCAATGCCACAAACCTAGAAGATGGAACGCGCATAGCAATGCTAATCGATGGCTACACTCTCTCCGCCTGGACGATCCCAAGGGCCTTGCTCCTCTTTCCTTTCTTGCAAAAGCGCCATGTAACAGCACCTTGGACGTCGAACCGACCGCACAAATGTTCTCTCTCTCTCTCTCTCTCTCTCGCAATGCTCACCCTCACAAAAACAGCACTGCCAGCGAGAGTGGGATTGCTAACCGATGACAAGCACAGGCGTGTGTGGAGGTCGTTGACAACGCTGCCAAGGCCGCTGACTACTGACAGTCACGACCATCGCCCATCCCATCCTTCGCAGTGAGCGCGAGACTGCATATCCACAAAACACCCACAAATTCACAGCAGTGGACATCGCTTAAACATCAACAAATTCTACCGTTGAAGCGCCGTAAAAGCACAAAGACTGAACGTGCGACGGATGTTTCAGTTGAGATTGAAGAGCAACGGCTGAGGAGATCGGCCACCTCAGTGTTACTATCGCAGTTTCACGACCACAACATGTTTCGAAGCACGAAAACTAACTTTGTGAAGGATCTCACAACAGACTAACGCAGAGACGTTTCGATGACTTAGAGGTAGAATGAGCTATGTTTCGAAGATTGCGAGCTGGAATGCCGCATGATGTCTGTGATGACGCTGCTTGCCGCGCCGCCACCGCCAGCTTTGACGTGCCGTGACGTTGGACCGTCAGTAACTTGACTTAGACTTGTTAAATAGCTCTTTTAAATATTCACCATTATGGACAGGTGCTGATTAAAGTTTGGAATTAATGAGGGTTTTGTAATCAATGAATTAGAAATTCACTTGTAAGTCTTAATGAGGGGGTAGCAGAGCAAGGGAGTGGATCAAATGCTGAACTTTAAAGAATTCAAAATTTGAAGGGTGTTGGCCACTTGGTTGTTCCCGGATAATACAACTTGTTTTAAGATAAGAAGGAGGTTAATTCTCTCATTTATATTCCCCTCCATGTCTTAGACTTGATTGATTTTTTTTTTTCATTATCTAATTTACAAATTAACGTCTTTTTTGTTTGATTTGATTTTGATAATATGTCTGTAAACTATTGCCTTTTTATTTGTTTTTGTGCTTCTTTCTTTATTTATAATACATATTTATTTTTTTAAATTAAATAAAATCCTAAAAAAACGACTTTTAAAATAAACTTATAAAATATATAAATAAATAATATTTTGTTTATAAAAAATAATCAAAATATTTTTAAAAATATCTTTTTTTATTTATAATTACTTTTTATATATAACTTATCATAGAAATACAATAAATTATAATCTTGAATTTACTTTGAAATATTTTAGACATTTGTTTTAATTATTAGTTTTTAAAAGTCTAAGACATCATAGACATACAATAGAAGAAGGTTCTAGAAGATTTTAGAAGATTTTATTTAATCTTAGAAGATTCTATTTGATCCTAGAAGATTCTAGAAGATTCTATTTGATCCTAGAAGATTCTAGAAGATTGTATTTGAACCTAAAAGATTCTAAAAGATTCTCAATGATTTCAAGAAGGCTCTAATAGGTCCTAGTAGCTTCCAAGACTGTTCTGAAAGGTCTTAGAAGGTTCTAGGAGATTTAAATGGTCATAGAAGGATCTTGAGCTTCTTTCATCTCTAAGCATCAAGGAAACTCCTCAAAGAGCTTCCTTGTATCTAGTAAGTATAGGAATTGAGGGTAAGGGGATCCTCAATCTTGATAATACAATCCTTATGGCTTAGCTTTAATCTTTTAGTCTTCTTCTTATACCTTGTTGTAGCTCCTTGCTTATGATATAAAGAAATTTTCTTTTGTTTCTATTCTTTGAATTTTTGGAGTCTTGTTCTATTTAAGTTGTGTGTTCATAACAGTTTGTCAAGATTAACATAATACAATAGTGGAGCTTGGTCTTTTTGAATAGAGAGTAGATTACCTCTCTTTTTAGAACTACTATAGCACTTTAGAGGTTGTGAATTACCCTCTTTTAGATCAGTATTATTTTTGATTTTTTATATTTATTTCTTCTTATTTTATTTTTATAGAAAGAAATGAAGGATTTAATATGGTACATTTTAAAGTAGCCAAATTGGATTTAATTATAAATGCTCTTGAAGCATTGAAAGTCAAAACAAAGATCTTTTAAACAAAATAAAGAACTTTATATGACCATATATAATGATAAAAGAATAGAACTACCTCAACCACTATTACCAGTCACTTTTGGAATTTCATTACTGAGATCTATTTTAGTAGATAATATATGTATTTGAGATAGAAATTTAATGTCAATAACAAAAAGAACTAAGAATTAGCCTCTTAGAGAAGTTTGATAGAACTTGTTCAAAGTTTTGTAGCTTTGTAAATCAAGTACAATTTATTACTTTATTTTAACCTTAGCAATATTCAGTGAAAGCATCTCATATTAGTCTAATTGAAATCTTGTTGTCAGATCAAACTTTGTTTTGATTTACTCCAATATTTTAAAAAAATTCTTCTATATTGCATAACTTCAAAATATTTTTGGCAGCATTTGTAGAAGCTTTTGAAAAGTACAATAAGACTCATTTTGCCACAACTAAAATTTGAACTCTTTGACATGAAACTTGTCTTGTATCTGTTTATATTTTGAAATTTTGGCAATTAGCATATGATATCAATTGGGATAAAGACATGTTGATAAATAAATTTTATTAGAGATTATAAGATAATTTAAAAGATTTATTATTATCTATATTTGATTCTCAAATTCTTAATAAATCCTTCAATCAAGTAATGAAATATGATAATTGGTTATTTTAACATCAATAAAAATAAATAAATTATTATATGCACCATAATTTTATACCAATTACTTGACATTTTTTACATCTTCAAACCTTAATAAATATTTGGAAGTAAAAGATATGCAAATTGATATGATTTATTTCTAAATCCTTTCTAAACAAAAAAAAGAAGCATCCAAAAGAACACAACTTGTATTTGTATTATAAAAAATCTAACTACAAGGCTAATAATTGCTACAAATATTAAATATCATTATTTTTTTGTAACAATTATTAGCTTTATATTTAGTAATGTGATTGTATTCTTTATTTGATATGTAAATAATAATTATAAAAAGTAATTTACATATCAAATAAGGAGTACATCCACATCACTAAATATTTTATAGGAAAACAAGGATGTCTAGCCACAAATAAGGATTGTGCGGCTAAATTCTTTTATTCTATAAATCAAACTAAGTCTTGTATTATTATCTAACCCTTCTTGTTGCTTTATCATATCAATATATTTAGATGCCCAAAAATTCAAAATCCTTGCTTTAATAGATTTAAAAGTCTCTACTTACTTTATTGACTTAGAATTTTTAAAAATCCACAAAATTCTTATAGTCAAGAAATCCAAGGCTGTTTATATAGAGGTTATAGATAATCAACCTTTATTTTCTATAAATATTACTTATGAAACTAGTCTATTAAAAATAACATTAGAAAATTATAATAGTCAGGTCATATTTAATATCATTAGATTTCCATCTAATTCTATTATTTTAAGATTTTTATGATTTAAAAGATATGATTTCTATATAAATTGGATATCTTGTAAAATAATTTTTTTTTTAAATATTACAACTTATTATTACTAAATCTAATAGAAAACACCATACATCCTATAGATCTAAAATCATAAAGCTTCTATTTATTAGAACTAGAATTTTTATAAGAACAACCAAAATAAAAATTTCTTTTGTTGTTTATGTAATTCCAATATTTGAAGTAGAAAAAATTTCAAAATCCTTTTGAAAGAATATAAAGATTTTAAAAATATATTTTTAAAAAAAAATGTAAATACTTTGTTAGAACATCATTCATATGATTGTACTATTAATCTTCAAAATGGCGCACAACCATCTTTTGGTCCAATTTACAACTTATCATAGAACAAGCTTATAATATTGATAGAATATATTGAGGAGAATTTAACAAAGAATTTTATTTGACATTCAAAATTTCTTGCTAGTGCACCTATATTTTTTATGAAGAAAAAAGATGGATCTCTATAGATGTATGTTGACTACTATAGCCTCAATAAAGTGATAATAAAAAATTATTATCTTTTTCTATTGATATTTGTACTTTTTGACTAATTAAATTAAACTAAGATCTACATCAAAATTGATCTTTGTAGTGTTATATTATATGAAGTCTTGCTTGAAAATGCACTAAATACTTAATTATAGAAGATAAAAGAAAAATTGCAACAATAATTCCTAACAACTCTAATTGAATCATATATAAATTATAATTAAAGCTAAACAAATATACTCAAATATTGATCAAGTTTAATAAATTTTTTATAGAAATTATTAAAAAAAACCAAAAAAAACCTAAAGAACTTCTAAAGAAATCATAAAAATATAATAAAAAAATCCTAAAGAAACCTCAAAATTTTTTTAAAAAATCCTAAAAAACTCCTAAAGAAATAAAAATAAAAATTCAAAAAAATTCTAAAAGAAACATTAAAGAAATCCTAAAGAAACCACAAAGAAATCCTAGTCAAATCCTAATGAAATCCTAGTCAAATCCTAAATCCTAAACCAATCCCTAAATCCTAAATCAATCCTAATTGGATCCTAAATTCTAAACAAATCCTAATCAAATTTTAATCAAATCTTGAATAATTCTAATAATAGATTAAAATCTTAATAACTAATGATTAAACTATTGATTTTGATTCAAAATTTGTACACCTCTTAAGAACTAAGTTAAAAACAAGTACAAAAATTATGAAGAACATCCAACTCATCAAATAGAAGATAACTCCAAAAATCCACTTAGATATAGATTGGCTTCCTTTTCCAATCTTGATGCCAATCTTCCAGTGCCAATATTTCCTTCTTGCATTGTTTAATTACTTCTAAAATTTATAAATATATAAGAAATCAAGTCTACCACTCAAAAATATAATTTTTACTTCAATCCAAAGAGTAGATTGCTGCATATCTTAGAAACCCTCACTAACTTTCAAAACCCAATTTTTGAGATTCCATCCACTTAAACTTCAATAATCTTTAATCTAATTATTCAATTATATTTATATTTATAGTGTATATTTAACATAATTATAATCACAAATCTACAAAATTTCATCCATAGATTTACTATTAAATTTATAAAATTTATAAAAATATAAATCCTACTTTATTTTACAAAAACCAGAGTCATCCAAAATAACCTTGACTTTGTAAAGTTCTTACAAAGTCAATATCTATCCAAATCATTCAAATCCAATGCTCAAAAAACCTTCTAAATTTTTCTCTCAAATCCTACTTTTTGATTAATCAAAAAAATTTACAATTTGTTGTAGGCATTCAATTTTGTACTTCAAAGTTTGATTTCAATCCAAGCTCACAACCAATATTTTTTGGGAATTTTGAAATAAATTTTATTAAAATCTATTTTTAACTCCTTTTTGAAGATATTTACATAAATTATTTATCTCATTTACTTTGATTTGGCTCATTTATGTTTCTATAAAATAAATAGAAGTTTCTTCTATAAGAAAGTAGCATTAGTACTTTTTAATTTTTACTACTTTCTTATTTATTATTTATATTTTTTTATTATATTTTTTTAATTAGGTTCTTTTATAATAGAACCTATATTCTTATTTTTCACTATATAATTATATTATAATATGACAATAGAGCTTATAATCTAATATACATCAAAAAAAGATGACAAATAGAAGACTACTTTTTGTACAAGATATGGACACTTTGAATACAATGTCATGTCTTTTAACCTTACAAATGCTCCAACCATTTTTCAACACTTGATAAACAATGTATTTTTTTGAATTCTTTAATGACTTTATTATATGTTATTTGGATGACATGTTGATTTATTCTAAGACTCTAGAAGAACATGAATGACATATTTGTCTTGTCTTACAAAGATTATAAAATACTGGACTGTATGCCAAATTAAAGAAATATATATTTTATAAATTTCAAGTGGAATTTTTTGATTATATTATTTTGAATAAAGGCTTAATAATGGATCCAAAAAAAATTAAGACCATTAAGAATTGGACAATTCCAAAATTAATATGTAATATTTAATATTTTTTTAATTTATAAAATTTTATAAAATATTTTTTAATAATTATTCTTAAACAATCATTTTGCTTACAAAATTGATATGTACGGATAAGATTGAATAGAAATTAGAAGTTGAAAAAGCCTTTAAATGCTTAAAGACAACATTCACAATAGCCCTTGTTTTAATTCACTTAGATTTTTTAAGACATTTTTTTTTATAGAAATTGATACTTTAAACTTTATATTGAAAGAAATCGTATTTCAACTTGAAAGAGAAAGAAGATTGCATTCAATTGCTTTCTATTCTAGAAAATTCTTGATCATAGAGATTAATTATAAGATCTACAACAAAGAACTTGTTGCTATTATGGATTCTTTTTAAGAATAGCACCATTTTCTTAAAGGCGCTTTATATTTGGTGGCTCTATATACAAATCACAAGAACCTCAAGTATTTTATATTGGTTTATATTTTAAATTATTGTCAAGCCTATTGGAGCATATTTCTATTTCATTTTTACTTCAATATTATATATTTATCCAAAAAGCAATAAAAATTATTATATATTTTATCAAAATAATTATATCTTATACTAAAAGAAGAAGAGGCAACATACAACTAACAATAGACAATATTCTTGAAATCCGAGAAATTTTGTGTTTAAGAAACTTTTGTATCAATTTTAATATATTTTTTGTTTTTTAATCAAGTTTGTATAATCTTAATTAGAGTGTTGTGTTATAATTTAGCTACCATATAAAAATTATATATATATATATATATATATATATATATTTAATATATGATTTATTATATAATTAAATAATAGCCATATCAATGGATTTTAGTTGGTTACAAAATATGGTTAGATTATTATTTTGGAAGGAGTTTATTTAAAAAGACTACTATTGAGATTTGTACAATTTTAATTTTTTTTTTTTAATAGTGACTTTTGAAGTTGATTTTATGTTGATAATAACTTTTATATATTTTGAATCACCTTTGTTAAACATTGGTGACCCTTAAAATCGTATTTATTTCTTTTATTTGATGTTTAAAATATACACTATATAAATCTTTTTAGAAAAAAGATTAGAAAGAGTTTTAGTATCAAAAAGAATAGTTAGGCCATTTATATAAATGAATGGAGATGAATGATAGAAATCTCTATTCCTATTGGCCAAAAATCATATCCAATAGACTTCAAGAAGGTTGTTTGAGGCCTTATTAGGGATTAGGATTATTCTTTTGGAATCATTCAAACATCAAAGGTTAGGATTAACAAGTTTAGGTTTTTAGATATGATTTTGATATAAAAATTGAATAATTTGAAATTTTTGTGAAGGAAATATAGATACTCAAAATCAAGGTGTCAATTTTGTATCTACTATCATTCTTTAGAGCATAACGCATACATATAAAAAACAACAAAAGATCAGCAACCAATTTTAGAGAGGGTACTTTCTAAGCTATATTATACATATACAGTTCAATGAATTTTAAGTTGAAATGAAGGAAATATTGAGAATTGAAGTTAGCACTTGTAATTTAAAGGCAATAAGTAATCAACTTAATTATAGTTATATTTTGATCTATATCTTAAGCAATTTAATAAGGTTTTGGCTCAAAATTTTTAAAAATATATATTATATTAATGAAAACCTATACAAATTTTTGTGACATTTTAAATTTGGATTTTTGAGGTATGAAAAAAATAATACTTAAATATCTATAAACTAAGATTTTAAATATATATTATAATTTTTGAGATATCCAATGATAAAAAAAAAAAAATCTATAATTGATTTTTTTTTTTGTAATAAAACTTAAGGATATAAACTACACTTTTAAGAATTTTGATAAAAACTAAATGATTGGATCAAGAGATATGAGATCCTAAAATTCAAGAAGAAAACAATCATTTGCAAGTGAATAAGATATTGAAGGATTTTGATATGATTTGAGCATTTTATACAATCTAAAAGGATTTTTAGAAGCTAAGACTTTATAGAGATGAAAAAATAGATATATAGAGCTATAATAAAATTTTGATATAAAGATAAGATTTTAAAAAGAGATTATAGATTTTTTTTTGAAGTTATTAAGAATTTAATTTACTAACAATTGATTAGTTATGATTTAGCATAGAAAAGGGTATTAAGGATTTTTTAGATGCCATAAAAAAATCTTATGTATAAATCTATTTAAATATAAAAGATTATTATTAATATATATATATATTTTTTAATCATAGCCGTCATTCAAAATTGAACATATTATCTATTGATAGATCCAAAAATCTAATGGCAGATGACTTTGTAAGCTGAATTGCTGATATTCAAGCTACCTTAAAACTTCAATTAAAAGTAGATCAAGTAAGCTCCAAAGAGGCAATTGATATATAAAAGAAGAACAACTTCTATTTCAAGTTGGTAATAAAGTATGGTTGCTTCAATACAATATAAAGACTACTTGACTATTTGACAAGTTGAACTATCAAAGGTTGGAACCATTTTCTATTTAAAAATAAATTAATTCTATTGCTTATCAATTGGAATTACCAACATCCATGAAAATACATCTTATTTTTTATACAACTCTTTTGAAATCTTATAGAAAATCAAGCATATCAAGAAGAATACAATCGCTATTGCCTTGTATTAAAGTAGACAACTATGAAGAATTTGAGGTGGTAGAAGTCATTGATTTGAGATAAAGCAAGAATAGTTAGAATACTTTGTACATTGATGTGGTTACAACATTAATAAGCGCACATGGAAGCCACTTTTAAACTTAATGAATATATTGCAAATGATATAGGAGTTTTATTAATGACATCTTTCTAGATCTAAAGTAATAACATATGTTAAATAATACTTCCATCTGGCATATCCAAATATGATGCACTTTAGACTTTGTAATTTTTTATAAGAGAGGTGGAATCAATCCCAAAAGTTTTAAAGCTCAATCTTCATATACATATAAACTAACAAACCTAGAAGTACTTCAATTCCACCTTCAGATTATAACGTGTCTTTGATTTAGCTTGCATAGTGAGATAAGGATAGTCAAGAAGACAATATCTCAACTAAGTATTTCATGTTGCTGATCTTGAGATGAAGAATTGCCTAAATTAAGAAGATGTTGAAGAATATCCAACAGTCACTCTATAGCAATCATCATTAAAGTAGAATTTGTCCATGAAGAATGCCTTGAAGCAATTTTTGAAGGACGTTTTTGCAACAAAGATACAAAAGTTTAAGCTGAATTTATGATAGAAGGTATTAGTCATTATTATTAATTACAAAGACCATTGAATCTTTTGACTTGCAAAAGATAGCTTAAGTATATGGCGGATATTATACAATATATCTTTGGCTTCTTTCACCTTCGATCAACTTTGACTCTATTCCTCCTCATAGAATTCAAAGCTAAAAGATGAGGTGATATCACACATATACAATAGAAAAAGGTTCTAGAAGATTCTAAAGATTAGTTGGCCAATTTAAAAGAAGTCCTTTGATAAACTTCTTATAATGCTTGTTGCCAAAGTCATTATGAAAGTATCCTAAAAAAACCACCTAATTTAACTTAATTCCAAAGTTATTTTTAAAATCTTCTAAAAGAAATTACCTAACATAGCTTAATACCTAAGCTATCTATTAGATGCTTCTATTAAGTTCAAAAAATATTTAAAAATAATCTATTAGTATATAGAAGATTTTTATGAAATTTTAAAATCTTCTTTAATTTGTATGTCTATAAAAGTGTTTAAAAGGACTTTAATTGAAAATTCACAACTTGATATTTTAATAGATATAGAAAATTTGAAACAAAGTATAAGATTTGGTAGTAGCATAAAAATTATATCTTATAATTAAAATCTAAAGTTGTCTAATTATAAGATTCTTAATACAAATAAGCATATTATTTTTTTAACTTTTGTATACTTGAATTTGTACTTCAAAGCTTAAATCTATTTATTTTGATGAAAAATCTTATGTCTTATTGTATATTTTTTATAATATAAATATAAAATTTTATAATAGCATCTATCTTTTATTTTTAGTGATAATCACTTCAATTGAATTATATCAATATGTATAGATTTTGATCTAGATGAGTAATCTCTCATATTCTTGGAAGTTATTATCTTAGCTTGGTTTGTCTATCTCCAATTAAATCTTTACTCTTGACACCTTTTAAAGAATGAATTATTATTTGCAATTACTTGCAGTTGTTTAAGTAATAAATTACTTTAAAGAATCTATTTTTAATATTATCAATAATAAATCTTTTATATCATCTTTCAAACCATATCAAAATTTGTTGATACAAGTATTATAGTTCTAATTCAAATTGGAAGCAAGTTGTTGGAATTTGGCATAAATAATAATTAAATATAATTCTTGTAGTAAAGATTTATTTATTTATTTATTTATTCCTATATCTAAATATTTTTGTACACTTTTTAATCATACTAATCTTTACCTCCTTTATAGATGAGGTTGAAATATGAATTGGACTCTTCTTTAGAAGTTGATTATTTATATTTGTTTTTCTTAATTGCAAAAAAATTTAGTATAAATTTTGAATTTTGTCATTAACTTCTCCAATAAACATAGCAAGTTGACCTTTCATATTGATATTACTAATACATGAAATTTTTGCATAAAAAGTATAAAAAAGATCTTGAAGATCTGTAATATTTGCAATATTTGCAATATTTGAAGATTCATAAGAAGTTTCCATAATTTATTTTTTTCCTATTAAGAAAGATTTAAATTTAAAATAAAAAATATTTCTAAAATTTATAAATTAAATTAAAGTAAGATAATTTATAAATTTTAAAATCAAATGATAATTTTTATAAAGAAAAATAATCTAATTATTTTTTAAAAAAATAATATAAGATACCAAAATATTTCTTTAAAGGTCAATAATCTACAACCTTTAAACTAATATTTCACAAGAAGAGGGATAATTTATTTACTTTTTAAACATTATATATATTCTATAACAAAAGCAATAGTCTTGTCAAATTATCAAAGATATAAATTTAAAAGAACTTTTAAAAGATAATATATTTATAAATTACTAAAATATATAATATATATATATATATAAGATCAAAAAGAACTAAAGAATAAAAGCTAAAAAGTTTATTCTTTATTATTTTTGGAAATGCTTGTTAATACAAACATTATGTTTCAACTTGTTAGGATAACTTAGCCAACAAACCAAGGCTTTTACTTTTAAGATATAGTTATTTAGAAATTATAGATTGAAAAAAAAAAAATAAAAAAAAAAAAATAAACTTTTAAAATAAAACATAGTTTGAAATAAAAACACACAATACAATGCAAAATTTGGCTAGGTATAATCATGTGTAGAAGAAATCCATGGAGACAATTTACAAAGAAATTACCAAAAATGGTTGATGCAAAAAAAAATACAAAACATATCAAAATTTCCAAGAAATAAGATATTAAAAAAGCCATTTTTGTTGGATGAATTGATGACCAAATACATTAGAGACTATCATTCCCTACTCACTTAGATTAGATACTTATGAGGGATAGTACTAATCCATCTCTTTCATTGCATCCAACTGGTTGATACATTCTCTTTTTGGGCAACAGAGTTCACCTCTTATAGTATCAGAAAACAAAACAGTATCTTATCTCCTAACATCCCACCCACACTATCTAAGCCAACCTTTTTATCCACCAAACCATCCCGCCCGATTCCGGGATTGTACTCCAAATCTGCCACTGGTGCACATAAGCGCGCAGGATGAGTCAACGGCACGTCGGTGACCAATGGATCAGCTTCGACACAGTGTTGATTCACTAGACAATCAGCTCTTGTGACTGTAGAAATCTGATTTACCAGTTTGCAGATCATGGTCTGGTATCACCGTTGTTTCCACTCCACCGACTGATTTTATCTTTTTATCGATGTGCAATACGTCGGTACTTAACAACTAGGTAAATGCATCGGATTCAATCGATGTAGATCTAGCTGATGTCGCGGCAGAATGAAGCTTTACATGCGATGTAACTGATACTTTGAGCCTCGCAGGTGCAGCGACAGTAACGAGGTGACCATCTGAGTTTTACGGTGGGGAACGAGGTTTGTGAAGCAAGCACCGGATTGTTGAGATCTGATATCCGTGGTGACAAAGCTAAGATTCAATTCGTGTAGGGCACGGGGGGCTGATCGAGGCGGGAACGATGCCATAGGTCATGAGTGAGAGATTCCCAGCAAACGAGGGGACAGCATGGCGAAAGTAGGACACGGAACCGTCCACACACTATTTTCATCGGCGGTTGAGAGGCGGGATCGAGCAGTGCTGCCAAACGCAACGGCCGCAGTCACGCTTAACGCCACAGCCCAATGAGATGCTCCGATAGGGGGATACTTCTCGCCCATTGCACTTCGATGGCACCTTGGCTGCTTGGATTGGATTGCCTGGGATCGTGGATTGGGGAGAGCTGAACACGTTGGGGTGATATTTCTCAGCACACAAGCTTTTAGGCGCTTGCAGATGCGCATGATGCGAGAGAGAAATCCGGCTTGGGTGAATGACATTTAAGAGATGGCATTGTTGGTTTGCCGATTCGGGGAAAAGCTACGAAATGGAGCGCTCAGGAAGTTCTTGTGGGGTTGAGCACTCCTGAACTCGGAGATACGAGTTGGGAATGGGATGGAAATTTGAACGTCACGAGTACGCTCCGCCCTTCGGATGGCTGCGCGACATTCTGTTGGTTTTTACTCTCTGGAAAATTATGCGCTGCAAGAGGATAATCACCGCAACAGTACTTCTGACAGTAGCAAGAAACGAGTCACATGGTATTACCAGGATAGACTGACACAACCAAACCAGCTGGAGCACGGGAAGCAACAGACCAGGGGAGTTTTCAGAACGGCACCGACGTGGTCAATCAGGTAGCTAGGGTTATGATTGACTAACTCACAGATCGGGGAGTGGCAATTTTGTACGGGATTGCTGAAGGACAAATATCATGGTAGGTTTCAAACGGGCGCGACGACCTCATAAAGTTTTTTTGAGAGAGACTTTCTAATCGACTAGACAACAATGAGAAAACGGCAAAACCACAAGGTCCTCTTGATTGATTTGTGTAAGACTTACTGTGATTCTGACCATGGACTTAGTCGTCTGCTTACTTCTGACCCACTGACTGCACCCCAACTCAAGCTGGTCATACTGCACAGTTCAGACTCAGCACAGCACTTGTTGTCGATTTCGCAACTTGCAACAGTTGCGTGCATCTAATTCTCAGACAGGGCTACTGATTATGTAAATAGAATTGCTTTTTCTCTTTGTGTCTTTCGGCAATCTGGATATACAATGGGCGGCTGGCTTGAACTGGGATGTACAACACCCGGAACAAGTATAACCTTGTTTCTGTAACTGTGATTTACACCGACTGATCGGTACCAAAAACTTGCATCACTAGTCTTTGGAGTTGCTAATCTTAAGCTGCACTCGTGCATAATCTGCCATGTCCAGACGACGTCGTCGTAACAGGCAATGTGTGGATTAAAGGACACTTGGGTATCCGTATAATGATTCACTAATACAATTCTATGTAATTCTAATGGAGACAAGAAATAGAAAAGATTATATTCTACCTGAAAGATCAAGCTTGAAGGAAGCAGAAATTATTCTGTTTGTATCTACATGCTAAATTTTGTTCGACGCTTTGGTCTCATTGTGGAAGAACAATCGTGCGAAAGGTGAGTACCCAAGTGCTTGCAATTGCATTTGGTACCGGATCCTCCCGTTGCCACATATATGTCCCAGCTTTTAAGCTTAGTGTTCTGCTTCACAGCGGTGGTGACCGGATATCGGTCTTTTAAATGCCCGTAGCGCATCATCCTCCATTCCTGCTCGCTCAAAATTTCTTCCTCGGGTTGGTGCCAGGCGGATTCTCGAGGACCGTCCAGGAATTCCTCGTCGTCTTCAAAGACTGCATTGCCGTCCTCCTCTAAGAGCCCCTCGTTGTCCAATGCGGTTAAGGAGAGAAGCATGGTGGCCATCATCTGTGAGCCAGGTTTTAAAGAGGCAGGAGTTGCCGGTGGTGGAGTGCCTCTCGATGCACTGCAAGAGGTGCTTAAGGCAGCCAGCGACTCGAATGATGCGGAACTCATGCTCGACGACGAATTCGGAGTACTTGCTTGATCGACGACGCTCACAAACCCCGTGCTGTGCTCGTCGGAGTCGTAACACCGCTCCACGTCCACATCCAATGAGCTGCAACGCCTTCTGTGCTCTTCCATCACAACGCGAGATGTGCACTCTAAAGGGAAGCAACCAGACCCGCAGATGACAGATTTAGCCTTCAATTTCATCAGCTTCTTAAAGACCCTCCCAGCCAAGTGCAATCCTGAAGGCCGAAGAACAACATCTGGTGCTGGCTCAAAACCATTGGACAATGGAGTTGGCTTAGTCATCGTGCCTGCGGATACCAGAGAGCTTGAGCAGCTGAGAAGAGGGTGAAGAGGAGCCCTTGACGGAATTCCTGTCCCAATCACGGAATCCGAATTCGCACGACCGGGAGTCGGTTCCCAGCCGTGTGGGCTTCTTGGGGATGAACTGCTTGGCATCTCATATTCGAGTCGATCTGTAACTCGCGATGATTCCAACATACTCAACGCCGAGATTTTCCTACAAGTCTGTACTCGAGCTTCTACAAAGTGGGTCAATAACAGACAATGCCCACAAGTGCGTCTCCACAGTGTACTACAAGTTTACGAGAGATATTTCCAAAATCTGGCTTCGCTAATCTACTCGGATTTGTGGTAATCTCTGCAAATATTTCCAGGGAAGACTGGAGAGTGATCATGCTCGGAGAGAGGGTAGCACTAAGAAGTCATGATTTGAGGATCACACGTCAAGCGGCCTGTGGACATCTCGGGATTACCCACAAGACCTGTAATTGCAATGAAGGCAAGAAGTGTAGTTCAGGGTTCCGAACTTGCAAGAGTAACGATCTTAAAATGTTGCGAGAGGAGATTCAGCTAGAAGACAAGGCAACACTCAATATCATGTGGAAAAGAAAAAATGGTCACGACGACCAAGAGTTCCACAAATACGCAGCCCATATGCAAATATATAAGCTTCGTCAGGGGGGAAGAGAATCGTGTGTGGTTGCCCAATGATCTCCCTACCGCGGCTTGCGCCTTTCTTTGCTCATTCCTTCTACTCCTCCACGGTGCCAGCCCGACGGGAAATCGTACCTGAAGTACCAGATTCAGCTTATATTCGATCCTTTGCAACAAACACCTAGAAACATTCGTGTGCACTAAAAATAGCCTGATAACTATGCATTAGAGACTCTTCAACTTCGCTCAAGAGAACTTGCACGAGCTGCAAGAGGTTCAGGGGACTCCCATAACACCAGTTTCCGAGAGGTAGGAGGAGGAATAATAAACTAGTGCTACGCGTTCAAATTTACTGCTGGGGTAGCAGGGCTTATGATCTCATGCATGTAAGGAAGTTTGGGTGGCCGAATATTCCAACTCGTTGCGGAGGCTTTTGCAGCAACGGCATGGAGGGCATGATGTGGGTAATGATGAAGCCTGACAATCTCTTCACATATCCGGCTCTTGGTGAAAAGGAAAATAAATCGCGAGTAATTCTGACAAGCAACCCTGAAGAATCATGAACGGAGAAGACATGCTAGTAGCATAGAATCAGCCAAGCGATACGTCCAAATGGTTGTTGGGTCTGTAGGTAAAAAATTTCAACTACAAATTTTGAAATCTTACTGTGTGGTTATTCCTCCTCCTACCTCGTCGTGTTAAAATCTGAGGCAGTAATTGAGAAAAAGAAACAGCAGGCTACTGGTTGGTTATGGATAGCAAAAGATTTTGTCCGGCACTGCCTTTAATTCTTTACGTTCCCCTGCCGAAGAAGGAAAGCTATTACCAGGCACATCACCACCTCCAGGCGTTTTTCAGTCACTCCCCATCCGTCAATTCAACAGACCAAGACCTCAATTCTCAACGACCACTATTTTCATCAGTTTACCATGAATTTGAACTGTTTCCTCTTTGCTGCTTAGGCTGGCGCAAACCAGACTTTATGACTCTTTGAACGCAGTTTATGGATGCCTCTTCTGCGACTGTTCTCGCCACCTGCCGGTCGCCGTATCACTGGAATTTAATCTTGTCGTCCACACGAGTGAGATATAGTTGTTCAACCCACCGCACCAGTTGCCGTAAATTTAATTCTCCCCCCGAAGCATCCTATCCGACGACCTAACTTCGAGAGCATTTGTGTTTGGTTTTTTTTTTCTTTCTTCGCTGTTCGGTGTGTGACTGTGTCTCCCTTTCCCTTACGGCTTTTTGACTTTCTCAGCACCTGCCGCCGCCCGATTCAAACTGCCAGACGTTAGCGTTTCGAGTAAACCAGCGTACATTCTCGTCACCAGAAGGTACATCCCCGTTTGAAGCTTCTGAAAAGCTTAAGATTCTGGAAGTAGACTTCTCGGCTACTAAGCAGCAGACAAGGTGATTAGGGTTTGCAGGGCCAGAGGGACACGTGATCATGCCCTCGCGCTGAGCATCGGACATGGCGTTCGAAGCCTGAGCAGATCCTAGGCCCCTATGTCGCACTGCTTTCAAGCCATGCACTGAAAGGGAAGGTATCCAGAACCTACTAAGATCTTGTGCTTCCCACGGTTAACCACTGCTACAATCCTCTGTTTAGGATTCGCCCCACATTGTTTGTTAAAAACCATTTTCAATGCTGCTCTCTCAAAACCCTAGAGAATGGCATTGGAAACAAGGTAGTTGAATGTTGATCATTCGTGAAAGATGACTTGGGTATCGCTGCTCTCTTTCCATAAAAGAATTTTGAGTACATCTGAGATAAAGGTGAAAGATAGACCGGACAAAACACTGGAGGTGGCACTTGCAACAGTGGTTGCGTTTCAAAACCGAGACCCGTTTGGATTTGTGGCAGTGTGGTGGAAGGCGGACATTGCCAGCGACTCCACCTCATGGCAAAAGCTTGGAGCTTCTAATCCAATCCACATTGCAGAGGCATGTCCGCAAACCACCGCAAGTTGCAAGTGACGATTAATGGTGACGATCAGAAATGTCTTCGAGGCTGTAAGATTGACCAAGTTCACCAAGAGCTTAAAAGCGGTGCAATCATCGACTCTGCAGCAGGTAACTTAGACATGACACTAAGAGGCACTCATGAGATTGGGTAGCAGAAGAGAAGCATCGACAGTGTCGAATCAGATATTTCAGCAGAACTTACGGCGGAGCCCATGTGTAATTTTTGATAGGCGTGGACCATCTTCTTTCCTGCCGGTTTTCTTACAGCGCAAGTGCTACACTCCAATGTGTAGTTGGTGCGAAAAGTGAGTGTCCATGAACCATTGAATTGCACTGCAGACTGACAAATTGCTTATGCAATTAGGTGTCTGGAACCGTTGTGTCTGAAATTTCAGAAGTAGGTGAACACTGTCGGAAATAATTAAAAAAAGAATAACAACAAGGACTCAAATGCCGACTTGGTGCGACTGAATATATTTTGCTCACAAGGCTTGCTGTTTACTCAACAAAGGGCCTAAACTATACAAAAAACGATGTCCGTTGCTGCGTCTGATAGAGCAGCATCTTCTCGACCATGGCAATAGCTCAAAATAAAGCAAGGTATCTTGTCAGTGTTTGTCACCATTGCCAGTACAAATCTGGATAGAAAACGTAGGGTTTCCGTAACGGTTTCTTGTCAAGATGCCACGCTCTAGAGGCTACATGGAGCTGCCAGAAATGATCACAACGTCGAGTTTCTTCTTCGTGTTGCTGCAAGTTCGCATGTCATAAGAAATCACGACAAGTAGTTCTTCGCCCCTTAACACAAAGAACCGCTACCCAGCAAGTTGCGCGACAACTAAGCTGAATGGAGCTTGCACACACAGACAGACCCAGTAATCGAAGAGGTCGGCATTACAAAATCAAGGCGACATTTGAGTCGCGAAGAAAGCAGGATATATAACTGGGTTGCTCGAGCACGTCGAAGGCTAAAGTAAGTTGATGAAGTCACTAACTGACTAGTTGAAGTCAGTTGACGAAGTTACTAACGGACTGGTTATAGTAAGTTAATGAAGTGACTAATCGACTGGTTGTAGTAAGTTTTATGAAGTGACTAACTGACTAATTGTAGTGGGTTCTGGGTGCATGGTTAATAATTAGGGTTAGGATATAGCTTGATTTGTATTGAGAATCATATGCTAATCTATAAGCTTTGCGTTGTGGAAATAATGGTATGTGTTCATTTCAGTGTAAGTTTAGATAATCTTGTTGGTTGGTACAGTAATAAACATGTTAATTTTTGTAAGTTGTGGATTTTTTTTTTTTTTTTTTTTTTTTTTGTGGCTATGTGTGTAGTCTATATATATATATATATATATAATTTTTTCGTCATTATGAGAAATTTCATAGAAACCTAATTTACTCCTTGGGTTTTATTACTTTAACATATTCATTTATTAGAAATCTGTAATTTAAAAAGTATAAATTAAAGAGAGTAAATAAAGATCACTTGAAGATCTTGAAAGCTACAAGATCATAAGATTTACTCAATGATAACAATGTTTGGAAGGCGTCATCTAATGATTTGCATGTATAAGCATTAATTCTTTAAAAATTCATTGAATAATCAATCATTGAGAAATCTTATAATGGACTCCTTACAATAACACTTTTGAATCTACTGTTGTAATTATTTTTCATCTTAAAGTAAAGAGGAGGGATTGGTGTGATCATGCTATGGACCACATAGTGGCAGATATGTCTGCAGAACCCTTGCAGTTCATTTATTAAAAAATGAAAATGAAAATGAAAAACCCAACAAACGAACAGAAGTTTTGGAATTTAAAATTTTGTCATTCTATTATGAATTTTTTTATCTGACAAAATAGTTATGGAGGCTATTAAATACTATCTCTAAAGATGTTTGAAATTAACTAAGTTTTAAGATACTATCTCTTAAGTTACTATCTCTAAGTTTTTTTTAGCTATCTACGGTTATATTGACCACATGTAAAAATTATCCATTGTTGTAGTATAAGCATGTACGTGTATTTATTGATGCTCAAAGTCTATATAGATGTTAAATTAATGTTATTTTAGTAGACATACTGATTTTTACACGGTTTTTTTGATAAAATATTAAAAAGGAATAAACAAGGATTTGAAAAGAGCATTAAAAATTTGAATAAGTTGGATGATGATGAATAAAATGATAGAAAAAATATAGATTAATTTAAATAGATAAATAAATAACTCAGTTTAGAAAAATAATCTCTTTAATGTTTAAATTAAAAAATACAGTTTAATTCAGTCTTATCATTTCTGTTACTATTATTATACCTTGTTATCGACATTTATTTCTTTAAAGAAGAATAAGTAAACTTGTATTATGAATAGCATGTATGTATCTCCTAGTTTAAACATATAAATCAAATTTGATATATTCAATTTTAGACGTGCTTTATGTGATAGAAACACTTATTTCTAGTAAGCACAACACTAAAATTCGTTAGCAAAATTCTATCCATTGGATAGACCATGAATCTCAATAAGGATCACATTCTCAGATTCAACTGCATTGTTTCTGACCCTTACTTTGAAGCTCATCACCTAAAATAATCCACGTTTAACAAAATGTCAGATTTCATAATGGGTGTCTTGAATGATAAATATATACATAGTTGCAAGGGCTAAAATGGAAGGAAAAGATCGTTCTCTTAACAATCGCTAGAATTGTTGCTTTTCAATAACTAATGTTGGTTTCATTCAGTATTTTCATTAGATCATGGTTTTCATGTTTAGAGGAGTTTTCCTTACCTTCAGATTCATGGTCTGTTTATTGCCTTATAAAATTGTGAATAGGTCTAGAAACCTTGAAAAATTATACTGTCTACATCATGTTTCCTATGTGCTGCGTCAGCATCCTGGAGGAACACAAAGTTGCAGTGATCTACAGGTACTTAACATGAGTACATTACAAATATTGCCAAATCTGTTGGAAGTGATTAAGTTCAATTATGAAGTGATTTTCAGGTCAAATTCTGAAATGCTAGCTAGGCTCTAAATCTCATCTAGGACTACAAGTCCGGAAAGTACCCTCCATTAAGCACCAGAGTTATCAAGAACAAGTTTCGGACATAGCGTCTACCCTACAGATTACTTAAACAGATAGAAGTACCTCCCCGCGCTTGAATTGGAACAGGCGCTGCAGTACATCCTCCACAACCTGTTCATAAATTGCAAGGAGATCGTATGAGAAACGATAAGATTGTCCAAACACCAACATTACGGTAAGAAGGACGAGGAATGACGGGACTTCGTTCAACAGAAAAAGGAGCAATCAGGAGTAGTAATAAGTACCTTGTCAGGAGTGGAAGCACCGGAGGTGATACCGACTGTGATGGGACCCTCAGGAAGCCAGTCGTCCTTCTCGACGTATTCACCGTGCTGTACAGACATTGTAAGTTAATAAAATTCCGTGGAAAAACTGAAATTTCATAAAGATGATAAATAAGAAATAATCCAATCTGAAAGGAGCGTTCTAAAAATTCTCAATTGTTTCAGTGTCGCCAGGTCTCAAACAATCCCAGACTGGGGGCATTAATGATAATAAGTTACAAACAGCTTACATTCAGCTTGAAGGCGATTCTTTTCCTGGATAGCATCCGCTCCTCTGTATCTATCCAGTAGGAGGGAACTCCCTTGAGTTCTGCAATTTCTTGTAAATGAGAAGTGTTGCTAGAGTTCCAACCTCCCACCACCAGAATCAAATCCACTTTGTCTTCTACAAGCTTGAACATGGCATCTTGTCTCTCCTAACATCCAAACAAGATTAAATCACAACAATGAGAGGATAAACTAGAGCGACTGCACATCGACAACCAGCGCAGAAAAAGATAGATGAATCATAAAAACTATTGCTACATTACTATCTAATCTGTCCAGCTGCCCTTCTACCTAAAAGTCAGATTCAAGATATTTCTGCCAATTCAGAACGAACACAGCAGGAACACTGACCTGGGTTGCATCGCAGATGGTGTTAAAGCTCATGAAATGATTAGTGGCATTTTCTACACCATACTTTTGCATCATCGTCTTCTCCAGTAGTTTTCCTGCTCATTGGATGCAAATGTAATGAGCAACACAATTGTTTGAGCTTATCTTCCGCATGATACCATTACTAGGATATAGACTGAACGTGGAAAACCCGCGGAGAACCCCAGCACAGAAGTCAAATAGGAAAAAGCCGCTAATTTATTAAAAGGACATAGAAAAATGAATTGGAGATAAAGAAAAATATTGAAAAGCTTTGCAGGAATCCTGACAGTAAAAATATGATTGAATACAAGTGAGAGTTCTCACCAATTTCTTCGGTCTCCCCCTTCAGCATCGTTGTTTGATTAGCAATTCCAACTTTCTCCAAATCTGTATCTGGGTCAAAGCCCTTGGAAATGGCATACTTGAATTTCTGGTAAACAAAATAGAACAGTTAGGAATTTACTACAATCTCTTTCAT
Source organism: Physcomitrellopsis africana (assembly GCA_036785485.1). Classification (NCBI taxonomy): domain Eukaryota; kingdom Viridiplantae; phylum Streptophyta; class Bryopsida; order Funariales; family Funariaceae; genus Physcomitrellopsis; species Physcomitrellopsis africana. Next base: position 257,906 of record JAWRVF010000258.1, read on the forward strand.
TGTAACGCATTCATCCCCAAGAAACACTTGTCATTGGCAACTACAGCACACACACAGTAACCACATTAAACAGAAGACGCTACCAAAAAGTTTTCAGCAAAGGAGCTGTGAACACATACTTCAAGAAACTCCTCTTTCGTCCCACTGGAGCCATTTAGCTTTCCACCCAAAATGTAATCGCAAATATAAGTTGCCTACAAAATGCCAAGTGGGTCAGTGCAATACCCATTTTGAAGAGTCAAGATCTACGAGCCCAACAGTCTACAAAATATGCAATGAACACGTAGCTTATTGCACGACTGTATCAGCGGCAAATCATGTTTACCTCTTTGATGTTCTTCGCAATGATGTATTTTCCAGCAAAAGAAGCAGTGGCAACAGTCTCCTCGTGAGCATATTTCCCATGAATTACAGACGTGTAGGTGCCCTTTTTGTGCTTCTCCACTGTGTTCCAGACCTATTCTAGAAATAACGCACATGTCATAGCAGCAAGAATTGCAACTCCACGACTAACTGATCATATCAGCCTTCATAAATACCAACAAAAATACTAGCAAAATAACCATGTCACTTTTGACACGCATCGAATAATACGATAGCTCACACAAGTTACTAGAGTTTACCTTCGACACCCACGGGCAGGTCGTGTCTACAATTTGTACTTTCTTGTCGTCAAGAATCTGCATCTCCTGAACGGAAGCACCAAATGCTGGCAGAATAACAACATCACCTTGGTCTACAACAGAGAAGTCCTTTCCTTTCTCAGTAACTGACAATTCGCCTATGCCCAAATCAGTCATCTTCTGCTCGCAGCTCGCAAAACAGTGTTTACCTCAGTTAATTACAGTTACAGTTCAAAGAAAGAATGGACATTGAAAACAAACATACGATAATCTTTTCAGAACTGTACATGCATGTTTCAGAATTTTCGGTCTACTGCAAAAGTTCTTGCCCGAAAGGAAATGCTCGCAGCATCATAAGAGTATGAACATCCACTTCAGATCTGCAGTTATTTTGCAAAATCATGTCCTACCCACCTGATTGACAGTTGGATTGTGGATGATCTCATTTGTAAGCCACAACTTCTGTTCTGGAAACTGCTTGCGAGCCTCATAGGCGATTTGCACGGCCCTCTCCACTCCCCAACAGAAGCCATATGAGTTGGCCAGCTTCACAGTCACATTCCCCCACGTATACTCGAAGTTATTTTCCTTCAGCGTCTTCACGAGGTTGCCTGAGACAAAAACCGAGTCAAACGTTCCATCAAAAACCAACGAATGATAAAATCATCCTACAGAATTCACGACATCACAGACTATCCGGAAGACTTCCTGTTGTTGGTAACTATTTGAAGACCTCGTAGTGATGATCTAGTCTATTCGCCAAATTTAATTCCTCACAGTATCTCAAGATCTAAAAAAAGAATAAATTCGTCGCGTTGTTCCAGCTGTTGTAAAACCCTGATTGCGTTTAGAGATGAAGAGAGCTTACTGGTGTACTCCACACTCATTTTATCAAGCATCTCCTTCTTGTATCCATATCCAGTCTTGTTGTAATTCTCTCCCCTCGTCAACGCCTTGCGAAACTCTCTCGTATCGATCTCCTGAGCACCCTCTTCGGCTGCATGGGAAGCGTCGCATCGGACACGCTTACACACATGCCTTAATCCTTTCAAGCGTTTTTCCCGAGGATGGGTTCTAAGAGATACCCCACACGCGGACAAGGAAGAATCGACTCGTTTCTCGGACAGACCTCCGGAGAGGGCCAGAGCAGCCGAAACCTTGGCTGCCCCTGTCAAATTACACACCGTCGCCATAGCAGAGAAGGATGCCCGGACTACAAGACAATCACAAGAATCCTTCCACCCTGCACACCCACAATCCCAATTCAAGCTTCTACTCACTTACATACCAATTCAAATGCTAGTAAAGCGACCAAACCACCAAATGCAAAACCTGATTACGAGAATGAGACATGGATCCAACCGTGTAAACCCAATAAAATGTCCTAAAAAGCATCACACCCCACGTCTCTCTCACTAAATTACCCCACCAAAGAAACAGCAACTCCAGCTACCGTCCTACTGGGACCAGCATCTGACGCCCACGCCTCCAAAAGGGACAACAAAGCCCCCCGCCCAAATGCCACATACCCAAATTCCCCCTCTCCAACGAAGCCAATCACACACCCAACCATTCCGCGAATCTACACTCCTCCACTACAAGGAAGCGTTCAAACGCACACCCACAATGCAGAACAATGACAACGATAAGCCGGTGCGTGACACTTGCAATGCCGAATTGAAACTATACCTGAGAGACCGTTCGTGAAAGAGAGAGAGAGGGAGAGCAGAGGACGGAAGCAATGGAGTTCCGAAGGCGCTGTACCTGGAGTTGCGCAAAGCGGTACTAGAAGAAGGAATCAAGGGGAGAGGGGGGGGGGAGAGAATGTGGAGAGGGGGATGCGGGCCTTATGGTGATGAGGGGATTGCGAAGGGGATTGCGCATCGAGGCTGGCGATACGACGACGACGACTGCGTCGATTGCCGAGGCAACGCCCCCGCGACGCCCCCCCTCCCCGAGGTCCTAGCGCCTGGGCCCTGTGGGTTCCACTAGATGAATGAATATCATTCATCTAAACTCGTCTCACTAGTGGATGTTTTCTGTAGGGCGTTCCTGTCTATGTAATAAAGTATTGTTTTCCATTACATAGTAATAATAACTAAAAGATATAGGTTTTTTTTTTTTTTTTTTTTTTTTTTTTCCCACCGTAATTCATGTATATCGACATTAATCTTGCGTTAATGGGTTTGTTCAAAAATATTACAATCCAAGATTACCAGACTTGGTCCTTTAGTGTGCAGAAAATCAAAACCATACCTTCAATATATTGTTGTATTGTGTGTGTAAAAATTTTCAAGAATAATATAAGGTGCATGTTTGTAAAGTGAATTAAGGCTTATTTTGTAAAATTCAAAGTAATATTGTTGGATTCCACAAAACCACTTCTAGACTAGGGTTGCAAATAAATATTAACCTATCAATTATCATCCATGGAGGGTTTTGTCCCATAAGTTGTCTAGTTGTCTTGGAAAAAACACTCACTTTTATAAATTTTACCAAATATACATTAGTTGAGGAGAGTGGAGCAAATGGTAGGATATCTTTGCTATGACCATGAGGTATACAAGTCAAACCTAAGTGGCAGTGGCAGATGTATGTAACTTCACTTGTTAATTTAAAATTTTAAGCCATATTGTTTTGAGACATCAAGTCTTCTATTCTCTCCCTTTATCTTCATTTAGACTACTCTCTCTCTTTGTTTATTCTTAGGCTAGTCTTCTCTTTGAATTGCCTTCCTTTGGGCTATTCTCATCACCTTTAGACTATAAGTTTTCAAAGTAAGTAAGCAAGCATGTTGAAAAAGTTTAGACTTACCTAAATTCCTTACTTAGATGAATATTATTTTCTAATAATTATTCTCTCTAGTGCCTAGTTTAGAGGTAGATTCTAGCAATGTTGGTTTTTGCAAAGAGTTTTGATAAAAAATGTTTAGATTTTTTTTATAAATAAATTTATAAAAAAACTGTATTTTTTTCTAAATGAATTTTAAAAAATTATATATGAAATCAAGACACAAAAATTGGTAATTTAATTATTTAAAAAAGTACAAAATACTTATTTCTTTTAACACAACTGTGTTAATCAAAATTTCTATTTTATTTCATGACTTAAATTACTCAAATTGGTCAAGTAAATTTGGAAATATGTTATAGCTAAAATGCAGTAACAAATGACTAGGAACAATCTAAAAGAAATATTTTGAATAATTTTTTCTTAAAAAGAAAAGGGAATTACTCATGAAATAATATATTACAATACATAAATAAATTAATACTTGTACATGCATCACAATTTTTTATGGTTGGTTATTAACATCAGATGGCATAATGTTGCAATAATACATCAATAATCTCGTAGATCTAAATATGAAATCAAGTAATTAGTGTTTGGCTTATCCAATCCTCAAATTTCAAGTCAAACAATCGATTTTATTATCAAAAGCAACTACCATCTTCTTAAGTTCCTTTCAAAAATTCATCCTGGTACATATCAACAGTTTGACAATACACCAATGATTTTCAAAATCATTCAAAATACATCATAAAAAGTAAACAACAGACACAACTCAATTTGAACCAAGCAACCATCAGCATTTTATTTATTCTTTCAATCCAAACCTAGCTTGCTCTGAAATGTCAAGATTACGTTAATCTTCAATGTCTTTCTTCTTTTTCTTTTATTTACTTCTACAACCTTTCATTTCTGCACAGCACCATCAATCAGCACAGAAATTATAACATAGTTTCTGCTTCTAGATCAGTTGATAATCCAGTTGATAATCCAGTTTCAAGTGCAACAAACCTGCGATGAATTGATCAGCTGCAAGGCTGTTGGCAGTGTTAGATCAGGCAGTATTAGATCAGGTAGCTTGTTTCTCAGCGCAATACTGAAAAAAGAGCATTGCTGAGGAAGACGATGGCATCAGCCGACGTAAATCCACGCTAGTTTTCCTGTACAGATCTAGGGGGGGTTGTACGTGTTGATGTCTTGCAGCTTGGGGAAGGATCTGGTGAGCTCGTGACGCTAGGCAGCAGACTCCATGTGCTGCTGGAACACTTTTCATTTGTACATATAAAACGGTTGCGAATCGATGCCTGTGAGGATCCAGAGCATGCACTGAGAATGGACCCACTAGGATGATCACGGCTGTTGTCATATGCTAGTAGAAAGTGATGAGAGTGAAGAACGGCATCTATGAGGCTGATCTTGACGGGTGGACCTCTAGCAGTGCCCTGAGAGTGTCGACTGAGGAATCTAGATCTCAAAGAATGCAGATTCATTTAGTAACTTTGGTAATTGTATGGGTAGTTAAATTTTTTGCATCCTTTAAAGGATGCGGTTATTATAATGGGTTTGAATAGTTTGCGACCTAGTCCTTAGCTTGTGTTCTGTTGCTGATTGATCGACTGTAGATCTATACAAGGGATGATGGTGTCACGAAAGGCGCTGCTGGCGCTCCTGCTCATGGTTTTCTACAATTTGCAAGTTCGTAACCATGAGGCAGGTGGAGCTCCCCCTTCGTTGATTGCTTCTGCTGTTTATTGTTTCCGTTTCATCCAATGCTGATTCTGGTCTCACTGGTTTGCGAATTTGTGTCTGAACTGAGCGTTGTATTGAAGCCCTCCCCGATGACCCTGCTGCCGTTTCAGGTGTGTTCTACATTTGCATTTCCTGGGGAATCCTGAAAGAAGCTTTCGCAATGATCTGGAGGTTCGATTACTGTAGATGATTGTCTACGCAAAAACTGAGTTTTGGGGGTGCAGTTTCGTAAGGTGTCGAATAGCGTGTCGTTTGTCTCGTCGTCAAAGTGTCCTCTAATGATATCCTGTTGGCATTTGCGCCAGGATCCCACTAGTGCCGCTGCGCTTGGCGACCCTCGAGTTTTGTCCAAGCTTCAAGGCAACGGATCACTCCTGAGCACCTGTAAGTCAGACTCTGAATGTGGCTCAGGCTTGTATTGCTTCGAATGTCCACCGGGAGGAATAATAGAGATTCAATTCAAGTGCATTCGGAAAAGGGTGACGCCAATCTATGCCTTTCCAAAGGTGAATCAATCTCTACCTTCGACTCGCTAATCACCAACTGGAAGCCAAAGCACTTAGCTACTAACCCTCGGCGTTCACACTCTATGAAGAACCCACGAATTTGTACTGATTTACGAAGAGGATGCAGGGTACGTCTCTGCCGTTCAATAAATATTCGTGGCTCACGACGCACAACTCCTTTTCCATTTTCGGATCTTCTCCGCAAACTGGAGCCCCAATTGTCACCTTCTTCAACCAAGAGGACAGCGTGCTAGATCAACTCAATGTACTTCCTCACAAGTCTGTGCAGTTGGCCATTCCAAAAGGAAAACAGTGTTTGGGGTGAAGTTTAGAAAGACTATAATGAAACAATACAGTTTCTTTGCAAGGCGAACGCTCTGTGACTGTGCTTACAGATTTGCAAGGCGTATCCCCCAATTATCCTCTAATTCTAGATAGAATGGACTTGCAGAATGGAGTACGAGGGTTGATGCTGGACATGTACGACTTCCGGAACGATGTCTGGCTTTGTCATTCCTTCGGAGGAAATTGCTACGAATTCACCGCATTTGTAAGCGAATACATTTTCGATTAAATAAGAATTCAAGGGTAGGACAAAGTCTCTTCAGGATTCAATGCACAGCTGATGGTAAACTTTACCCCATCTGATTGCCTCAACACCTACATTGGATGCAGAGGCCGGCCAATGAAACGCTGGTAGAGATCAGGACGTTTCTGGACGCAAATCCGACAGAAGTTGTCACCATTTTCATAGAAGACTATGTGCTCTCTCAAAACGGCATTACAAAATTGTTCACGAGCGCGGGCCTAACTAAATACTGGATGCCGGTGGCCATGATGCCATCTAATGGTAGTTTGTGGCCAACCTTGGAAGAGATGATTCAACGAAACCACAGGTTGGTTGTCTTCACACAAAACGAAACGAAGGAAGCAACTGAGGGAGTGGCGTATCAGTGGCGCTACACGACTGAAAATCAGTGTAAGTTCTCGTAACCCTAATGAATTGACTTTAATGATTCCTTCTAGTTTGATCCTTAATGCTGCTAATTAGGGGAAAAAAAGTTGTGAAAGATGATGAATGACTTAAATTGCAGATGCAGATGGGGATGGCGGACTTTGGAGCGGCTCGTGTCCAAGACGGATCAATTCCACAGTTCTGAATGACACGACCCGGTCTCTCATCGTACAAAACTACTTCCCCACCAACCCCAATGCTATCAATGCGTGCCGGGACAACTCCGAGGGGCTCTTCAACATGTTGAGAACGTGTTTTATTGCCGCTGGCGACAGGTGGTCCAACTACGTGGCTGTGGATTTCTACAAGGTACACACACACAAGTTACCCAAACTCTTCATTGCAGTCCTGTTACATGTGCTTAAAAGCCTCTTTAAACCTCGAATTGGGGCAGTTACGAATGAACAGAGGTAGCAATGTCGAGCTAAAAAAACAAACTTGAATATGCAGAAACACTGACTTGAGTCGATGAATTCAAAGCTTCACCGGTCGCTTGTTTCATTGCAGAGGAGCACTGGAGGTGGAGTGTTTCAAGCTGTCGATTTCTTGAATGAGCAAATGCAGTGCAGCTGTCAAGATGCTACCAAACCTTGCTCGGTAAGCTTCCAGCGTAGTCCGCTTCATAGTTCCTAAACCACACCGTGATTAAAAACACCTCGGATTCCTCAGCTTCCAGTACTCTCCGTCTTGATTCGGCATTATGAAAATCATCTGAATGGACTGGGTCGGGACCCACATTAATTATATGGTCTTCAGCGCCTCCACCTCTAACTCTTGTATCTTGTGCGTGACAAAGTGTGAACCAGGGTGATGATAGGCACGAATTCAAGGGCCAGAACAGGGAACCTTCAACCAAGCTTGCCAACACCATACGCACATATAATCACTCACACAAACCAGTGGATGGCTTCCGAGAAGCATTCTTACTCGTGACCACCAACAGCACTTGAAGCCATTCCCCGAAGTGTAGATAGCAAATAATAGCGAGAAGAATAACCTTCCTACAAGGGCTACGACAAATTGCTTGAAACTGTGCACAAGTACCTCAAAATAGACTCCAGAGTATACACGAGTTCTGTGTGTTATACAAAAACTGTGTCATGGGATCTGTTACAGATTGTGGTGCAACAAAGAGAGTAGTCATGTGGAATGCGCGAAGCTCAACAACTTGCACCGATTATTGCAAAAAAGCTACAAAACCAGACAAACAAACATATATGGGTGCATACATACAAAGTGAAGTCTTTGCAATTGGATATCGCAGCAGACAATGAGTAAATTGGATTTGCTGTAGGAGTGACTGGTTCTAGGATGCCATTGCTGATGTGATAACTGTCGTTTTAAAGCCAATATTAGACTGACTTTGGGTTGTTCTTGAGTGCTGCTTAAGTCATCTATGTTGTCTATTCATGTTAATTTGCACTGAAGGTTTGAAATTGACCACTACTTTCATGTACAAATCTAGGGTTTGAAAAAACATTAAGATAATGGTTCTGTGTTTGTTTGAAGTGTTCACTTTTTTGAGAAAAAAATTGGTTACGTTGAGCATGTAATGTGATTTTAGTGTGTCCTTTTTAAAAATAAAAAATAAAAAAGTCATTTTTTGTGATTACCCTATAATTTGTTTGATTTACCAGGACGTATAACTTAATTTATATACACATATAACTTGTTATGATGCTAAATGTCATTTTATTTAAATGTGTGCAGCAATGATGATGATTTATTTAAAATTACAAACTTAAAAGAGAAAATCAAATATGATGTTCTATTCTTATGAAAAAAAAGTTTTAGTTTAATAATGTTTTAATTGTTATTTTTAAAAAAAATTCCATTAATACTTCTAGTTTTATTTTAAAGAATTAAAATTTTCAAGTTTATTTTAAACATTCTTAAAATACAGGTAAAGACAAGAACATTCTTAATAATTTTTATTTCTTTTCTCTTCTTTTCTCTTCTTAATAATGTTGTAACATATAAGTATTTTATATTTTAACATTGTACTTTTAAATTTGTATCTTCTTTCAAAAAAATCTCTTTAATATTTTATACCTAGAATAAATTTAAAAAAACATATATTAATGAATATTTATATATATATATATATATATCAAAACTATAAATCATGCACTATTCCTATATTAGTATGTTTTAATGGACATGTGTCTATAATACAAGTAAAGTATGAAATTTTCTTCATCATTTTATTTTAATTTTTTTATAATTTGTACAAAGGATATTTAGTAATTTTTATCTGGTTTTTTATAAAATTTATGTGGGACATAAAAACATTACTAAATTGTAAATTGGCAAATGTAATTGTTTAAGGACTTTGTTGTAAATAATATTGTATATTAATCTTGCAACTCCCATTTTTTTGTATGCCAATTGGACTTTAATATTTATAAAGAATATTACATTTAGAAAAACATGCAAATGTCTATGCATTAGGAAACTTTTTGTGAAGTTTAATCTAATAGACTTGAATATTAGACCAAAAGCCTTATTGATAATCATTGCAAATACTACTTAAAAAGAAATTGATTACGTTATATAATATAATGTATATTAATTTTTTAAGAAATTAGTGTAGTTTTTAGAATACAATACACGTAGCTATTATATTTTCTAGTTTATATTTCTACTTTAAAAATTTATATACTTAAATATTTGATAATTAATAAATTATTATTATATAAACTATTTATAAAATTACAAGAGGTCTAATTCTCAAAAGAAGCTTATAAATTGATATTTTGATTATTTGTTAAAAAATCTAGATATTTTATAATAACTATAGAAGGACAAACTTAATCAACAATAAAGTTAATACTTTGGATGATTCAATTTTTTTATTAGAATGCATTTAAGATGATATTATTAACTTATACACTTTTAACATTGTAAGGTCTAAAAATTACACACTTTCTAAAGTTCATTTTCTATCCTAATATTTACATAAATTATATTAATTAAAACATATATGTTGTTTGAAGATAAAATTATGCTTGATAGATAACAAACATAGTTGTTATTAATATTTTTTAAATATTTTTTTTCCTAAATACAAAAACCAATTTACAAATGATCAATATCCAAGCTTAAGACACAATACATTTTCTAATTTACATATCTTGAAACAAGGTAAAAATCATGACATGTCTCTAAAAAAAGACTCTTTTATTAATAATACCACAATATCTACTCTAATATTGTTTAAAATCACTAAAAGCAGTGGTTGAGAAATTAGACATGAAATTGCACACATGCAAAAAAAAAGCACATAAACTTAGGTTGTACTACAATCTAATTAATACATATACATTCAATTGATTTTATATACAACATTTATGCAAGATGTATACATTTGATTGATTTTAGATACAACACACATACTTGTATTATGTCCACTTGATTTTGGCTGAGACACAATAGGCTTGCAGGTTGTGTAGGACTGCCAATGCCTCCTCTTAGAATCCCATGGAGATAGTCCTGAACAGCAGACTACCCCATTGTGTTGCATCTAAGATCAAGTGAAGAATAGACAAGACATAACTATAACAACACTTGTCAAAAATTATCTCAAAATACAACAATAGTATCCTCGAATTGGCTGATTATTGTTGGTCACATTGCAAAAAGTTTGATCTAAATTCCTACACAATCGCGACCATTCCACAGAATTGGTCTCCAAGAGCTGGAAAATGACAAAAGCGTGTGGTCTCCGATGGATCATGAAGCCACCAACAATGAAACTGCCGCAATGAGACCACGAGAATTACAGATTGATGAACAAGGTTTTGATCTTCTTTCCCTTGTCGTCAACGAGAAGGCCGTCTATGGAATCGCTCACGTTGTCGACTAGTGCCACAATCTGGCCATCGTAAAGCAAGAGGGTGATCACGTTGTTGTCCTTGCGGTTGGCCACGGTGAACCAACCGCTCCTGCCGTTGCTAGTGCATGTGTAGTGCATCCACTGATTTGGCTGGAGTTCGTCGGCGGATCCGTTGGGGTTGGGCGTCACCACTACCGTGTTGTGCGATGTCCAGTTCCGGATCTCAACGACACAATTGATGTTAGTTAATGTCGAGACGACCAAAGCAAGTCGCAATAGGTACGTGAAGTATGAATGAAGTTGTGGCACAGATGATGTAGTTTGTGCCATTCCGGTCACCGCCAGTGGGTACACCCCCGCCAAATCTGTGATGTGATCACAGGTGAAAGCTCAAATGGTTTTCGATGCGTCTAGCCGGCTCAGTCTCAGAGATCAGAACATGAAGATTGGCGGACTCGGGGCTCTTAGAATCACACAAATTCCCATGGTTCCTAGTAACCATTGACACAAATACCAAAAATATGATTCTGAAATCAACTCTATCCAGAGTGACAAGAAGCGGCTGAGCAGGTGAACCAAGCTGAAATACGGTAAGAACGCGTCTGATTTCAAGGAACTCAGATTTTTAGTTCTGCAATTTTCGATGTCAATCTGCGTCTCAATTTCGTGGACGTGGTAACGATCGGAAAAACTCCACATTCACAGATGTCAAAAGAGAAGCTCGCGGTGCTACATCCTATCTCACCGAAATCCACGAAATCGTTCTGTACCCGATCACATCGAATAGCACAAAGATATCAATCCTCTCGAAACGTTGTTGACGACGAATCTGGCGAAATTGAATGGCCGCTGCTACGTTACTCATCTCCACCACACCGTTCCTTCGCAGTATGGTCACTAGCACGGTGCTTGAATGCAATTGAGCAAGCAACTGAATGGACACAAGAAGCACGATTGAGATGAGGCGTGTGGTGTCACGGAGGATTCCGTCCCCAGGAGCTGCGATTGGGGATGCAACGCACGGCGTACTGCAGGTTAGGTGATGTGTGGGTGGTGATTGCATCGGGATATGCTCTTGCCGGACGAGGAATTTGCGTGGTTTGGATGCTCACGTACCGGTCTACGAGTGGGGAATCTTCGGACCTGCTTCGGAGCCCGGCATAGCTCCCGGTTGTTTCTAAGGCCACGTTTGTCTGCCATTGCTCAAGGGCTCGTGTGCATATATTCGTTCGTTGGTGGAAATTTATGTAGTTGAGAATAGGTTTAGTTCATTTTTAGTTTTAGTTGATATTGCTTTTTGTAGAGATTTTATGTTTTTTTTGTCAATATTTTGATTGATAGTGAGATCAAAATTTTGACCAATAAATATGTTTGTTAATATTACTTATTATTTTTTTATTATTTTTTGTGGCTATTGTAATTTCTTTTTTCTTTTTTTCTTTTTTCTTTTTTCTTTTTTTCTTTTTTCTTTTTTCTTATTTTACATGACAAAATCACTAATTTCTTTTCTCATCACTATATAAAAAAGTGTAACTTGACTACTAATTGTTTTAGAGAATGAAGAGCACTTTATTATATTGTTGTAGTTTTTTTTTGTTCTAGTTCCATTAGATCATGCTCATACAGAATACTTGGTCAAGATAGTGCAATGATAAAATAACAAGAATATTTTAGATTACTTTTAAATTTTTAAATTGAAACTAAAATTTTAAATTTAAATTTAAACGGTAGAGTTGAAATAAAGAAAAAAACATTATATTTATATCAAAATCAAGAAATCAGTTAGATGGTAGAAAAAACTTGCAAATTATAGCCATGTTCCAAATAATAAGTTATGATAGACAACTTTTTTTTGGTAAGAAATTTCAAGTGGCAATTAGTGCACTTTTGTTATATTTTAAAATTTGAGTTTGTTTCTGAACTCAAATTTTATTTTGATTGCTTTATATAGTAGAAAAGTCTCAAAGGAATAAAATCATCTAATCTTTAATTGGGTTACATGGACTCCTAGACATTTATTTTTTCTCCTCTCATCCTCTTTGTTTATTAATTATTCAAATAATAATAATAATACTAATAATAATCTTTAAATTTATTTTTATTTTTATTTATAATTTTTATTTATTTTAAAAAATAGATAGATAGAAAATTGTTAGAGTTATTAAATATTAATAATAAAGTGCCAAGAGAATATCTACCAAAACATATAATCTTTTAGGAGAAAACTTGGAATGAAGATTTTTTTTTTTAGAAATTATAAAATAGAGCTATGTTGTAGTGGACTAGATCCATTCATTAATCTCTCCAAATCCTCTAGATTTGGAGAACTTGTTCTTCCTTTATTAAACACATCACATATTCATTTAATCATTTGAATTTTATTAATCCATGTTGATTTTCAGTTTTATTTTTTCAAAGGTATCTTCTTTATCTAATGTCTAAAAATTTCTTTTATCTTTATGTTGGTTTTAGATCTTCTTCTTTTGAAATAGCAATTTAAACAAATCTTATACAACATGTTTTATTTTTTGTTACTAAATAATACTTTCTTGTGAATATAATTTATTTTTCTAAAAATGAATTTAAAATGTAAATCATTAAATCTATAACTTCAATAGTAGTAACAAGAACAAAACTAACATGCACAATATTCTGAATTTCAAATGAAACAAATCATCTTTTACTTAAAACTACTGGAAATTGAAGTAGACCATGTGTACATGCACTTCAGAAATTACATGAAAATATTTAATAAAAATATTCAAAATAAAAAGGTTATTAATCAATATATTTCAATATATTTTAGTAAACAGAACTGAGTGGGATTATCAGAAAGTCATTCCACGTCGGCACTATTAAAGTAAAATTGAAAGTAAAAGGAAAAGGTCGCCGTGGATTAGGGCTTGTAGTTTTCCCCGCACTCGACTCGTGCACACCGAGACGCACAATTTTGCTTGTGCACATGCGGGAATTCAGGATTGAGGGAATGGAATCGAAATTATAGTAAAGTCGATTCGAAGGAGTATAGATTCGGTGTTCCGGAAAGCCTGGTTTCGAAGACAGGTGGCGAGCTTTCAAGTGAACGGAAGAGCAGGTTGAGCGACAGAAACTAGATTGCAGAAATCCTTGGTCTCGAATTTCGGGGGTTTTGAGTAGGTTCGATTTGAGCGATGGGAGGTTCGTGCTTGCTTGGCGAATCGCAACATTTGTAGGATTCACTGGATTGAACATAGCAGGTTGCGAGGGCCTTAACGAAGTGAGACGTCTTTAGAGAAGACGAATCGTAGGTGATTTGTTTGCTGAGCGTGGACTTTTCACTAAGGTAGCTTCTCTTTTTCGTGAGTGTGTTGCTTGAATTTGCACGCAAATGAAACAGTCTGGTTACTGGTACGGTCTACTAAATTACTCATGGATCAAGGGGTTGAGGATGACTGTTCTAATTCTTCGGAGAACGGAGGAGCTAAGCATGATTATAAGAATTTATGTTTTCCAATCTATTGAAATTGCGTATTCTCCAGGAAATGTAAAGTTGGTCGGAAAATGTGGCTCTTTCTTATTTAAAGCGTAATCAATCCTGGAGAGTTAGTTATATCAAATCTGATATCGATTCCAGAATCTTCAGCTCAAGATCATCCTGACAATGTTGGTCAATGGCTTGTGGGAATAGATTTTGTTGAAGACAAGCTCGCATGTGAAGGGATGGAAGTAAGGCCTGAAGCTGGTGATGCATCTCCTGCGAAGAAAATGAAGAGGGAAGTCAAGGGAGTAGAGATGACTTTGAAGCAAACCGCGGAGATAGGGATGGTATTGGTTGGCATGGCAGCCCTTCGAGGTGGTGCTCCACCTACGTCATTGGAGCGCCATCTAGCGATTAATGCTTGTTCGAATTTGGAAGGGCTGGTAGAATGTGTGGCACCTAATGATTTGGTGTCAAAGAAATCCTTGCAATCCTTGATTCAGCAATTTAACTCGCCACAGGTATTGATACGTGTGGTACGACCTTTTGTTGTGTATGCCTGTATTTTGTTAATCAATGATTGAAGCAATTATATTCTAATCCCTTGTGTGGATTCTGTTTGTGTGTTTGCATAAATACTGTCCTTGGCAATGCTGAAATTATAAATTATTGTATCTTATTACTGGGAGAGTTTCAAAGTTAATGTTTTCGCGGTAGTTTCACTGCACTGATAAGCCTCTGCTAGCCTATGTGAGAATTAAATACCGAATGAGATTATCTACTAATTTGCGTCTTTTGTTGTGAAGAATTCCACCTTGCGACCTGTGTCGTTACCAATACCAGCGCAGGATGTTTCGACTCCCGCCTTGGTAACTTTAGCAGCACCAGCATCTACGAAGGCTGCAAGTACTTCTGGCAAGTGCCTTCCTCTCTTCTTGTGTTCTAGATTTCTGAGTAATCATTTTAAAGTTTGTGTGTGTGTAACCTTTATATTGTAGTATATGAATGAGGAGATGAATGTGAATATGCACCTTTCCATTCATGAACGTTTTCCGTGTGCTTGAAATTAATAGAATCTTCTCTTCAAGTTTGATCTCAGAATTTCCTGTATGTGAGTCTGCGTCACTTGGCAATTTTACAAGTTGCTCGTTGCTAATTGCAAGGGATTTTGAGTGCTGTCGTTTTCGCCCTGGTTTCCCATGTGCCATATTTATTTCGTATTTATCATATGCATAACGTCAGATCAATTACGGTTGTATTTTATGTGGTGATCATTTTTTAAACAGTATTTTATCATCTTATTAATTTACTGTGATTTCTCTTACAGGAAAGGAACCAAGTACTACCTCTGTTACCGCAATATCGAAGCCTGCAGATAAACTAGGTGCCTTCAAAACTCCCATGACTCCCTCAAAAGATTCTTCAAATGTTTCGATTATTGCAATGGAAAAAAGTGTTGAGAAAGTACCAACAGCCCTTGTCTTTAAAACTCCCATGACTCCCTCAAAAGATTTTTCAAATGTTCCAATTATTGCAATGGAAAAAAGTGTTGAGAAAGTACCAACAGCCCTTGTCTTTAAAACTCCCATGTCTCCCTTAAGAGATTCTTCAAATGTTTCAATTACTGCCATGGAAGAAAAAGTTGAGACGGGACAAACAGCACCTGAAGCAGAGACTGTGGAACGGGCACGTGAAGTAGAGGCTGTTGAACCTCAAGTTGACCAGAAGAAATTATTCCAGAAGATTGCCCTCGAAGAAGGCTTGTTTGAATCGGAAGTTGCCACGACGGTGTTACCAGAAATGGCGAGTGCATATATGAATTCGCCAATCACATGTAACATTTGCAAGGTACTGATAAATGATTCAGCAAGTGTCTTGATTTGTGATGGATGTGAAACTGGGTTCCACTTAATCTGCCTTCAAACGCAAAAGATCTTGGATATTCCTGAAAATGACTGGTATTGCACAAAATGTTTGACGGCAAACGGGGGTAGACCAAGGCAGCCTATATACGGTCCTTTACGCCGAGGACCAGGAAGGCCTGGTTCCAGAACAACGTGGATTTTGAAGGTACTACATGTCACGAATATACTCTCTTATTAATGGATGGTAGCATATTGAATTACTGTGTTCTATGGTTACTTCGAGCAATGTTTGAGAAGATGAGTGAGGATAGAGATGGCCTACTATTCATTCCAGACCTTGAGGTAGTATGTGATGTACTTTATCGCTAGTTTATCTTACTTAGCTTTGGCTGCAGAGTGCCTGTGGTCACCACTCAACGAAAGTGTCATGAAGACCTGATGTGCTTTTGAAGAGGAGAGTTCGTAATACTGGCGCATCTCAAGAAAGGGAAAGTCTTAATTCCACAAAGACATCACTGGCAGTTCATACTGCGAAGGATGCTCATTTGGATTCATCGTCAAAGACATCAACAAGTTTTTCATGAACAGGGTAGTCGGTGTGAAGTTCAATTCATTCTTTTAATCTGATAAATTATTATTTATTTTCAGGTATCTAATAAATCATGCTGGAAACTGCATACATATTGAAGTGTCAATTGTTCCAGTATTTCAAAAAGTAATAGAGTTCCTCCAAGGGTGCGTTTCGCTTCTGTTTCAAGCAAGCCGGAATTACTGATGTGTTAATCTCTCCCAAGAGCCTACTTATCTGTGTTTTCATCTGTCATGGTTGCAGGCGCATAGTTGAAGTCAAATTAGGCTCATTCCAATACTTCCTGAAAGTCTCGAATGGAACCTAGTATATCAGTCTGAAAATGAAATCATCTCATTTTTTAGTGTTTAGTAGTACTTAATTCTGTTAATGTAAGTTGAGGGTACATTTTGTAGAAACATAGGCTTAAATCATTCAATGTACAATTTAGTTTTGTGTTACTACTGCCGGTACCTATTTATAGACATGAAAACAGCGCATTGCTGTCATTTATGTGATGTGTCCAACCTTCTCCTGCTAAAAAGCCTACCTTCGCTGTGAGTTATTCTGCTTGAGCGTAATGGGCGGAGATAAACCGGTGTGAAGACTGATTCTACTCCAAACCTGAAGTTGAGGTTGCATGCCTGAAAATTTTATCCCAATTATTGCCAACTTGATTAGTTGACATAACACCTGTGCAACTCTTCTGATCCCATCCGTCGAAAACCTTCGTGACAGACTGGCTGGCCATTGGTGGTGCATGGAATTGGTATGGTGTACGACTTCTCAGCTGCAATTATTTTCCTTCCCTTCCATCTATCGACGGCTTCATTTTGTGAAGAAAAAGTCTAGGTTTGATCCAAACACACCATCTATACTAGTTTTTAGATTTTGACATTGTTGTTTTGGTGATATATCCCTCTAGATGTCGACCTTCGTATTTCGGTCGTGGTCTTAAGCTGTTCTTTTTTTTAATTGTCTCTAGATCTCAAAGTGCTTTATGCAGCTTTCTGCAAGGTCAATAACCAACTAGCCGCGTCGACCTGTTTTGATAATTGCAGGGGAGGTCTTCCAATACAAGCTACTGGCCACCGAGAGTTGTGAAGGGGCTGGTATCGTATCATTGCAATGACCAATAATTCTGTGTTTCAGAATCTATTTGGCAATGTGAATGTGTATTAGGTACAATCTGATATCATGTGCACAATGACCTTGCATTGCATTTGCAATTCGATTTGGATTCGTTTGTGATGTTGCATAGCCTTCGAGGAAATATGATGAGGTATTCATGCCTCAAGTTTTTCATCGTCTCTGTAAGAAGATACGTGCAACTTCTTTACTTCGGTCTCTCTGTATTTGAGGGAGTACCTTCTTGTGATGTCAAAACCTGATCGAATATTTTTGTCTTTTCCTTCGATTCTAGTGTACTTGGTTTCTGCAACGACTCTTGAAGTTCATTGAGGGGTAAAAACATCGATTCAAATGATCAGTAGCGTAACATCCTGGGAAGTACTTACGCAATGGTTTTGCATATTGGTGCCGCAGTCCCTCGTTCTAAAGTCGGTTAGAGATTAATCAATTGCATACTTTAAACATAACTCTGGGGATTGCTGTAGTGGAACATTCTTGACCATATCTGTTAAAGGGTAGTGATCCACCTCATTCAATATCATGAGGTAATTTTTGTATTCTAATCTCACTAATTAGTCTCTTATGCTGTGAGAGTAATGCCTTTCTTTTAATTAATGTTCGGGTTCATAGGGGACATGAAGTTTCTAGCTGAATGATTGAGCAACAATATATCCGTGATAAATCCTTCAGTTGGAGAAGTAACCACAAGTTTAAATCAGATAAATTTGAGAAGTTTCGAACACAATTTCCGAGTTTATACGTCAACTTGTGACTCATAGTTGCATCTATATTGTTAAAATTTTGTCGCATTAAAGTTGGACACCATGGAAATAAAGGCCTTGTTAATTATCCTCATGTCAATGGAATGAAACCATCGTGTTGCAAGTTTTCTTAGAGACGAGTATCCTTGTGCGCTTGCATTCTGGTCGAAGAGATTTGGTGCGATTTTCTTTTAGTGCTTTGTAGCCACCCAAGTAATGTAGATATATATTTACAATTATTTGCGAAGAAATTCCCGACCCTTACATCACCTGCTGACTTAGGTGCTCATGAACAGTTCTCATAATTTGATGCTACATTTCTCGCTTAAATGAAACAGGAGTGCGTTACGTAGGTCAAGGGTTTTGTCTTAATTCAAAGTGGACCTTCAGAACATGAGTTTAGCCAATTTTATGGAGAAAATATCAATGAGGAGAAATTGCTAACAATTAATCACCGCTTTCCATTTGGTTTGGTGCTGCGACTAGGTCTCGATTTCTTGGCACTTGACTGCCTCCTAGAAGGCGGAGTTTGGCTTACTCCTGTTAAAGATCTGCTCTTGGAGCGGTTTCCGACCATGTTGGGAGCAGCAATAACGGAAGGCTTGAATTTATACAATTTGGAAGTTGGATGTTTATGGATACGGCCTTTGTTGTGCAGGCGCTTCACGGCAGACTGCAGCATTTTCATGGTGGTGGATTTGAAGGGTTTACCGCCATACCGCTTCTCCATGAGGCGCTTGAGCTTCACCATGCTGGCTCCTCCCACCTGCTCGTGCTTGAGTGCATGTTCTACGTCCTTCAGTAGTGAGGTAGGTAGGGGTCCGGCTACGATGTTTAGCTCCACCAATGATTTTGCTAGTGGAAGTTTATTTCTTCTTTGTGCTACCTCTTGATGACCTTATCGCGAAAGGCTTGCAACATTGTAGCGAAAGTCGACTTCCGGCATTTTGTTTCATATCTGGTGAGCTTAACCTAGTTTTTCCTCCTAAGAAGCTCTTGAAGTCGCAGGGATCAGGAAAACCTACTGCTACTTGAGCTCGATTGTTGGCTGGGGCTAGTAAACGATGTCCATATGATTGCAAAGAAGTGGATTAGCGAATTTGTGCAAGGAACTGTGATTTCTTCTTTATACAAATTTGCGAATAGCCGAGTAATTTAGTCTGCGGACCGATTACAAGCTTTGGTCACCACAGGTAAAACACAGCCATAGAGCTGGCATGCATACTCGATCAAGGAATGGAAGTGTTCCAAGACTTATAAACAGCGTTCAACTCGTGTTTTATGAGAACGTTCTAAATCTAGCTTCAACCACGTCTCGCCCTCTGGAAGAAGTCCAGCTTGCTTGAAACCTTCCGAATCTATTATTACATGCATCTTATTGTACGTTCACATCTTGATTGTTGATGATCCAATGCACGGAGAAGGTGGAGAACTCCGCATCTTTTTTCTATTCCACATGCTTTTTCTACTCCGCATCTTTTTTCTTGAAATAACGGTTACTATTCACCATTCACATCATGTACACTGAGGAACATGGGCGTACAAGACAATTTGCTTAGTGGATGATACTTAGGTCACGTTGCATTCAGATAAGGTGACCATTTCACTTCTGCGGGACATGGAAGCGTTACAGAGTTTGACATGAATTCTCAGAGATTCTCATTTAGCACAACATTTTAGAATTGGAACTTCGGGTGCATGGTCTTGCAGCTAGCCTCCTGCAAACCTCCTTATTTTACTGACACATGATGTTGTCTTGAACTGTGTAAACAGGGTGATAATCAGTAGAGCAAAACTCGTTTCTCATATTCAGGTGCCTGCTCAAGGAGGCGAACGCCAGCCCCTCGAGTGAATTTTCTAGCAAACAAGTAGCACGGAAGCGCTTTGCCATCAATGCCACAACGTTCGCGCCGTGAAGCTGCCACGAAGTGTATCTCGTTAATGCCCTGACAAGACGCAATGCTTCATCGTCAAATTTCGAACTCATGGCGGAGTATCTATAAGGTAAAAGACTTCATGAAGAGAACTAACTATACCTGGATGCCTTTAATGGCCTCTAGAGTAGTTTTTGCGGCGTCGAATGTGATGGGATGCCAACCTCGTCTATCCATGGTGTGTTGATGAGCACTTTTCCATTGACTGTATGTCACACCTCGCGGCTCAATTTCTTTCTCCAAATTCCTCATCTTAACAGATCATCCGCAATTTTAGTTCAAGTTTCTCTCCCCATACACAATTTCGGTAGGAAGTTACTAGAAAGCTCAAATTTCATTACAATACAATTATAAGAGAATACAAAGGATCGGCACTAACAGCTAAGAGCGTTTGTAGATAGTGCTCATCAGGGATGCAGTTGGTATTCCAATTGTTCTGCAATGACATGAATCTGGTCAGATACAATGCATCATATCTACACCGCAACGGCATTGCAATCGAGAAATGCATTTCATGCTGAAATACTGAAGGCTTGGGTTAAACTTGGCTTACATTTGCAGATACAGTAAACTCAGGCAATGCCATTCTCTGCAACCAAGGATCAAATAATTAAAAGAACGACGTTACATCGCTGGATAACGGATTAGTATTTTGGATAGAAAAAGGAATGAGGATGCGTCGGGCAAATGAGGTCCAGGTAGAGGGATAAGTCCTACCTTGCAGTAACGTTGAAAAACCGGAAACACGGTGGAGTCTTTGACAACTGCAACCGCGTGCTTGCGGATCAATACAAACCACTGCCACATCCCACCAGCTCGAGATCATTTCCTCAACTTACAGAGCATCCTCTCCTAATTGTGTGCATCACTACCTTTGTTCACATCCTTCGTGAACACGTGAAGCCGTAAGAGAAAGACGAACACAAAATGTACCTGCGAACCCTTGCGCCACTTCTCCTTCCAAATAGCTGGTGCCATCTTGTGATTGTATCGCACGTCGTGAGCGTCCTTAAAGCTGGTGTGCGGAGGGAAACCACCATATCAGTGATCATAACAAAATGGCATCTTACAGGATTAACTCTTAATTAAATCGTGTGTTTCCTGTGGTTGGATGGACAGTTTCTCAAGGCTCAGCAAAAGATTCAGACTAAAAGTGACTCTATGACGGAGAGTGACATAGACAGTGCACCTGTCAACAAAGCTCTTCTGGCGGAACATGACATAATCGTAGATGTAACGGAAATTGTACAATGGAATACAACTGTCAGATAGCAGAATGAAGCGCTGGTTGAGAGGGCCTCGGAGTGCCTCCTGTAGGAGCAGACGCTCCGCTTGTAACATGCTGGCCTCTCCCCACTCTACCTGCCGGTTGACATCCTGTACTCTCAGCTTTCATTCTCCAACAAAATCACAAACAAGAACTCGCAAGAATAGGTATGCGACAAAATTGCTGCCTACAAAGCGTACAGCGCCGGATACCATCAACATGCAGTGATCTTGCTGAACTTACCAGAACAGATTTTTTTAGCTGCCTGTTGATGAATGCCGAGCACTTGGTGTTGTTTTTCGTGTACACAAATCCAGGTCTTGCGTGTATGTAGACTGTGTACTCATCTTTCCCTGCTCCCTGAATCCCCTCCACCTCATGAGTCAAAGGAACGCATCAACCTAGTAAAGTAAATGATACCCATCAGGAGTCTCTGGTCTTTCTGTGGTATGGGCTCCGTTACTTGTGAGCAGGTACACAATATCGATGCATGACTGCCGCTTTAGCAATCAAGCCATGGAGCGGGCACCATGGATACAAACTCTAAAGCAGGCACCACAGAAACAGTCATGGCCTTGAGCCAATTGTACCTGGAAGAAATGCTCCCACACGAAGTCCAGAGGCAGCTGGTGGCGCACAAGAAACAGAAATGCAATTTTGGAAGGAGGCTCCTTGGGGTGCTTGCTAGTTGTAGGAGTGGGGAGGGGAATGGAGGTCGGAGGCTCCAATTCAGGTACTAGAGAGTGTAACTTGTAGAGAACTGCGAGAACGAGTAAGGTAACGACTACTGGCGTGAGCATCCAATTGTAGCGACCGGGCTGCGCACGCGACAGCGGCAACCCGTGTGATCTAATCTTCATGGCTGCGATTGTACAATGTTCCCGCTTCTGCGACCTTCTTGTTCACCACTACGGTCTCAAGTTTGAACCAGCTATTGTGGTCATGGCTGCCACTCCACAACCTCTGCAACCAGAGCACTGGCTCAGTTGCCGAACTCTGACACACTACCGATCCTACCATGAGCTTCTATTTGACGCGCCTATTTTGCAAACAAGTAAAATCGCCTACAACTGCTCCGCCGGCGCAGTTTCGTCACCTGGCTGTACCTCGCAAAAATTAGAAGCGATTTTCTCAGCATGAAAAAGGAATCCTATCCATAAAAATTCGAAGAACGCAGTATCACAGCAAAGGTGCAAGAGGATCACTACCACCACTGAAACAATGTGAGATTTTATGTTATAACAAATTTTATTTATTATACGAAATAAAAGGTGTGCAGGTGCCACTTGGATTCAAAACCTTAGAGAATGTTGCTCACCGAAATGAGAATGTCGGAGGAGAGTGCTTTGCAGCCTGGCGCTTGTCTGTTGTCGAAGCGAAGACCCACGCAGAGAAAGACCAAAAGCAGAAACCCTTACACTCGGCCTTGGTTCTCTTCAAGAACGACCACCCTCAATGTCTGAGGTTAATCGCGATGGGGCGATACAACCCATCGTCGCAAAACCAAAATGCGAAGCTGAACCTGACAGATCTGAATGAATCGAAGCCTGCTCGCGGCGGCAGGTGCAGCGCAAGAATCTGCAAAAATAGAATTTCCGAGCAGAACAATTATTCAGCTGGATGAAGCCGCCATGTACCACTCAATCTGCAATCAGGGAGCTCGCCCAACGGCCACTTCACTGGACCCACACTTGGCGCTTCGATCGATCAGCGCCGACGTACCACCAACCCACGCCAACAATAAGCTAGTATCGGGTAAATAGCCTTTCTCCTTCCCTCCATCACTCCCTCACTCGCTCACTCACTCACCCGTGACTCGATTGTCACTCTACCACACTCCAAAGTCGAGAGCACAATCAAAAAGCCAACAATCACCATGAAGAGTTTTTATCCACCATCGCTGACGAATCTTCGACAACACTGGACGACTCTACAAGAGCTCAGACACCACCACCACTACCACCACAACCGCTTCTGCCTGCTGCATCACTGGGGCCATACTCGCGGCGTACTATCAACCCCGGGCACACATGGTCCTCCAAAAGCTGACACAAACCCATGTGGAGACGCCACCATCAGGCTCTTTCTCTCGCTCACCTCATCATCATCATCACCACTCCTGCTCACGGACGATCGTGAGTTATCCTCCGCTGTTGCTGGGCAAAAAGATTTCACTTCTATATACCACTCACACTACCCGCTCGTACACTGGCTAGATCTGCAATCCCACCTGCAGGCCTGTGCAATCAGCCGCTGGTTCCAACCTGCAGAGGACTACGTCGTCTTGATACTCCAACATGAGGAATGTTACAGTTTGACGATTAGCTCAACTGCCAATAGGCGTGAGCAATTGTCCCAATCGATCACTTTACCGACGAAATAAGCAACATCGATGAATCATCGGGAATCATCGGAGGTTAGGGGACACTCGCTGGTCCGCATCGTGATCGACTCCATGGATAAAAAGTAATAATAATAAACACAAAATTAAAATAATAAATTTGTTTATAAAACGGGCGCCACCTCTCCAGCTCCCATTCTCTGGAGTTAACGTACATCCAGTCTGATGTGATGCAATGCGATGAAATGAAATGAATGAGCGAGTGCAGCTATGCTTGAATGCACGCATGTGATCACACGCGCGGCGATTGTCGCCATCGCGCTTACACCTTTTCTCTCTCGCGTGTGCCTGCCGCAGCATATCTTTTGACGCGCCTCACATCATTCGCTTCACTTAATGGCACCCCACCCTCCCAATTAACACCCCTGATGAGTTTTTCTCCTTTTTTTTTTTTTTTTTTTTTTTTTTTGTCTCCATCAACACCGTGTACGACAAAGCTTCGATTCTTATGTCGATTTTTTTTTGAATACTGCAGGTATTGAATATGCGTTGTTTTGCGCCATTGCAGTGAAAGGGTATTAAACACTTGGGCCATCTCACGGGTCCCTATATATGAAATCATTAGCTTCGGTTTGCGTTGTTATTGTAGCTTAGAACGGCATTGCCTCTGCCAGATCGGTGGAGAATTAGATTCAGTCTCCTTCGAAACAAAAATCTGATATTAAAATATATATATTTTCACAAATTATTTGCAGCTCTGTATTTTCTTTTTGTGGTTTTGGAGGAAATGAGTGAGAACTTCAGAAGGGTTCTGAGTGCCAGGTCAGCACATGATGAGGTGGATGTCCAAGTCATCCATTTTGGGTTTGCTGGGTGGAGGTGGAGGATGCGACAAAGAGTCCTTGAGAGTGGATAGGCATGATGGTTGTTGCTCTCCTGTCCCCGCCTTTGGAATGGCTCCCCCTCCCCCTGCCCGGAATGGAACGGGCAGAGATCCAAAATTTCAGGACTGGTTGGTTGGAACAATGCTTCCTCATCACGCTTGTGCAGTTGGAACAGATATGATGGTGATGATGACAATAATCATAAGAAGATAATTTACTTATTTAATAAATACATAAACAGGGTACAGTTTTACAAAATAAAATGTTCATTATACTGTATGTTTTAGTGGGTTTGATAATGATCAATAAGGAGTCATTGTAATGGAAGAATTGTGAGCTTTCATGTCAACATACTATAAGATGAATGAATCTCATGTTGGGAAAATATAGATTTAAAAACTGAATTGAATCTTGGGTGAAAACATTGAGATTTCATACCATGTAGTAGGATTTTATATTCAAATAAATAAATAATATATTTTCATATTTACCATATTTAATCTAGTTTTTGAAGATGTTGGATATATTATGTAAACTTGCAGTGAAGCTACGATGCCAATATCATCAACTTCAACATATATCATAGTGATTACAATTATTTTTGCCAATCAAAATAAAGAATATGAATAGTATTGAGGAATATTTTTGCAACATTCTTTATATAAGATTTAAAACAACGTGGTATCTGAAAACAAGTATAAATTGAAATGAATAATTTACATTCATTTTTTACCCAATGGAGGAGAATCTGTATATATTAATAGTTTAGATAGTACCAATTTTGCACAAAAACTTTCATTCAGCATGAATAAAACGAATCTTTAAAAAAACAAGATAGAAATGTCAAAACCTATCTGTATGTATAAAAATAAATTTTGGCATGTAGGAGGTAAATTTGTCACATAAATCTTAAGTATTTAAGAAACAATAATTTATCTTTTGTCTTAATATTTGTATTACATAGTAGACATAAGAACATCAATTTAGTAAATGTTGTACAACTTACTGATTTAATTGATTCCTGTATAATGTGTGTATAATGAAGCTACTATGTGGGATTCTGTTTTTTTATTCAATAATATATCCAGCTTATTTTTTTTATAATATTAATATAATTCAAAGGGCTTTATCCATTAAAGAATCCACACTATGCATTAAGTATTTAAGATGATGATCAATCAATATGCACACCCCTCTTACATCTGCCTTATTTGAATCATTTACATACTTTGGATCAACTTTTAGTATATGAAAACATGTCTAACATGTCATAACTTACTTTTAATTCTTGTGTGTTTTTTTTTTAAAGTTTTTTATTATTTGTATCTTTGTAGTATAAATATACAATATTTAGATTGGAAATTAAGTAAAAAATAAATAAAAAAAAAATTATAAAAAGAAATAAAGATTATTTAATCTCATAATATTATATGACAAGATTTATAAATTTATTTGAAACAAATATTGAATAAAAATAGACCTATAGTTTCTTGTATCATTTTCACTAAAAAAAATTCTTATTCTCCCTTCCTTATACATCCATGTTTTCTATTATTTTTTTGGTTGTACAACTCTATGCTAAAAAATCTCTTTTTTCAACTAATCCAACTTACTTGTCAATAAACAATAGAGAAACTGAAAACTTGAAGTCAAATGGATAAGTATGTACATTTATTTTTAGATCTAAAATTATCTTTTGTATAAAAGAAGGTTATAATTGGTCAAAAATAATATCGACTATGTATCCTAACTCCATTTTTATGCAATCATTTCTACTCCTAGATAATAATTTATCTCCCTAATAATTTATGTAAATAATTGATTTTATTATGCATGGATTGTTAGGGATATATACTTCAAAAGTTTATAGAATCTTTTAGAATATTCTAAAGATTTTTTAGTTAGTAGAAGTTGCTTGAGAAGCTTCTTAGTTGGTAGAAGTAGCTTGAAAAGCTTTATAGTTAGTGGCAAGAAGTCAAGAAGCTTCCAAGTTGATAGAAGTTGCTTAAGAAGCTTCTTAATTTGATAGAAGTTGCTTAAGAAGCTTCCTAATTTAATAGAAGTAGCTCAAAAAGCTTCTTAGATGGGATATACATTAGAGTTGAGGCTAAAGAATTCTTCAATCTTCACAATACATCTCTTAGAGTTTTAATTCATCATTTTTGGTGTTGTTTGTGTATTCATTTAGATAATTCAAGTCCTTGTCAATTTCTTTTTGAAACCTCTTTTTGATTCAAGTTTTTTTTTTTGTATTCTTGTATCTTTGATAATTTTATCAAGACTAACTTCATTGTAAATATCAGAACTAGATCCTTCTTGTTAGAGAGTGGATTATCCTTCTTTTTGAAGGTATACTAGTGCTTTAGAGGTTGCGGATCACTCTTATTTAAATTGATATTTTCTTCACCATAATATTACAATTTTATCTTTTTTATAAAAGAATGGATCATCCTTCTTCTTGAAGGTCTTAAAGCATTTTAAAGGTTGCAGATTATCCTCCTCTGAACCAATATTATCTTTTAAAAGATTTTTTTTTTTTTTTTTTTTTTTTTCTTTGAATGGTTGGAGGTCAAGAGATTAGTATGACCAAATCTTTTGAATCTAAGTTAGATGCCATCATAAGCACTCTTATTATTTTATCTACTAAGACTGTGGAGATTGAAGTAGTTATTACAAAACTTCATAATGATGCAATATCTGAAATACTACAACTTAGATTGCACCAACCTTCAACTTTTTTGCTTGAGGATGCATTATTACCTATACTGCATCAAGAAAATCTACCTATTCAATAATATAAGGACCCTCAAGTTAGTCTTTTGAAAAAATATGATGATACTTGTTTGATGATAATGGTTTTACAATCTAATATTTATCCAATAGAAGAATCACGAATTGGATTAATTAGCACCTTGCTTATGGGACAAATATTATCATAATTTTTTCTCTTATTTGAAAAGAAATCACTAATTTTAAGTAACTTTGAAACTTTTATAGAAGTATTTGTAGAAGCATTTAGAAAACATGACAAGGCTTATTGAGCAATAGCCAAGATTTGAGCATTGCAACAAAAGACGCGCTTTGTATCACTCTATGCATCTGATTTTAGACAATTGGCGTACAACATCAATTGAGATGAAAAAGCTTTAAGAAGTCAATTCTATTGGGAATTAAAAGACAATGTGAAGGATTTGTTATTATCACTTTTGGATCCACAATTGCTCAATGAAGCCATCAACCATGCCATAAAATATGATAATCAGTTATTTTAATATTGTCAAGTTCAATATTCATAGGCTTCAATAAGACAATATGCAATCCGACATATTCTTGTTATATTGGCAAGCAATTTGAATTCACATTCAAAAGTAGAAGATATGTAGCTTGATGTAGTATATTTTAAATCTTTTGGTCCACAAAAAAAGAATTGTTAGATGGAAGAAGGTCTATGTTTGTATTATGACAAAGAAGGCTACAAGGTTGATAATTGTTTGAAGAAATAAAATCAATATATCACTAAAATTAGGAGTGCAATCATTCAAGAAAATAAAGATGTTTAGCCACAATAGGAACCATGCGGCTTGACAATTCAATATTACAAAATTATTTAGGTTCCTCTCTTTCTGCTAAATCTTTTTATTGTTTTATAACTTTTTTGTATTTTGACCCTCAAAAGCTTCAAACAATTGTTTTGTTGGATTTAGGGACATTCACTTATTTTTTAGATGAGGCATTTGCTAGGCTTCATAAAATTCTTCTAGTACAAAAATCCAAACGTGTTCATATAGAAATAATAGATGAATGATTTTTATCCTCTAATAATATCACATATAAAACAATGCCTATAGAAGTATCATTTGAAGACCATAGCAATCAAATTGTATTCAATGTTATTAGGACTCTTTCAAATTTTATTATTTTTGGACTTTCTTAATTAGAGAAGTATAATCCATCTATAAATTGGAAGTCATAAAGAATGACATTTTTGATAAAAATCCTTGCAAGAAAATTTTATAAAAAGTCACAAATTAATAAGTTTTTATTTGTTGGAGCAATAATTTTTTATAAAATTAATCAAAGAAGATATATTATTTTTTATTTATGTAATTTTAATTAAAAAAGATATGACTTTATTGGTAATTATTCCAAAGTAGTATAGAAAATTTTAAAATATTTTTTAAAAGAAGAATGCTAATATATTATTGAAACATTGATTATATGGATATGCCAAAGATCTTCAAGAAAGAATGCAATCACTTTTTGGCCCAATTTATAATCTTTCTCAAAACAAGCTTTCAGCATTAAAAGATTATATTGATGAAAACCTTACAAAAAACTTCATCAAACATTCAAAGTCTCTAGTAGATGCACCTATATTATTTGTAAAGAAAAAAGATGGTTCTTTATGTATGTGCATTAATTATCAGGAATTGAATAAGATAACAATAAAAAATTATTATCTACTATTACTAATTTTAGGACTTTTAGAACAACTCAGCCAAGCTAAGATCCATATTAAGATAGATCTTTGTGAAGCATACAACTTGATACAGATCAAGGAGGAAGACAAATAAAAGATTATATTTTGGACAAGATATGGATATTTTGAATATAATGTCATATCTTTTAGATTAACAAATGCATCTGCTATCTTTCAGTATTTAATAAATAACATCTTTCAAGAGCATTTAGATAAGTTTGTGGTGATCTATCTTGATGATATCTTGATTTATTTGAAAAATCTGAAAGAACATGAAGAGCATGTAAAGTTAGTATTACAAAAGCTATAAAAGATAAGTCTGTATGTCAAGCTAGAAAAATATATATTTCATCAACCAAAGATGGAATTTTTTAGATATATTATATCTATTGAAGATTTAATGATGGATCCTAAGAAGGTGGAAGTAGTTATGTAATGGATCATTTTGAAGACTGTAAAAGATGTATTATATTTTTTGGATTTGCCAACTTCTATCGAATCTTTATCAAAAATTATTCTTAAATTGTCATCCCTCTTATTTGATTAACATATAAAGACAAGTTGGAATGGAAGCTTTAAGCAAAGAAGGCATTTCAAGATGTCAAGACAACTGTCACGGATGCAAAATATAGATTGGAAGTCTAAACAAGAAGTTCAAGAAGAATTGGCAATAATTAGATTAATCAGATGAGTACAAGAAACAACACCAAAGAAGTGAGCTAGAGCTCCAAGAGATGTGTTTTTGAGACTGAAGAACTCTTCAGCCTTGACTCCAATATATATTCCTACCTAGGAAGCTTCTCAAGCAACTTCTTCTAACTAGAGAGCTTCTCAAGCAACTTCTTCCAACTAGGAAGTTTCTCAAGCAACTTCCACCAATTAGGGAGCTTTTCAAGCAACTTCCACTAATTAAGAAGCTTCTCAAGCAACTTCTACCAATTAAGAAGCTTGTCAAGTAACTTCCACCAACTAAGAAGTTTCTCAAGGAACTTCTACCAACTAGGAAGATACTAAAAGGTTTTGGGAGGTTCTAAAGAGTTCTAAGAACTTTCTAAAATGTTCTAGAAGGTTCTGAACAAGTATGTCCTTAACAACAACATTTACTACAACTCTAATCTCAATACATCCAAATTTTATAAAAGTATTTTATATAGAGACCGATACTTTGGATTTTGCTCTATAGGTCGTACTTTCACAAATGGATATAGATAATAAATTCCATCTTTTTGCATTTTATTCTCAAAATTTTTTTGTTATCAAAATTAATTATAAAATCCATAATAAATAATTTCTTGCTATTATGAATTCTTTTTAAGAATGGTATTATTTTTTTAAAAGGGCAATATATCCTATAATTGTATATACAGATCACAAGAACCTAAAATATTTTAAATGAGCTTGGATTCTTAATCATTGTCAAGCTCGATAGAATATATCTTTATCTTGATTTAATCTTGTTATCATTTATTGACTTGGAAAGTAATAAGGATTGTCCAATGCTTTATCAAAGAGATCATATTTTATACCAAAGATAAAAAATGTAGCATTTAATCATTAATATGCAACTTTGTTGAAACTAAAGTAATTTTTCTTTTGTACCACTATTACATGGATACTTATTGATTTTAGTTTCCTTGATGAGGTGAATGTTGTAACTACTAATGATGCTTTGGCTTTGATGTCAAGCATTATTATATACTAATATAATCATTAGATAAAAAAAAAAAAATTGATTATATTTTAGAGAAGCTCAAACAAAAATATTTTAGCAAATTATCTTTAAAATATAGATAATAGATAAGAAAGTAGTAAAAATTAAAAAATACTAATATTATCTTTTTATAGAAGAGACTTCTATTTATTTTATTTGGCCATAAATAAAATAGATTAGAAAAATAAATAATATAGATATATTTTTTAAAAAATTAAAAATAGATTTTAATAAAGTTTATCTCAAAATTTTAAGAATTGATACACGGAGAGGACCGGTTGTGAACTTGGATTGAAATCAGACCGTAAGGCACAAAATTACGTGACTATGGCAAATAGAAATTTCTTTACCAGATCAAAAAATTAGATTATCTTCTATTTGGTGAGTTGGATCTTCTTCAAATTTTTTGTGCATGTTGCCAACTTAGTTATTAAAAGGTATACAAAATTTGAGTCAAGGCTAATAGTTCGATCATTAGCTATTGAGGTCTCAATCTTCTATAGGATTTATTAGGATTTGATTATGATTTAATTTGGATTTGTTAGGATTCATTTAGGATTTGTTTAGGATTTAGGATTTATTTAGGATTTAATTAGGATTTATTATAATTTATTAGAATTTGATTAATATTTATTAAGATTTAGGATTTAATTAGGATTTGATTAGAATTTATTTAGGATATAAGATTTGATTAGGATTTGACTAGGATTTGACTAGGATTTGACTAAAATTTGACTAAAATTTGATTAGAATTTGATTAAAGTTTGATTAGAATTTGACTAAGATTTGATTAGGATTTGACTAGGATTTGACTAGGATTTGATTAAGATTTGATTAAAACTTGACTAAGATTTGACTAGAATTTGATTATAATTTCTATTTTTAATATTTTAAAAAGATTTTTATTTTAATATTTCTTTTAAATTTTTATATTAATATTTTTAAAGATTTCTTTATTATTTTTTTATAAATTCTTTAAATTTTTTTAAAGATTTTTTATATTTTTTTAATAATTAACTTAAAATCTAATTGAACTTCTTTAATAGTTGAGCATACTTGTTATTTTTTAATTGGAATTCATATATAATTCTATTAGAAATGTTAAAACTTGTTGTTATAATTTTTTTTTTATTTTCTATAGCCAAGTGTCTAATATATTCTCAAGCAAGATTTCATGTAATACGACAGTGTTGCTTCTATAAAAATGGTGACAAGTTGATGCTTGAGGAAGATCTTTTATATTTTTAAGAATGTTTGTATATCCCAAAAGGACCAACATGATTGCATGTTCTTCAATCTTACCATGATTTTTTAACTATGGATCACTTTGGATTTAACAAGACCTTGAAACTTATTTTTTAAGATTTTTGGTGGCATCAAATGTGGAAGGTTGTGAAAGACTTTGTGCTTTCTTGTGATATATATTCAAGGTCTAAAAATCCTTGATATCACCCTTATGGACTTTTATAGTCCTTGTATATTTCAAGATGATCATGATCTTTTATCTAGATAGATTTTATTATGGATCTACTGCCATCTAATTCATTAGACAACATTCTTGTGGTGGTTGATTGATTCACAAAGATAGCTCATTTTATTCCTTGTAAAAAGACTATTTTTAATAAAGAAATGGCAAGGCTCTTTTTTAAAAATATATATATTAATATCATAGCCTACCAGATGGTATCATATTTAATTGAAAATCCCAATTTATATCTAAATTTTGGAAATGCCTTTTTGAAATATTGAAGGTAGATATTAAACTTTCTTCGGCTTTCCATCCTCAAATTGATGGCCAAATAGATCAAGTTAACCATATTTTGGACCAATATTTATAATGCAACATCAACTATCAACAAGATAATTGGATCTTGTATTTAACATTAACAAAATTTGTATATAATAATACTATTTATATATCAATTCAACAAATATTATTTTATTCCAACTATGGATATCACTTGAAGCTTAATCCATGAAATATGTCAAAGAATAACAGTTGAGCAGTTGAAGGATTTACAAAGCATCTATTGGAATACTGAACAACTTTGAAGCTTCAATTGCAAGCAACTTAAGATGCCTATTAAACATCTGTAAATAAATTTAAGAATCAATTATCTACTTTTTATATTGGAAATAAAATATGGCTTCTTTGATGGAATATTAAGACCAAGCGGTCATACGATAAGTTGGACTATTAGACATTAGGACCATTTTTCATCTAGAAACAAATTAATCTAGTGGCATATCATTTAGAACTACTATCTTCTATTCAAGTATATCTAATTTTTTGTATCTTTCTTTTAGAGCCTTATAAAAAGTCGCATATTTTGGAAAGAGTATAATAATCACCACCTAATATCAAAATCATAAATCATGAAGAATATGAGGTAAAAAAGATATTTGATTTATGACAAAGGTGGAACAAATTGAAATATCTTGTTCATTAGCGCGACTATCATATTAATGAATATACATGGGAACCAATCAAAAATCTTGGCAATGCACCTCAAAATATACAGGAATTTTATTGTCTCTATCTCTACAAATCCAAACGTATTTGATGATAACTTCTTAGTAAAGATTGAATTTGAAGAATACCTATAAGACGGGGAGAGTCAAATTAAAGTCTTTATCAATATGCAATCATTTGTTCTAAGATAGAATAGAATTATATAAGTAAACCAATTACCATGTCAAACCTTCAAATGTTGACAGATTTTACAAAATAAGATTTAGAAGATTGACTTGCTATACAAGCTTCGAACGAACTAGTGTAGTTTTCATAGCCTTCAATTTAATGAAGTAAAAAAAATATATTTTAGTATCAAGTATGACCACAATTGCAACTATTAGAAACAACATCCAATCATATAGGTTTTGATTCTAAATGCTCAAGTTTTAGTAATATTGCTTGAGCTTGAAAAGGTGAATCTTCTTAAGCTTGAGATCTTGTTTGGAGAAGATTTTGAAGGTTACAATGAAGATTAGATCTTTGGATGGGATGCTTTAATAATAAAGATACTAGCTTAAGGCCATAGGCAATTTTTTCAAGGACCAATAGAACCTATTGCCCAAAAATAGAGAACATAATATATAGCTTTATTAATATAGAGTATTCTCAACTTTCTATGTATGTAAGAAGATTTCCAAAAGTATGAGCTCTTCTTGGAACTCATTATTAGAGAAGAAAGTGATATTAGGGACATATACTTCGGAAATTCAAAGAACCTTCTAAAAAATTTTAAAATTTTTTTAATTAGTGGAATTCCCTTGAGAAGCTTCTTAGTTAGAAAAAATATCTCAAGAAGCTTCATAATTAGTGGAAGGAGCTTGAGAAGCTTCCAAGTTAGTAAAAGCTGCTCGAGAAGCTTTCAAGTTGGTAGAAGCTACTCAAGAAGATTCTTAATTTGATGGAAGTCACTCAAGAAGCTTCTTGAATAGGGATATATATTGGAGTCGAGGCTGAAGAGTTCTTTAATCTTAATAACACATCTTTTAGAGTTTTAGCTCATCTTTCTTGATATTGTTTATATATTCATTTAGATAATTCAAGTCCCTATCAATTTTTTTCTTAAAACCTCTTTTTAATTTAAGTTTCTTATTTTATATTTTTGGATCCTTAATATAATTTGATAGGTATTTGAGGTTCATTACTAGATTTATAAGAATTAATATTAATGCCAATAAATTATACATAAAAGACCTATGTCTCTTTTGAGTTTGACTCTCATAATGTAGTTTTTATAAGAATTCTATATTAGAGTTATATGTGATGAAATATTATTAAAAAAAAATATTGAATAGATGAACCATGTTCTTGACTTCTATACCATTTCTATGAAGATCTAAAGTTATATTATTCTTTATTTTTAAATTTTATTAAATTATTAAATAAAAAAATATTAATCTTTGAAATCATGTTACATTTAGGATCTTTCCTTCTATTTGACATCTACTCCATTTGGAATCATTTTTATTATATAATATTATTATTTAGCACATATATATTTAATTATTGGTATGATAAGATATTCCAATATCTAATTGATATTTTTCTTATTATATTCTATAATTTATTATTTTTAAATTGATTGTGTTATTTTCTATTGATCTTGGGTTTTTTTTTGTTAATGTCACCTTATTTATATGAAACAATTCTTTATCTTATGCAACCATTAAAAAGATTGTAAAAAAATAGATGGTACTATTACATCTTATTTTAAGCTTTTATAATCTAAATCTATAATTTTAAGCATCTATGCTAAATTAAATTTATAGACTTGGTATTCAAAAGATTCATCTATTATTCTAACATTAAGAATAGTCATGTCAATATTTTCCAAATCCATCATGTCTATATTTTTATATTGTAGTGGTTAAATTAAATAATCTCTTTTTATTCTTACATGTCTATTATTGCCTCTACTTGCATATCTAATCTTTTCTCTATATTATTTTTATTTGAATAAAATTAAACTTACTATAACTATATATTTTTTTAATGATGATAGATTTATATATTTATTATGTACTTTATTATTTTTAGCTATTTGAAAAGAGATTAGTAATAAAATATATTCTCTTTGTAGCTTAATCTAAATTATTTATTTAGATGTAAAATCATCCTTTTGCATCTTTTGGAGTCTTTTTACAAATATCTTTTTTTTCTAACTCTATTAAATATCTACAAATACTAGTGTGATCCTTAATAGTATCCAATTTATAATCTTATTGACATATCCTTGTATCCTATATATAACTTACTTGACTTGCATGTTGTTGTTTAAATTTGAAACTTACATCTACATCATTTGTTCTTTTATCTTAGACATTTTTTTGTTTAGACTTAAATTCAATCATTCTTTTACAGTCTTGAATATAATAAGTAGTTTCTAGATAAAATTTATATTAAATATGTAAGTCATTATAATTAATAAAATTAAAAAAAAATCTTGCTATGAAATTGGTCACTTGTATTTCAAGTTTCTATTCTTTGTTATAATATAAAGTGTAACAAAAATATAGTTTAGATATTTTTTTACTATTATATCCTTCTCTAAAAACTTATCCAATATTAACTACCATTTATGCCAAAATTTTAAGGAGCTTGTCATAAAGACCTTTTAATGTCATTTGTTTTTGCACCTTATAATTAGAATCATATCTCAAAAGATATAAAAACCAACATATTATATAATATGAAGAAAGAATCTTTATCTTTTTTATTATTTATAAAAATTATTTACTTTTGAGTGAAAATAAACTTTATCAATATTATTGATAAAAAAATAAAATTTTAAATTTAGAATTAATTACAAAAGCCATTTAAAAAATTATTTTAATCTTTATTTATAAATAAATAAATAAGCTATACTAACAATACTTACCAATAATTCTATTTTAACTTTAATAATATCATTATTAACTATAACCTCTCTTAAAGATATTTTAACATACACAAAAAAAAATAAAAAATAAAAATAAAAAATAAAAAAATTATAATTATATAAAAAGCCATTACAAAGTAAGTTACACAATAAGACTTTAATTGGATAGAATTCACTTGCTTTCTTTAATATTCCTATAGATTTTAGAAATTTTACATCTTTTTTTTGTTTCTCTTTGTAAATAGGATGTCTTGTCTAGCCCCCCTATACTGTGTATACTTAGTGCCATTATTCATGTTTGACTTGCTCTATAGTTTATTTGTACTTGAAGCTATCATTTTAATCTTAATATTAATTTAAGAAATCCTAATCCAAAGTTAATTCTTATTTAGTTTTAATCTTTGTTGCTAAACACCAACTTGTCTTATTGCTTTCTGTTTCTTGTAAAGAACATGTTACTTTTAACACTTACCCCTTTAATATGGAAGTAAGAAATGGTGTAGTTGTGTATGTGCCTAACCTATTGATAAAACAACACACCAACTCCTCAGTCAAGGCTCAACCATCCCCTCTCTCCAAGGGCTCCCTCTCACATATCAAGGTACATTTTGACTCTATACTATGATCAAATATTGAAGTGAAGTAATGTGGTGCAATAATTTTACTGGTGTCTGGCAAACTTAGGACTTACCCAAATCACAAACTAGGTTCACACTTCTGCAATAAGTAGCCAAAATAGTGGTCCTTGCATATTCCTTTTGTTTTGTCTTTCTTACAATCCAGTGTACATGTGGCTGATACAGTCAATTATCAAGGTCCTTTTTCAAATCAATCATGAAGATAATTCAGTCTTTGGAGCTTCATGCTTTATGAGCCCTTGGCAACTTTGCTGATTTGCTAGGACAAATGCCACTATGCTACTGGTACAAGCAATCCAAGCTGCATCACATTTTTGATGTATTCAGCTGATAAATACATTACTCTGCCGCATCCTTTACCAGCTCTTCTACAATCAAAGCCATGATAAAGTCCTCCTTTTCAGATTCAGTTTCTTACCCTGGCAATGATGCGCATAGTCAAAATCATTTGCAGATACTAAATACTATTTCTACGCCAGATTTATATGCTGGTGGACCCAAAGGCATCTTCAGAACAACTATAAACTCGTGGCAGAAGCACATTAGACACACTTGGTTTTAGTCTGTGAAGATTTCACGCTGTCGCTGTCACATACCGCTTAAATGATGGAGATTATTGAAGCTCTTACAATGGAAGATGTATTTATATTATGACATTAAGCGAGACGCACGCTAATCGAGACAGCTTCCATTGTCCGGCTAACAACAGTTGCAGTATGTTAATATGGCTGGACCGAGAAGAACACTTGTTGCGGAGAATGGACAGGATACAGTTCCCGAGCGACATCACTCGACCAGGTCGGTGAAGAAAGTTTCCATGCTCCAGCCAAGACATCGTGAGTAACCGCAGTTCCGCCAATTCAAGCCGGTGACTCAACTCCACCTCCAGATTCCACAGAAACTCTGGCAGCTCCGTCCTGGAAGATGTCCAACGTGTCACAGCACCACGTCGCATCGAGTGATTCGCTCACAACCTAAAATCTTTCATCGAAGCCACTTGTCATAACGCTGCATTTCACCGGCCTCGTCATCGGCAACCATTATAAAAACCTTACAATACTTCCTCGCCACTGCAACAGATTGCACAATTGACAGTAGTTCCAACAAGTTTGCAACGAGTTTGAGGCGTGTGTGAGAGTGAGGGTTTCGTTGGAGCGCATACAAAGGTTTTGTTTGAGCGTGTGTGTAGAAAATTTGCAAAGATGCATGACAGGAGCGAGGGCCAGATGGGTTACAC
Organism: Physcomitrellopsis africana; assembly: GCA_036785485.1. Lineage (NCBI taxonomy): Eukaryota > Viridiplantae > Streptophyta > Bryopsida > Funariales > Funariaceae > Physcomitrellopsis > Physcomitrellopsis africana. The sequence continues at coordinate 296,088 of JAWRVF010000258.1, forward strand.
GCCAGTTCCTCCCGCTGGAGCAGGTGTAGGTGGAACGGCGAACTATCCCGCGAGTCAGAAAGATGGGTATGGCTACGACACAACCAAAAACGCGAACACGATGCCGAAGGCTGGCTATGGCTACGACAACAACGTGCATCCGCATCCGCATCCGCAGCAGGGTGGCAACGTCGCCACGCCCATCAGCTACGGCCCCGACGGGGTGCCCATTGCCGCGGACCGGAAGCGGCGCCGGATGCGTAACGCGGTCTTAGGTGCCCTCGCGGTGTGCTGCTGTTGCGTGGCTTTGTAGATACGACCCTGGGCCTATTTCCGGTCCCTCACGGTATTGCTTATTGGTGCTGTTGATATTACATTCAAAATGGTGGTGGTTAGTAAAGCAACTAGTGGCTGGTTAGTAAATTGATTAGTGGGTTAAGTTATCAGGTAGTTTCATGTGGGTTAGTGCATTGGTTCTTGAGCAATGGCAATTAGAATTCTCTTCTGTGCCAAGTCATGCCAAATTGGTCTCGCCCATTTGTATTTGTATTTTTTTTGGTAATAATTGAATTTGTGTAGATTCAATTTGTACATGTGTGGATAAACAATGTTTACTTCTTTTCTTTTTGTTTTGGTTTACAAAATATCACAAGGTTTGTATTTTTGTGATAGGTTTCTGTTAGTCTATGTTAACTGTTTTTCTTGTTAACTCACCAATTAGTTTTAGTTTTTTTCTTCTCATTTTTCAGCGTAGTTGTGGCTAAATATTTTTATTCTTTTTATTTATGTGTTGTGCACTCATACAGACTGCATCTATTGCCATAGATATTGAGTGTAGTCTGTTCCTAAACATTCACTCTCTTACAGAATTTTATCAATTTTTTTTTTTTTTTTTTTTTTTTTTAAATTTAAAAAATCAAGAATCTTCTAATTCTCTTTTAAAATCTCAACAATGGTTTTTTAAGAAACTTGGAAATAACCGCTGTACAAATTTCTTTATGAGATTTTGAACCTCAAATTGTTAGAGGTTTGATAACAAAGTCTTTCCAGGCAAGCTTTATAATCATTTTTACTCTCATTAATCCTTGCACTGATTTTGCTCTTCTGATCTAGCCATTATAATAAACTCAAAACGGGCCTTTTGTGATAAACAATGTCCTCACAAACAAGTGTAGTAGCCACAATATAAATTTTTAGATGATATTTACTTGGTTTGCTTGTTTTGTTGTTTAAATGCAAGTCATTTACATGTAAGAAGAGCCACACTATCAACTCATTAGCATGCAAAAGTCACCAGTAATATAACCCCAAATCTACCTTCACCATCCTGGTATTTCTTTGTATATATATTTTAATCCATTCAAACAAGAATAGAAGAATATGTTTATTTCTTTAAAATTTACGAATAAATAATATTTTTAATTAGAATTAGTGCACACGTTTTGATACATTATTAATTTTCTAATTTTATTAAATTATAACAAAGCTCCATCCTATAAAAAACATGCTATTCTTAAAAAAATTATGTTGTGGCTACCATTGGTGATATGTAACATCTCACCAACATTTTTGAAATGATTGAATTTAAATGATTTGTGTAACTTCTCCATTATTATTTTTTTCATTTTATCTATAAAATCTATTAGTGTAGTGTTTCAAATGTGTTTTTAACTTTAAAATTGAATATAAGGATTTTCTCTTAATACAGCAAAAAATCTTTTGTATATCACATGAAATAATACACCAATTTGTTAAAGATAAATTTGTATATTTTTCTATTTGTTGAGATTTTGTGACAAATATATGGTTAGATTTCATATTCTAAACAAAAGAAGAAAGATCAAAGAAAAAAACAACTATCCTCACGTGTAAGAAATTTTATTTTTAATAATATTACAGAATATAATGACCTTTGTTTTGAAAAAATTCTTTAAGTGTCTTATTGTCTTAAAGTAGTAATCCAAATCCCTTAAAACACTTTCATATTTTAAAGAAATAGAAATAAAGTGTTCTTTACTGAATTAGACTAAATTCCAAAATTATCATCATCATTGATCACAAGTTGATAAAGTTATCAAATATAAGATTAAAAGTCCCTATCACTCTATCTATGTATCTGGTTAAGAGTATTGGTTCAATAAAGTTTTTTCTCAAAGTATTGTTTGAAATGAATGCTTTAAAGAACATGTTGGAAATATGAAATTATATCTTATCAATTTATATATATATATATATATATATATATACATACTGAAGTCTAAAAAATCTTGACATGAAGGATTTCACGCAAAAACTTGTTACTGAAGCATTATATGAAGGTATAATATCCAAGCCTCGAACAAAATATTCCATTCAATTTCTGAAACATATGAAGAAGGTCCCCAATGTTGCTCAAATGAATTCTACACAATCCCGATCAAAAAGGAAAACAGAAAACCCACCAGGTAAAGTGAATGGATCAATCAAATCTCACACTTTGTTTTTGTTTTTGTTTATTTTTTCCATAAAGTAAATGACATGCATCACATTCAATCCCGGTTCAAAGCTTTAAGCTTGTGCTCGCAGACTCCACAGTCCTCCGAGTCGGTGGGAGTGGCGGTGTCGGCGCTGGATCACTGCCGATGCTTGTTTACTGATGCGATGGCGTCCCTCGATGGAATCCTAAACACTCGTCATCCGTTCCGCACCCACAAAAGCGCATGTTGCAGCAGCGTAATCTGTTTCGCTTCGCTTGTGCTCCTCTGAAGCGTTGATGTGAATCAAATTTCAAGCTGGTTTTCGCCGAAGGATTATTTGGTAACGGCCTCGTCCATCTAAACAAATTGGCAGTGGCCGGTGTCTCGAGCTCCACCGCAACCTCGAAATCCATTCCATTAAACACAGGCTCATGCGCACCTCGTTTGCGACAATGCATAGTATGTGCTGCTGGTCATCACGCACTCTCACCAACTCCACCAGAAATGGGGCGTTGCAATTGAATTCCATATGTTCCCTCTCGGATGCAGTTCTGTTTGCTCTCATTACTCAGCCTTCTGCTTCGAAGAAGCGCAGTATGGGTGAGATTTTGAGACCCCGCGACGATTGTTGGAGGAATTTGAGAGTGATGGAGAGAATGAAGGCAATGGTGGTGTCGGGAGGATTTGTGGGTGGTGCCACCAGGTCGCAGGTTTCCAGTTCCGCCCCTTCGGCGTCGTGGTCCTCGTAGTCACGTGTGGCGGCGCTCGTTTCGTAGTCTGGGTTGTAGAACACGGGGTGCTCGTCCTCCAAGCTGGCCAGAGAGCTTCAGTTGTTAACCGCAGCTTATAGGGGAGCCGTGTTGAAAGGCGGTAGATAGATGAGGATGGGAACTGCAGCCATGAATGATGTTTTTATCGATGCAGGTGTGGGCAGCCATGGCGCTGCACTTATTGCCGTTGAGAAGGTAGAGCTTTCGCAACGGTCTGCCGTTAATGCGTCTGTCGCGGGTATAGCATTGAGGCCGTGCAACAGCATTGTCTGGCTTCCTCTCTTGTTCTCTCCTTCAGTCCTAAACTGTTAATTCTTTGGGACCTATTGCTAGAATTTTAGTACATGGGATTTAAAAACCTTGATTGAGAAGCTCTGGTATACTTCCCATTAAACCAGGGCTTTTGATTGGAATTCGCCAGTGTCGTAAACTTTTATGGGCTTCAGCTTGTACATTTTCTTGTCGCATCGTCTAATGCTCGTGAAATTTTCTCTTTATGAGAATTTGCAACCTTAGCACAGTTTGGCAGGTATATAATAGTTTCGTGCAATACATACTTGTTGACAAAACCGATTTCACAAGTGATCACGCTCTGAAGCTGGAAAGGATCCAAGCGTGGATTGCTATCCTAAGAAGCGGATACATTGGTCTAGAAATTAGTGATGTCTATACAGCTCTTGGAATCGAGGTTAGTGCCCTTTTTTTAAGTTAGTTTTTCATTTATTAAGCATGGTTTCACATACCGACTTTTATTGTTCTTATGTTAGCAACTAGCAACTTGGTCCAATGATCATCAATAAGTGTGCTTTACGTTGCGTCAGTTCTCTTCTTTTCTGCCTCTAGTTTTTCGGGGGCTCATATTTTCATCTATATGAAACGAGCAGGTGGCACTCATCGAGGCGCTTGATGGCTTCATTCCGGGGTTTGACCCTCAAATAGATTAGGCTTTCCCAAAGGATCTTGATTAATTCTCGCAAAATTGATTATCACTTCGGTGTTTTGGCGACGAAGGTGTGGGATATACATCAAGATATACTCCTGGTTTCAAAAGGAAACGTTCTAGTTTCAATTCGATTGATCTAACTGTGCAGACGATGTTCTGTTTTACTGCAGCATCTCAGTCTTATTGAAAGCTTTACCTTGTTGCTGCGGCCGTTTTGTGGATCACGCCAGATGCAGATGGAAAGCCAGTACAGATTGTACTAGTCGTCACAAAGGCTAAGGAGTTCAAGGAGATTCTCGAGGTAACTAGTATGCCGAGTCATATTCTTCAGCATTTTAGGCATTGGATTTCATCGTTTTTTGTATCATATTTTGTGGTTTTTTTGTCAGAAATACGTGATTTTTTAAGTGTTCTTGGAATCTATCCATAAGGTGGACGCAGCACTGATTGCAACAGGACGCTGCCACTTGAAAAGGTTAGATTGATTCCTGACATAAATCATCTGTGAAGGAACAAGGTGAGCGTGTGCATCTAACGAACATCGAATGATTAGCGTGGACTCAGAAGACTATTTCCGGAGGATTCCCAGTCTGTAATCATGGTTCTCTTAGATAGTCATTATTGATCGATAATAGGTGTGAATAGCTACGACATTTTAGCTGATCTTCTACATGGACATCATTGATTTCGCCTTTCTACGTTAGACTCAGACACCTCCCATCAAACACTTTCTGCCTCCGTTTGTTGTAATGTCTGCTTTGTACTGTACAGGTGACGCCAATGGATACATGATGCTTGCCCTTGCAGCCAGTGCTCAAGGAATTCCTGGTAAATCAATCGGCTCCAATTTCTTGTGTGTTAAATCCTTTGAAATATCTGGCAAGTACATGTCTGCTACGGATCTGAAATGCCCTGGTCACTTGCAACTGGTTTATCAAGCTGATGCGTTAAGTTTGATTGATCGTTATATTTCGATACTAGGTATTTTTCAACATATGTGCGTGCATCTAAGTGGCCAATTTTATTTTTGTGAAGTGCGATGGTCTTACTGGTTTGATGATTGTGATCAACAGTTATATAGCAGATTGCTGGGAGAGGCAATATTCTGAACCATAACAGCGTTCCAGCAGCTTGTTTCACTCTTTTAGAAATCAGCATGGTTGGACTCACTGAGGTATCTTCCTACAGCACTCGGTGTTAAGGTTTCACTGCACTAAGATTTTTTTAATGCTGTTTTCAACCGTTACAGACTATAACTTGCAGAAATGATGGTGCTTAACTTGTGCGTATTTCACGGCATCCTCAAGAAAGAGCTTTAGCCGAAAAGGAGGGTTTCTAAACAAGCGATTTTAAGACCAGATTAAAGCACAATTACTAAAGCACTTGCTGAGAATGAAGGTTGGCAAAGCAATGGCTGCTCCAATACCTTGCAATTTTAATTTCTTCTCCCTTTTGTTTTTTTCCTTCTTCTTTCTTGTGTTGAATGAATTGTAGAATACTCAAGCATGTATTGGATTGCTTCCAGCTGATTTATCGACCTGGCACTGGAGAGATCGTAGGATTGCATATCCTTGGTCCTCATGCTGCTGATCTCATACTCGAAGCTTTAAATGCTGTAGCCATGGGCAAGACCATTAAGGTTGAGCTATTCCAGTCCGTCAAGGAAAATCTCATCACTGGATCTGGTCCGATGCTAATTAAGATAAAGCGAGCATGGGTATACAATTCACATAAGAACACCGTCAAAGTATCAACTAGTTGATAAACGTCTCTGGTTTTGCATTTTTTTAAGCATGTGGTGTGGTGTACAGAACTTGGCCAAGTTTTAGTGACATGGTTTTAGTCGCTGTTGGGTCACGTTATGAGGGATTTTTATGTGCTTTTGCTTCGTTACAGTCTGATGATCATGTGCTTGTGTTAGAGTTGGCCAAGGCAGCTAAACCAGCCGTGGATTTAGTTCAAAGTTTGGAGGAAGTCAGAATTTGATATGGTTGAGTAGCCTTTAATTAACTCACTGAGGTTTATATATTGGTGTGGTTCTAACATCTCCTCAGGGTTAGTTTACGAATTTGAGCATAATTTTTCACATGCTGTAGATCAAGTTACAAGAGTTTATTGTTATTTTTCCACCTGCAGAGTCCAATTTTCTAATGTTTTTGTGCTTACTTTCAAATTTGACAATTGTTGTGTATATCAATTGATTGATAGTCCACTAGTATATTGATTGATAGTCCTCTAGTATATTTACAATAATCTTATACAATATAAGGAAGAAAATTTTAATATTTACATAATTTTTAAAAAATCACACTATTAACTTTAAAGGAATGTTGACAGTTAATGTATATTAAAATAGCTAAAAAGAAACCTTAAAATTAATTAAATATTTTAAAGAAGTTTGTGATATTATAGATTTAATTTAGATAGAATATCTATTTGGTGATTGATTTTTATTATAACAGTAGTTTATTAAAAAGATAATTTTAAAATTAAAAAGATAGTAAGATTTTTTATAAAAGAATTATAATTATTTTGTGGAAAAATCAATGTATGTTATTTAAAACAAATAGAAATAATTTAAAAATATTTACAAGAAAAAACCTTAATTATAAATATAAGATTTTATTAAAAATTAAACTATCTTCAAATGCACCATATTAGCTAAAGTATTTAAAAATTTAAGATTAATAATTTTATTACATAATATTTTAGTAAAAATATGACTAACATTAAGTAATTTTTTTAAATAATATTTTTAATATTCTTTACAAACAAGAAAATTGGTAAGCTATGCATAAAATTACTTATAATTTAAAATTAATATAAAATTTTACAAAACAAAAACTACAAAGTTTTTAAATAGGATAAATTTCAAGTTAATATATTGTTCTAAATATTTTACAAAAGAAGAATTTGCTAAGATGATATATTGGACAAAATAAATTCTAAAAATATTTTCAAATATTTTTTAAAATACAAAATATATTACCAACTTTCACAACCATTAAAATTACTTTTTTCTCAGAAAAATATATAATTCACTATTTGTTAATAAAATTAGTATTTATAATAATTTAAAAAAATTATGGACTACAAGAAATATTTTTAAATAATTCCTAAAATTTAATAATAAAAATTTCAATGCAAATAATCGATGTTTTTTTTTTTTAAATAGATAGAATTATATTTTTGTTGCATGTAGTATCAAAATATGATACAAATCCAGAAAGAAAGAAAGTCAAGGATATTAAAGAGTAAATAAATTAAATATAAAAATATAAAATATTTTAAAAGTTATATCTATATATCTATATATATATTTTTATATATTAAGTATTTAATATATAATACCTACATATATAATTTATATATTTTTAATATATATATATATATATATATATATATATATATATATATATATCTAAATGTATATGTTAAAATATATGATTATATAAAGTTAAAATATAAAGTTTAGATAGTTTTATAAATATTGTTTATGAACTTATTTTAAAAAATATTTTTATAGATATTCATATATTTATTAATATTATTTTTATAACTAAATATTTATTATTTATAAAAGAAGTTAAATAAAAAATAATTCATATATATATATATATATATATATATACATACATAATTTTTTATTTTAAAAACCAAATAATAAGAGAATAAAAAATAACTTATATAGTAATTTTTTAAATACCCTCAATTTTCTATGCAACAAGTGAAGTTGATTTGAATGACTTATTTTTCTTTCTTAAAAATTATACTCTTGCATTATAAAGAGAGTTTTTTTAATAATTTGGAAAAATTTAGATATCACATTATTATTCTAAATATATTTTTTAATTAGTTTATTTATTATTAATAATAATTTATTAATAAAAAAATAATATCTATCTTAAGCATCTTAATTTACTATTTTTTATCCTTTTAAAGATATGGTCTAATTATTTTTGCTTAATTACATACATACTCTATATTAACTCAAATCGGTATAAAACAATATATTAATTTATACTTATTATTAAAAGAGAAGTTTGGATGACATAACAAAGTTCATTAAATCTATTATTTTAAAAAAAATTATAGTTTCTGATTTCTTTTTTTTCTTTTTTTCTTTTTTTAAAAAAAATTTCATCATTAAGACCACTTATGTTGAGTGAATTTGAGTATAAATTAATATTAAAATTTTAATAGGATATAATATGGATTATAAATTCTATGGTTGATTGTGATTAAAGGTATCATTACCTTATTAATAGATATACTAATCTATAGATAATATATTAAGATATAATGATTATATTTTTGCAAATATTTTTTAACGGATTAATTTAATAAATTGTTACATTAATCTTCATACATGTAACTATAATATAATACAGAAAGGTTGATTTGGTTAATGTTTAAACCTCAAATTCTAATACAATTATAACTATGATTATAATATTTATATTTAAATAAATAAGTGCAATTAGAGCCTTGATACTTTAATACTAAAATGTTGAATAAAGAATTGTTGTGTAGCTATTAAATTGAAATATTTATCTTATAATTATTTGGTATATATGTATATATGTATAAATATATACACAATTTTATAGAATAAGATATATATATATATATATATATATAATTATTTATATAGAATATAAAGTTTAAAAATCAAAAAATATATAATTGTATACAAAATGGGTTTATTACTCAAAAATGACAACAATCATTAAAGAACAAACAAAAATAAGGCTAGATGGTTATGTATAACAAAGTTTCAAATCATATAATGCATAATTTTGAAGCTTCAAGTCGTATTTGAAATAAATAAATATTTCATTGCACTTCATGTCACCCCATATACAAAAAATTACAATTCATATGAAAACATCTTTCTTAAGGAAGAAGATGATATATATATATATATATAATTTATTTTTGGATGTATTAAGTATTTCATGTTTTTTTCTAAACTTACAAAAAAATGCTAAATAAGTTAATAACATTTTATGATTTAAAAATATTAAGTGCTGAATTCCAAACAAAAATTGTAAACTGAAAAATATAAGATGGATATCTCTAACTCATTAAGTCTGCTTTTGTAGGTACACAATATTGATGGATTTTAGTGTGAGTTAACTGAAGAAGAAGGGAAAAAAAAAAAAAAAAAAAAAAAAAACTTATCATTTTTTATTGGAATGTTTATTACAAATTGAGATTAATTAGCAAGTTATGATATCTATAATATTAAAACAGATATGTAATTCTTAATTCAAATCATTTCCATTTGACCCATGTTAAGTTGAAATGTCTTCTAACAATATTTTTATTTTTTTAGTCATGTACTCATAACAAACAAAAAAATCAAAAAATCAAAAAAGTGAATAAGTTTTATTGAGTTGAACCTTATGCAATTTAATTGATACTAATTAACTACTTTCCTTTCTTTCTTTTTATCTAAGAAGCCTCCAAAAATAGTTTTTTATTCAAAAAATTATATTGGTGATTTATATTCTGTGATTTGATTGAAATCAGATGAATTAAATTGATAAATTTCAAATTTGGTATTTGATATCAACTTAAATGTTAATATCAAAATAAAAGTTATACATCATTCAAAAAATTATGAATGGATTATTATTATTATTATTAGTTAATATGTTATTATTTTTTCATGTATAAGTTAAAGATTACAATGCAAGCCTTTAAGTAGTATATTTTAATGATCCAGATCTTTAAAAATATTGGATTTCAATAAATTGGAGAACAATTTCCATTATGGAAGATCTTGATTTTCAAAAAACATTTAAATTTGGCACAACTTAGTATAGTATCCTCACACATAAAACCAAATAAATGGTGTGAGTTGATACTTGACTAGACTTGAGTGGAAACTTCATTTCTGAATTATACAACAATTTCCACAAAAGCTACAGAAAGAGAGTGTTGATATTCACACTTTCTGTACTTCACGGACGACATCATAAACAAAAAAAAAAGATAAAAGAAAACATTAACATTAACATTAGGTAAGAATTGGATTATTGAGCTCATAGAACAATAAACTCATGAAGTCACAGCACCCACTAAAATGACGCAATGGTGAGCAGAATCGGTTCAGAACTGGAAGGTCCAAGCACATCAATTTCAATCACACCCCCACTCGAGGCCGCGCATCCCGGCGCCGCCTCACGCTTGAGCACGCCGCTGCAACCGATTCAATGTCGAGATCCGCGGTACTCGGCAACCCTGCAGCACACTACAGTACACCCACCTCGCACAATGCGACCTTACGGCGTGAGCGTCACGAATGCCACTCCGAGGTCAGGAAGCTGATGTGCCTCCAGGGGACGATTTGAGTTGTACAAGTGGGTTGCTATTTCAGGTTATCCTATGCGCAGCTAGTTGATGACAATACTCGTGCAAACTGGTGAGTGAAGGGCTGCAGGTGTTGGAAAAATGGGCACTGGTCGCGGGATGCACAGTCCCAACTGTTTCAGTAGGCTCTTGCTTGTCAATGTAATTGAATGCCTTCAAGGTTCCGTTTCTTGTCACTCTATGTCACGCTATGTCACATGGTGAACAATGTTGTTCACATGGTGACTATGATGAAGTCTTTTATGTAGTGGTGGCTGTTTTAGTAGAATGGGCACACGGCAGCATTGGAGGGAGGTTCTATGCACTTGACGTTTACACCGAAACTGTAGTTCTATCTACAAGTGCAACAAAGACAGTCGAAGGAGAGATTTCATTTACGGTTTGTTTCTGGTGGCTAGAGAAGCAAATGCGCATTGAAGTAATATGACAAATGCAGACGAGTATGGAGCCTCGGGAGTATGATGCACAGTGGCCAGCCCCCGGCACCATGCCCGGCATGAGCCCTTTGAGCCAGACACTGTGCATGGACAAGACCGACACCATGAAGGTGGGCGACGTTTCGGCGCGCTTGACTTAGGTCGACTTGTGGGTGACCACCACACGAAGCGGATCCAAGCAGATCATTCTACAAGGAATCACAGGTACATATGGAAACATTCATCGGAAAACATTTTTTCAGTTCATTGAGCTACATCACCTCCAGTGAGGATTTTGAGTTAACCTGCTGAGTATTTCGAACATTGCTGCTTGATCGGTTTGAGTGTTTGAGTGCGTACATGATTCACGCTTTGAACTGGACTCAGGCATGCATGGTTTCTGGTGCTTTCAGGTTATGCGGAGCCAGGGTCTATATCGGCCATCATGGGTCCATCAGGCTCCGGAAAGTCCACCCTGCTCGACATATTAGCTGGTGATCAATCAAAGCTTTGACTGCCGCAGCGTCTCCTTACTCCCACTGCCACCAATTGTTGTGTTGCCACTGATTTGCCAGCTCGAAGTTGTCGGTATTGGTTTGTTGAATGGTTCCGTGGGGTCGTGTGGGTTGTGATTGTTCAGGAAGACTTGCGACGAACACCGCTCTGACGGGACAAGTACTACTCAACGGTCGCCCGAAAACAACTTTGTCTTACGGAACTGCTGTAATTCCATCACTCTCACCGGCATTAGGTCTATTATTGTGCATGGTTTCGTGAGAAGAATACATTGCTCAAAGTTCACTTACATATCGCAGGCATTTTTAGATGAAAGAATGGGTGTTTGTTGACCAGGGATAAGTAACTCAAACGGATGACCTCATAGGAACGCTCACAGTGAAGGAGACAATCGACTATTCCTCCAGTTTGCGGCTTCCGAGCTCCATGTCACGATCTCAAAAGAAAGCCATCGTATACAGCACCATTAAGAGATGGGGCTGCACTATTGCCGCAACACGCCAGTGGGTACCTGGCACACGCGGGGGTTGAGCGAAGGGGAGAAGAGGCGGCTGAGAATCACTTCAGAAATCCTGACTCGACCTCGTCTGCTATTTCTTGACGAGCCCACCACTGGATTGGACAGGTTGGCATGCGTTTAATTACGTCTTTCGATAGACAAAGCTATCGAATCGTGAGAGTGTGCCCAATTTTATTGGTAGAATGTACAACTCATGTCCTAGAGTGTTGATTGAATGATCATATCTTTTTCCCTTCCTGCCACCAATGGATGGTGGGTGAACTCCCGTGCAGTGCTGCGACATTTTTCTTGATCACAACACTGCGAAATCTAGCACGAGATGGGCGTACCATTGTTGCCTCAATTCATCAACCCAGCAGCGAGGTTTTTGAGCTTTTCGACAGTTTGACGCTATTCTCCGAGGGCAAGCTAATGTACTTCGGGCATGCCCACAACGCGATCGAGGTACAACCATCCCCGTTGCGTGTCTTTCAACTTCATGAGCGGATAACATCCTCAATTGCGCCTCGATTTTGCTCTTTGTGCATATAATCGTTGATATATAGCAGATTCTCGGGTGTAAAAAGAGATGGAAAAACCTGAAGTGAGGAATGATTCACTGTGCAAACAGCATTTCACAGCTGCTGGATTTCCCTGCCCCCCGCTGCGGAACCCCTCCGATCACTTCCTGCGTGCTATTAACGCCGATTTCGATCAAATGAAATCCAATCTCAAGGGATCCTTCAGAATCAAGGTGAGGGTCACCCTTTACCCTGTAACGATTGCGACTAGACGATAATCTGGTCTCAGATCCCTGCCTTGGACATGACACCACTCACATTCGATTCACAACTCAGCAGCTGAATTCTAAACTTGTCATGGCAGGACTTGGAAAGACTCGATCCGATTGACAGAATGACAAGGTGACAAGGATAATTCGAGATGCATACCAGAGCAGCAAGTACGCCATAGAAACCATGTCGCGAATTCATGAAATCCTACATATGCAAGGGACGGTTCTTGAGGCCGGTGGAAGTCAAGTAGTTTCTTCAAGCAAAGCTTAACCCTCACATGCAGCTCGTTCGTCAACATGAGCCGGGACATCGGTTACTACTGGCTCCGCCTCGTAATCTACGTTATTCTATCTCTCTGCCTCGGCTCCATCTACTTCAACCTCGACAACAACTTCGACGACATTTTGGTCCATTTCCACAGCACTCTGCAAAAAAAATTGTACTCTTTGAAATCCATACATTCTGAATGTAGTGTAGCAATCTTTGTACGTCAGCGACTGTTTCTCTTGGGTGATTGTTTTGTCAGGGAAGAGCGGGATGCATCTTCTTCGTGAGCGGGTTTCTGACCTTCATGTCCATTGGAGGCTTTCCATCCTTCGTGGAAGATATGAAAGTAACGACCCTGACTCTCTTTAGAAGATTACGATCCTCTTCCTCGATGTTGGAAAACCCATTCCGAAATTGGCAATGAGGATGCTGTCGAGCAGTTGCTGCTGAGTGAGTGATGGCTTCGAGTGCGATTGCGCAGGTTTTCAACCGGGAGAGGCAAAACGGGCACTATGGGGTGGTAGCCTTTGTAGCGGACAACACCGTCTCCTCAATTCCGTTCCTCTTCCTCATCGCTCTTGTTTCCAGTGTCCTCGTGTACTTCATGGCCGGATTGTATTCCGGCCTCGACCACTTCGCCTACTTCGTCGTCTCGCTCTTCGCCCAGGTGATCATAGCGGAAAGCCTCATGATGGCCATCGCAAGTCTGGTTTCCAACGCCCTCATCTGATGTACTTTTGTTGTGCTTTATGTGGAATCTTTTCTTCTTCATCACTTATTTTATATGAATATGTAATAGTATATTTATATAAAGATACTATAATTAATTGTTATATATACAAAATTATAATATTGTTTTATTAAATGGAATAATAAAAACCGTCTTTTTTTAATCAAGCAGTAATATTTTATTTTTATAATGTGACCAACTTAAAATCTCTCCAAAATTAAGAATGACCATTTTATGCTTGTGAAAATAAAGATGTGAATGTGAGGATAACATGCAATGTTTGAAATAAGTCTATACAAGGATTTAAATTTCTTTGCATTAAATGCTAGGAAAGTTGTTCTTTCATTTTTTTTGAATCATAAAACTATCCAAAGTCTTTGAGATTTTTGGAAAAAAATTAAAATTAAAATTAAAAAAAAAAAAAAAAAGCTTTAATTCTAATTATTCTTACTTTAGAAATAAGTTATTACTTTACACGTTTTTCTACAACAATTGAATGAAGATTTGTCTACAAAAATGAAACAAAGTAAAGAATAAATTATTATATTCATCCACTGCTTTACGTAGGTATAAAAGCCGCTTCTTGTCAAGGGCATGAATCTTAACAAAATCTAAAAATAGAATATATTCTTATCTTACTAAAAGAAAGAAAGAAAACCAAGAAGAGATGATTGTAAGATTAAAAAAAAAAAAAAAAAAAAAAAAATTAGAATAGCTATTGTCAATTCCAAAAGAAACTAAAGAGACTTGAATCAAGAGTGGAATATAAGAAATGTATTGACAAAATTAAAGATAGCCTTAATCTTGTGTTTATATATACCATCTACAAAGAAGGTCATATAGAAGCTTTTTAGAGATCACAAGACTTGTGGCCTAAGCGCCAAATTGTAAGATGCTTTTAACATGACTTCTTAAATGTAAGAAACTTGTAGAATAAGTTTGAATAGCCATATGGCATATGGAAGTCAAAATATCTATAGATATGCCATATGGAAGTCAAAATATCTATAGAAGTCTAAATATCTAATCCATGGTTAGAAAACTATTTTAAAGCTTCTTAAAGAAAATAATATCTATCTAATATGTTTCTACCTATTTCTACTTACTTCTAATTACTTCAATTTATTTAAGTCATATAGGCATGTATTATAAGAATACTCAAATTGCTTTATAAGTTAATAAAGTTCAAGTTTTGTTGAATAGTGTTAACAACAAACTTTGATCTATGTTTTGTACAAAGGTGGTTGATATATTTCTTTAACCACCAATAATGTTTCATATCAAGACAAGAAGACTACTTAGTTATTTAGTCATTATTGAGGCTATAATAACTACCTTCAAATAATACATTTTATATGCTATTAGGTATAGTATCTATCTTTATTAATATCACTAAGTATTGAGAATCTCTTTTATAATTGTGGTACAAAATATATTATATCTTGCCATCTATTTTTTTTAAAAATATTTCTTTTAAAGTTCTTCATCTCAATTTTAATATTATTTAGGTTAAAAAAACCTAAATGCTTCATTTGGAAATTTTACAAATATTAATTCCTACAATAAATTTATCAATAATTAGTCCTTAGATTTAATGGGTGTCATCAATAAAAAGAAAAAACAAATTTTGATTTATTTGTAAGATTCTTGAAAGGCTTTCATGTATATTTACTAATATCACATGCATGCCAATATACAAGATATTTTAATTTATTTTATAGTTTTATTAAATTCAATACTTTTTTAACTTCAAATTCTTAATTATTATCTATTTCAATAAGAGGCAATGGTAATTATTTATTTTTTAATATATTATTTGTAATATAAAAGTTGATAAGAGATACATAGAATACAAGATGAATCTTCATCAACTATAGTAATTGTAGTCAATACATAAGTATATTAATATATTTTTTTGATAATAAATAGGCTAAGTATTTGATAATTCAACTTATCACAAAGTCAACTAATTTTAATATTTATTTTAGAAAAGGTCAAAGAATGATGCAAGATTTTAAAAAAATATTAGAATACATGAATCTTATTATAAAGCAAAACAATATAATAACAAGAACAAGAGTAGAAGGTCCAAACTAGACTTTAAGACATTCATTGTCAAGACTAAAGAACCCTTCAATCTCGACACCTATATATACTAGGAATTAGGAAGCTTTTAAGTAGCTTCTTGTAGAAGGCTTTTCTCTGAAGTCATCTTAGAATATTTTTTGAGCAGCTTTCTTGTTGCTTTTGAACTATTAAGAATTTTTAAGAGTCTTTGAAAATCTTTAAAAATCTATTTGGCCACCTTCTAAAATCTAAGAAACTTGTAATTCCAAACAATAAGTTCTAGGATTAATTTGTTTTTAAATAAGAAATAGCCCTAATCTTTGATAGTTCAATTTGTTATAAGGTTGATTGATTTTAATATTGTATCAAAGGACCCACACTTTATTACAAGATTGATTGGTTTTAATATTAAGTCAAAGGAGCCACACTTTTTTATCCACATCAAAGGTAGATTGTTCTTTTTAAAGCCTATTTGTTACTACCTTATATCATTTTTGAGCTTCTTCCAATTAGAGTTTCATAGTTAAATATAGTTTCTTTAATTGAGTACAAATTTTTTTAACTATTGGATTATTAGATCTAGAAGGTAGTAACATATCTAATTTTAAATGATATTTATAGTTGGAATAAAAAAATATTTGTTGAGTAGAAATATGTGTGATATTGTTGTAAGCAAATTTGATAAGTGGCAAGTAAAAAGTCCAATCATTTTATTATTAGTTGATAATATACTTTAGATATTATTCTAAAATTTGATTGACTTGCTTTGTTTGACCATCAATTTGTAGATGGAATATTGAAGACAATTTAATGTTTACTTGAAGAATTTCAAATAATGATTTTTAAAATTTGGATGCAAATTATGGTTTTTAATCTAATATAATATCATCTAGCAATCCATAATATTGATAAACATAATCAATGAAGAATTTGGCTATTTACTCACTTGTGATTATTTTTTTATAAGAAATAAAATGTGTTATATTAATAAATCAATTGACAATTATAAATATGGTATCAAAGGAATTAGATGGTGGAAGATCTGTAATAAAGTCTAAAGAAACAAAAGACCAAGGTTGTTTTGGAACATGTAGTAGTTGAAGAAATTTATATAGGCAATATTAAGGATTCTTTGATCTATAGCATATGTTGCATGAAAGTACAAATTCTTTGATGGTCTTCTACATTTGAAAATGTACATCTAATAAAGAAGTAAAGAATTCATCAAAATTGACATAATTATTGGTCAAAGATAAATATATTCAAGTTTTAAGAGTGTTATCCCTTATTGGTCGTATGCTATCTCTCCCTCTTTTAGTGCAAGCTATAAGTGCTTAGATAAAGTATCTAAAAACCTTTGTTGTTTTTTATATCAATATATAATGTTGAAATTAAAACATGATAAAGATATATTTCAAAGGATATAGTAGCAATTTAAAACACAAGCCGACATGAAATACTTAAGATTTTTATAATTTATATAGATAGTTATTAGATGTGAAGCACCTTTAAACAAATGATACTATTCTTGAAAAGAATGTACAATGGTAAGAAGTTCTTTGTCACAGATTTTATAATTAATTTTTGTAGCTGAGAATTTCTTAGAGTAAAATGCAATTCGAAAAAGTTTTTTTTCTTCCTCTGATTGAAATAAGACTGATTCTAAAGTAAAATTTGAGGCACCAATTTTTATAGAAAATGGTTTGATAAAATCAAGATGAATCAAAATGAATACTGTAGTGAAGACTATTTTTAAGTTTTAAAAAGCTCTTTTTGTTTTTAGACTCTATTTGAGTTTATATTTGTATATTAGCTATATAAATAGAATTATTATTTGAAAATAATTTTTAATAAAAATCTTAAAGAAATTGATAAATCTAAAATAATATTGAACATCATATATCAATTTTAGAATTTTCAAATCAGTAATGACCTTGATTTTTCTTAGATCCATCAATAAATCTTTGTTGGAAATAATATAATTAAGAAATTTCACCTACATCTTATGAAATACACATTTCTTCAACTTTGCATATAATCTAGTATCTCAAAGTTTTTATAAGATAAGGCAAAGTACCATTCATGCTCTTTTGATATTTTAAAATAAATCAAGATGTTATCCAAATAATAAACAATAAGATTATTAAAGAATTTTTAAAATATATTATTTATTAAATATTGAAAGATTATTAGAGTATTCGTAAGTCCAAATAATATAATATTATATTCAAAATATCCATATTTTATTTAAAATATGGTCTTTTATTTATTCCCTTCTGTAATGCATACCAAATTGTAGGCTCTTCAAAGATCTATTTTTGTATATATCTTTGCTTCTCCTAATTGATTGAAAAGTCTAGATATCAATAATAATAGCTAACAATTCTTTATTATCACCTTGTTGAGACTATGGTAGTCAACACACATTTATAAGAATTTGTCTTTTTTCTTGACAAACAGTATTAGAGCACCAATAGAAAACTTTGAATGTTGTATGAAGTTCTTTATTAGATTTTCATTAATAAATTCTTTCAATATAATAAGTACATTTTGTAATGAATTTTAGATAGGACCAAATAGTAGTTGTGCCTCATCATGAAGATCAATAGCACAATCATAAAGATAATGCTTTACTAAAGTGTCTATATTTTTTTTTTCAAATACATCTTAAAAATCCTTATAATGCTTTGGAATGGCTACTAATATAGTCACTACTTCAAACATTGGAGTTGCATAAATTTAAAAAAAAAAAAAAAAAAAAAAAAAAAACATTCTTTTATAGCCCTTATAAATCCTCTTGCTTCAATAAATAAAAGTTTTATAGCTTCAAACTCATAAGGTTCATGAGATCTTATAATAAATTTTAAACAAACAAACTCTATTATAAAAAATATTATTTTATAGAATGCCTAGTTTATATGTAGATTATATCTTTCAATCTAAAAAAGTCCTAATATGATTAGATTAGACAAAGAATTAATGATATTAAATATGATTTGGCTATTATAATTTTTTATTATTATTTCTAATGGAATTGTTTTATGAGTAATATCTTTAGACAATAAGGGCCAACCATCTATAATTTCTACATAGATGGATTTAAAACAAACCGTATCAATTTGTATATCTTCTGTCTTTGAATGATTGTTAAAATTGGATGATGTAGACATTTTTTAGTAATTAATATAAAATCGTGGTATATCTAGAGAGCATTTGTTTTATTGATATTGAAATATCCAATTGTTGCACCTTACAACTTGATTGATTGCTTCATTAAAAATTTGAAGATCAAACATAAATAATAAAAGATCTTTTACATTGTCTTATAATTTCTAATGAGATTGACTTATGAATGTGTCTTTATCTTAATTGATATTGTATGCTAATTGTCAAATTTTAAAGCATAAACAAATATAAAACATATTTTATGTTAAAGGGCTTGGATTTTGATTATGACAAAATAAATCTTATCATGTTTATCAAATACTTTAGTAAATTCTACCAAAAATATTTTCAAGTTATGCAATATGGGAGATTTTTTTTCAAATAATAGAGCAAATTAAGAGAAAGTTTGATATAAAAATAAAGTTTGAACGAGACCAACACAAGATATTTTCTAAAAATACTACTAAAGGTTGAAATAAAGTAATAAGTTATACTTGATTTATAAAGCTATAAAATTTTAAATGAGATCTATCAAATTTCTTTCAAAGACTAATTCCTGATTTTTTTATTGTTAATATTGAATTATTGTCTTAAATACTTACATCTTTTAATGAGGTAGACCTTGGTGATAGAATTCTTAAGATGATTTGTAGTAGCAACTGAGATGGTTTTGCTCTTTGACCATTATGTATGATCATAAAAAATTCTTTATTTTACTTAAACAAGGTCTTTATCTTGATTTTTAATACTTTGAGAACATTTATAATTGAATCTAATGTGGCTTCTTTGGAATCTATTATATTGAATTCTTCAATTTTTATAATAGAAATAAAATAAAAATATATATATAATTAATTTTTAGTCAAAAAAAAAATTCAAATTCAAAAAAAAAAAATATTGGTAGAAGAGGATAATCTACAACCTCTTGAATATTATAGTACTTCCAAAAAGAGAGATAATCCACTCTCTATCTAAAATGTTTAAGCTCTAATATTATGATATATTAGTCTCAATAAACTATCATAAACAAGATCAAGGAACTATACAAGACTATATCAAAATAATAGATAATATGAGTCTTATTGCAAAATAATGTAATACAAGAACAAAAATAAAATTAAGATGTCTAAACTAGACCATAAGATATGTATTGTCAAGATTGAGGAGTCTCTCAGCCTTTATACTTATATATATTAGGATTTGGGAAGCTTCTAAGTAGCTTCTTATAGAAGGCTTTGCCTCCAAGTCATCCTAGGATGTTCCTTGAGTGACTTCTTTGTTACTTTGATGTGAAGCAACTTCAAGAATCTTTTAGAAATATAAAAAATATTTAAGAATCTTTTAAAATCTTTTCTAAATAGATGTCTCTGATAATATTACAACAAAGTAACAATACCTTATTATCAACTTTAAATGGAAATTATTCTTTTTTAAAAAAAATACAAAAACTAATGTTGATGTTTTTAAAAAAGAACAATCTCTATTCAAATGTGTGATGAATGTGTATATATATATTAAAATAAAAAGAATTTATAAAAAATATTTACTTATCAAAATAATAATGAAATAAGGCAATAAAATAAATTAAGTTCAAATACTTCTTTATTGAGATAATCTTATAAGTAAAATATATAATACAAAGTCACTTATAACTTATCTAATTATGCTTTATTCAATGGATAAATAATAAGACCATTGTAAAAAACTATATTCTTCTATTAGAATGATATTGATTGAATAAAATATGATCTTAAATTAAAATTTTATTTTTAGATCTAAATAATCTATAATTATAATATATAATTATAGAAAATAGTAATATCATTATAAAAAAATAAAATATATTTAATAATTTTAATATTATAATAAATAAATAATTTATATTATAATATTTTATAATATTTTTAAATATATTTTAAAATATAAAATATAAAATATAAGTATACAAAGTCAATAATGGTGCTTTATTTTATAATCTAAATAACTAGTTATATATATTATTTTTATTTATATATTTATATAAATTAAAAAAAATCTTGGATATTAAGTTAAAAATATTTTAGTAAAAATTTAATATATAAATATCTATATACATAAAAAAATATTAATAATATAAATAATAATTTTTTTTTATCATTTTTGGCAATGATTTTAAGTTTTAGAATCAATTATAATTAATTCTTATCAAAGATGTGACATTGTCCAATTTTTTTAATAATAATATTAAATCTATTTATATATTTATATTAAACCATATCAAAGATGTAAGATTGTTCAATGCTTTTGGAAATAGCATTAAATTTTAATATTGACATATATTAAAATATGTTTAAGATTAAGAAGTATTTTATTTTTTTGGCAATGATGATAAATTTAAGTATTGACCTATATCAAACTTTGTCAAAGATGTAAAAATGTCCAAGTCTTTAGACAAAGATGTCAAGTTTGAAAATACTCATATATCAAAATTTATCAAAGATAAATAGTTTTGCAAGTCAATTGACAATTTAGTTAAGTTTAAGTATCTACAAATACCAAACATCTTATAGATGCAAGGTTGCTCAACTCTTTTGTCAATAATTTTAGATTAGAATATTATCATATTTATAAATCTAACAAACATATAAAACTATTTAATTTCTTTTGCAATGACTTCAAATTTTAATATGTAATTATGTTAAATACAAGTAAAATAGATAAGGATTTCTAATTCTAATAATAATTATATCCAGTTAAAACATCTATATATAATTAAACTATAAAAGATATACAGTTATCTAACTCTTTTGACAATGATGTCAATTTTAAGCATCCTCTCATATTGAACCTTGTCAAAGATGTAATGTTGTCCAATTTCTTTGACAATGATGCCAAATTTAAACACCTACTTATAATAAAAAAAATTCAAAGATGTAAAATTGTCCAACTTCTTTAACAATAATATCAAGTTTGAGCATCTACTAATATCAAATTCTATCAAAGATATAAAATTGTCCAATTCTTTTAGTAGTGATGTGAATTTTGAACATCTATTTATAAAAATCTATATCAAAAATATAAAGTTGTTCAATCTCTTTGGCAATAAGATCAACTTTGAACATTCACTTATATTAAACATTATCAAAGATGTAAGGTTGTCCAACTCTCTTGGCAATGATGTCAAGTATAAGCATCCACTTATATGAAACTCTATCTAAGATGTAAAGTTGTCCAACTCCTTTAGAAATGACATCAACTTTGAGAATCTTCATATATCAAACTTTATCAAAGATGTAAGATTGCCAAACTCTTTTAGCAATGATCTCAACTTTGAACATTCACTTATAAAAAAATTCTTCAAAGATATAAAGGTGTCCAACTCTTTAAGCAATAATATTAAGTTTGAGCATCTACTTATATCAAATTGTATCAAAATTGTTAGGTTATCTAATCCTTTTGGAAATAATATCAAATTTGAATATATTCTTATAATTAAATATCTTAAAGATGTAAGGTTATCCAATTTAGTTGGCAATGACTTCAACTTTGAGCATTTTTTAATGCTAAATCATTGTAAAAAATAAATTTTTTCAATACTCGTGGTAGTTCTTTTAAACTATTATATTTTTTTAAATTAAAGATCTTCAATAAAGTTAAACTATGTATATCATTTGGTGATGTTTTTAAATTTATACATCCTTTTAAATCTAGTTTCAACAATGTATTCATTGTAAAAAATAAATTTGAAAAAATTTATACAAATTTGTAATATTTTAATTTAAAATAGTTAAATTCTTTAATTTTTTTCCAAATTTTATTGTTATATAGTAGGCACAATAAATTGTGTGCAAATTCATTGAAAAAATCTCTTGTTAAATACATATCTAATTAAAATATATATATATATATATATATATATATATATATATACACAAGTGTTTATCAAATAGTAAGCTAAGATATTGGAAGTAAGCTTTACAAAAATTAAAAAGAATAAGAAGTTTTGATAGAAATGAATCAAATAGTAACCATGAGATTTGAACAATTTTAAAAATAAGCTTTGACAACTTGAAAGTTGAAGAAAAGAACATATTCTTAGACATTTGTTATTTTTTTTTGTTAGTAATGTGTTTCTACATGGCATGTTGAAAGAAAGAATATTACAAATATAGACAAATAATAAGAGCTCAAGCTTGGAGCAAGATGTGGAATTTATATTAGATACATTGATATGTTATTTATTGATAAAAATAGATAAAAATGGAGTTATAAAAATATATAACTATTTATGAAATATGAATCAAATGATTGTTGAAACAAATAATGTATATAAAGGCATAAGAATATGAAATATGAATATGGTGCCAAGTAAAATTTTTTCAATAAAGGTACTTGATTCGATACTTTTATAAAAGATATGCTTATAATTAAAAAATATGATAAAAAACTAACATATTAAATTTATACATATAATATTATATTACAATTATATTAAATAGTATATTAGTATATATATATATCATAATGGTATTGAATTTATTTATATTAAATAAATTATAAATATATTATATCTAAACTTTGATTTGCTTATATTGTATTGTTTAACAATTGGAAGGTTTATGTTGTTGCAATCAAAAGAATAGCATGTCTATTAATATTAAAGATATATATTTTTTTGCTTTGAGATTAATAAATTATATAAAAGAAGAAAATATATCAAAGACTAATATAAAGGTATGGAATATGTATATATTATTGACTTTATTACTTGCTTATTATAATATATTTATTTATCTTACATAATTTGTTAAACTTTGTTCTTAGATGTACAAAAGGTAGAAGCTTTAGCCTCATAGAATCCCACCACAAACTTCTTTTTTACTATTGTATGTCTTTCATAAATATCTCCAAACTTTGGATATTGAAAAGGTTCAAAATTCCAATATTTTTCAATCAACTTAGTCAATTTGGTATAATTTAAAGATAAGGCTAGTCTTTTTCATTTTCTTATTCTTTTAAATATTTTTTCTCTGAATAAATACTACAATATGGCTCATTTTTTGAAAGAATCTTAAAACATGTTATTGCAAATGAAGAAACATCTTCTTCAAAAGGATAAGTTTTTATTGACTTATCTTCATTATTGAATGCTTCAAGAGCCATATAGTTTGGCATACTATAAATGATATTACTTTGCCTAGTTTTTTTTGAATTCCTTCTAACATGAATTTTAGAAGAGCCAAAGTCATATATTTTGATAATTGCATGTTGTAAAGCATTTTTCTTGATTATTTTTGTTTTTAAACTAATTAGTACATTACTTAACTTTAAATCATAATGTACAACATGCATGTCATGTAAGTAACACATTCCTTTTGCAATTTGATATATGATATCAATGAGTAAACTATATGGCATTGATTTTTTTTTCTTCAACATATTTTGTAAATTCATATCTATCGCTTTTATTACCAAATACAAAGTTTCATCTCCAATTGCCATAGTGTAAGTCTCACCAAATTTTCTTATAGTTCATTTTTCTACAAAAAAATACTTTACAAAGTTGAGATGGTTTAATCCAGCTAAGATGCCCACTTCAATAGAAACATGCTTTTTAAACTTACCAACCATTATTCTTATAATATTTGAGATTCCAAACCATTTATATTTGTATACAAATTCATTATCACCTTTGCCGATGCAATCACTAATTTATAAATTATTGATTTTGTTTGAAAGTTCCAAAGTATTCAACTCCTTCAATGTGACATAAGTCTTTCTACCTCTCTAATAGATATTTAGCTAATTTAAAATCTATGAAATATACATCTTAAAGTCCACTAGTTAATTTCTTATAAAAGCTTTGGTCATCTTCTTTAACTTCATCAAATACAACAATATCAAATATACCAAATGCAATGTCTTCAAATTCTAATAAATTTAGCATTACCAAAATATCACTTATTGCATTGCAACAATGCTTCAAATCCTAATACAATTCTTTAAAAGTCTCTTTGTTCTTCATTTCAAAGATAGTCACTTTATATCAATTTTCATCTCTATAATTTTCTAACAATAAATAGATTTTTCTTACAATAAGTTATAACTCATTATATATGAGTTTATGCTTTTTAATGTTATTATTATAAGTCATTAACTTATCAAATGCTTTCATGATACAAACAAGTTTCATATTCAAACTTGTACATTATTTTTTATTTAATATGTCTTTTTTCTTCAATAAATGCTCCATTTTTTTAATCAACATTTAACATTGGAAAAAAAATATATTGCATTTTGACATGTTTTATTCTTGTTGATGATGCAAGCTCTTGCAAACAACCGATTAATAATTAGCCATAATAGATTATTTGCAGATATTCAAATTTGATCTTTTAATCACATAATCAAGATACTTAAACATGACAAATAAAATAATCAAAACCAATGCATATTTATGTCAAAATCAAGAATTTATTCTTCAAATATATCAAGTATTATATCTAATTATTTTTGTTTTACACTCTATCTTTTTGAAAAGTTGAAAGTAAGCATATTAAATACATCAAGTATTTATAAGTAGGATTTTTAATTTTATAAATTAAATTTTAAATCCTACTAATGTATTAAATCACTAATTATTACTCTTCTATCAAAACAAAGTTATTTCTTCATACATATACTTATAACTTTACAAACCATATTAACCAACATATCAATTATTAAATTTTAGACTTTATTTGATATTAAATTATACTTAGTATTTACTACTAATAGCTTTATAAAATTATATCCTAATATTTTTTATTATTTAATTATTATATATTACCATATTATTTTATTTCTAAGTTTTCTTCTATTTAATACAAGTTTTAGAATTCTTCAATCAATATTAATATATAATTTTTCAAAAATTGATTATAGTTTTTTTTAATTAAGAATATTTAATTATATATAATTTATTTATGCTATATAAAATAACACTACTAAAACAAAAGTAAAACAATATATTCCATAATTTATTAATTCAATTTTTGATACCTATAGACTTCTATATTTATTGTCAAAATCTTACATATATATTTATCATTATCAATATTTTAAATTACAAGAATCTAATGCACAATATGATGACTATGCTAAATGGTCATCACATTGAAGTGATTCATTAAATGTTTACATACCTAGATTTGTAGATAAATATATTGCAAATTTTTTTTACTTTTTAGCATCCAATATCTTTACCATCAAATACTCTCATATAATGCTAATTAGTTCATCTATGCAAATCAATATTATAATATATTTTTAGTATTTTTATAATATTCTTTTATTATTTATATAAATAAGTTATAATTTATAATAAACTTATCTAATCATCTTGTTTGGACAATAAGCATAAGCACTAGAACTTCCTTTAACAATTTTGTTACTCTATTCTTAAAACCTCAAATAGGAGGTAATTTTTATAGGACTATTTAAAAGCATCAACTTTATAGTTGATCCCATTCTAATCTAAGTCTAATGCAATTAAGTGCTTATGCTTATTGTCCAAATAAAAATTGAATATTTTGCTTCATTAATGTACTTTCATTGGATATACAAAAAAAAAACTTTTTCAACATATCTTGTTATATAAGGAATGGATGTCAAAGCATTCCATTCAAATGTACTCAAGTGCAAAAACACAATGATCACTAATCCATTACAAGCAAGGCAAGGCGCTCTTGCTACAAAATCCACAATTTGAATATTAGCTACTACTCTACTCCTTTACAATTAATATAAATATACCACAACTAGCAAGCAAATCTTAGACATTGTTGTATTGTAATACGGCTATAGGATGAAAGAACAAAAGATATTATAGAGAAGCTTAATTGAAGATTAAGTAATAAATCTAATTTGCTAATTAGATTAGAATGGCTTTTTTTGAGCTAGTAATTAATTTAATTTTAATATTTTTATAAAACTTTAAAACATATAAATGATACAAAAAAGAAATATTGATACTAGAAGATTGACATCAAGGTTAGAGAAGAAAAATGATTGACATCCAAGAGGATTAGGAGCTTTTTTTCTCAATTTGTAAGTTCAAGTTCTTTCAAATTTTGTATGCTTATTATCAACTAATAGGTCAAGAAGTATACAAATTTCAATGAAGATCAATAGTTAATTTAATAATTATTAAGGTTTTAAATCTTCTATTAGATTTGATTTAAATTTATTTAGGATATCTTTAGGATTTCATTAGGATTTGATTTAGGATTTGATTGGGATTTGATTAGGATTTATTTAGGATATCTTTAGGATTTCATTAGGATTTGATTTAGGATTTGATTGGAATTTGATTAGGATTTATTTAGAATATCTTTAGAATTTTATTAGGATTGTTGGAAATATATTACAATTTCATTAGGATTTGACTAGGATTTGACTAGGATTTTATTAGAATTTGATTAAGATTTGATTAGAATTTGATTAAAATTTTGTTAAAATTTATTTAGAATTTGATTAAAGTTTAATTAGGATTTATTTAGAATTTCTTTAGAATTGACTAGGATTTGGTTAGGATTTCTTTAAGGCTTTTTTATGATTTCTTTACAATTTCTTTATAATTTCTTTAGGATTTTTTTATGATTCTTTATGATTTCATAAGGATTTTTTTAGGATTTTTTAATAATACTTTTAGGACTTGATTAGGATTGTTAAGGATTCAATTGGGATTTATTTAGGATTTTAATAAGATTATTAGATTGTTGGTTAGTTGCAATATACAAATTTACCTTCTGTAGTCAAGTACCCAATACATTCTCAAACAAGATGACACATAATATAACAACGCCTTCTATTAAAAAAATTGTTCTTTATTAGAAGAACTTGGATATGATTGTTTCTTATTTTGTATACATAAATAATTCCTTAATCATTCTTGTCTTAGATTTTAAAGATGTTTGTTTATTTTTATTATTACTAATTTTTAAAAGAATTATATATATTTATATTTATATTAAAAATACATGTTTTTATCTTAAGGCCTAAATAGAAAATGTTTGATTTCTATTCTATCTATTTTTTTTAAGAACAATCATTATTATAAATATCTTTACTTTTAAATAAGTTAAGTTTTTAAAAATATTTTTATAATCAATGCTTTCTTAGAAGATATCTCTTCTTATTTATAAAAAAATAGATCTTGATTTATTAAGTTTAAAACACCAAGTAAATTTAATATATAATAAATATCTTAACATAATAATTTTTTATTTTCTTGATCCAATAAAAATAATGTATATATTTTTTAATATTCTACTCTTACTTTAAAATATATTTATTAATACTATTTAATTTTTAAATTATATAATTCAAAAATAAAATATAGGTTAAATTTTTAAAATAAAAATTAGATTATTTAAGTAATATTTTATTTTATCTATAATATTTTATATATTTATATTTTAAAATTTTTATTTCAAAATTTTGAACTATAAATTTTTAATATTTATATTTAAATTTAAATTTTTATATTTGATTTTTAATTTTTAAAATATTTTTTAAAAATAAAAATTCATATTAAAGATTTGTATTAAAAATAGGATGGGCAAGGAAACAAAGGAGCAAGCAAAGTAGGCTAGAAGAGAGGTAGCAATGAATTCTTTTGTAAATAGATGAAATATATCTACCTTGAGCTTAGCCTATATATTGTTTTTTTGTATTCTATACAAAGTCTATGAATTTAATTTGTAACCAAAAGGGTGCAATGATTTTATCTTAGTTTTTGCCAATTGAAATTTAAGTTTTAAATATATATTTTTTAATAAATTATTTTTATTTTAAAATAAATAATACTTTTATTTTTAAAAATATGTGAGATGAAAATATAATATAAATTTTAAAAACTATATATAAGCATTTAAAAAATAAAACTTGGATATTGTATCTACTATACATTTTTTAAAGAGACCAAAGTTAAAGCTAATAAGATAAAGACATATAATTTAAAATAGCTATTGGTGATATCTACTACTTTCTATAATAATCCACTAATAACAATAATGTAATAAGATACAAAAGAAATTTTCAGCTACTTAAGGTTTAAGCAATAATGTAAGTTAATTAGACTTTACTTATATGATACTTACTATAAAAAATAAGCCATTGAGATATATATATATATATATATATATATATATAACTACTATTAAAAGATAAATACATAAAAAGTTTTGTTTGGATGCTACAATCTATGAAGAAGAAAAAAAAAAAAAAAAAATTTGATAAAATTATATATATGTCCTAGAAATAAACTTCAAATAAAGAATTGCTTGTAGAATGCTTTGCAATCTTTTAGAGAAGCTTTACAAATATGAAAATAGGATTGTTTTTACAAATCTTAAGTCCAAAGACATCATAATGCAATATTTTTTAAAGCACATAGAAGGATATAAGATATAATAGAATTTTGAGAGCCAATTTTATTATGCATTTGGCTATAAATACATCTACAATAGATTAATTGGTCCAGAATATTGATGTAGTATTTAGGAATCTTTGAATTCAAAAGATTAAAATATAATAATAGTAATAGAATAATAAAATAAATCAAATTCTTAGGAGAAAAAATAACTAATAAGTTAAATTTTTTTTAAAAAGATTACAAGATGTATCATGTTGGAACAACATATTATTTAGAAATATTATTTTTTAATGTAAAATATTAGATGATGACAAATATTTCTAGTGGTTAGAATTAATTAGTAGTATTATAAAAGTTAAGCAATCACAACTAAATAAACTAAAATAATTTTTGATAATTTTGTAGGTTGCTTTACATTAAATAACACCAAAACAAAACAAAATTATATATATAATATTTTTTATTTTCTTTTTGGTAAAAGAGAAGTCCCTATACAAGACAATAAATGAGTAGAATATTTGATTAAAAAGAGTTTGGCAGTTGATAATCTTTCAAAGTTGTTGGTTTATAATTACCCTAAATCAACCAAAACATTAAAACCAAAACTGTGAATGATCCTCAAAAAGTTGGTAAAGCTAACAAAGTGTCATTCATTCTACAAATTACCATGAATGTTTTGAGACCCACCCTTGAAATTGAAAACTTTGTGCATCAATGTGACATTTCCAAGAAATCAGATTCTATGTCTAAACCTAGAACCAGACACACTACACTTGGCATTGAAAAGATGGAAATACTAGTGATCCTTTGGAACCTTTTTCCCTGACGATTCTGCCTTTCCGAACCCATTTGCCAGCAACAGAAAAACAAACTTGTATCAAAAGTTAGTGTGTTTTTCACAGCTTTTTAGATGAAGAACTCGCATGATGTTTTTCATCACTTTTTGCAAGCTTTTTTGCGACCAGTGCCCGTGGAGTTGCGCAAACACACTACAGCCATGGCGTAGGGTAAATATTCAGTGGATTGGGTTCATGGTGATGTGATGCTCCTGGTTGTTTGAGGGCCAAGGGTTTTTGAGGGGTTTAGTGAATGCATAATCTTCACACGAGCAATCGTCTTTTGCTAGTATCATACTCAAGAAGGATATTCTCCAGTTTGCAATTGTTGTGTTATTCGGGAACTTGGAATTGTTCTCAGTGTTGAAGTGATTGTGAGTTGAAGCAGGAGGGTGAGGAATAGTGGGTTTTCAAAGGAATTTGCAGCTCTTGTCAATTTTACTCAAAAGTTGAATCTTGTTCTGAAGTGGGTCAAGAGAAGCAAAGACGAAGTTTGGAATAGCGAACCTCATGAAAATGTGGTTGCGCTAGATCGAATTGACGGGCAGTGAGGGGTCAAAATTTCGACTCCGGTAACAGGATGGCGCTGTGTGTGGGAATTAGTAGCTGCGCCCACATTCCTGGTGGAGCCTTCTCCTACAGCGGCGTCAGGTATTGCAGCCCCAGGTTGAGAATTGTGTGCGCGATTCAAAGCAGAGAAGATGCCGCCCGAAATACCTTGAAAGCTCTCAAATCTCAGAATCATCGCCCTAAGAAATGGCTTGGTCAAGTAAGTGCAGCGTCCATTAGTCTCCATTCTTCCTTTAGCTGTGAAATTGATTTTCCAATCGTAACACAACCTCTTTTCCAATCGTAACACAACCTCATTTGTGCTACAACAGGACCTGTTTCTTTGCTGAACACGCTCTAGCACAATTTAACACAACCTTTGAGATATCTTCGAGTGTTTTTGGCTGTGTAATGTGCATGCGCGCACACAAACCTACACCAGGAGCCATATCCCGCTCATTTTCATGAATCCATTTTGCGGTCAAATATTTAGGGTTTATGTCTACATAATTATTGGCAGCCCTCTCGTCTTTGGTTCAATTCGTTGCCTCTCTAAATTGAGATTCTCTTTGGAATTCTGTTCTCTCTAGACACCTGGTTATTTACGGAACTAATCGGTGGTTGTGTTGTTTTGGTGTACAGCATTACATGCTAAACGACCAAGTAAATATTGACATGGTTGAGGCTGCGAAGATTCAACCAGGTGATCTTGTACTGGAAATAGGTCCCGGAACGGGCTCTCTGACCAATGCTCTTGTAGAGGCTGGAGCCGACATTATTGCTGTAGAAAAGGTTTTCATCCTAGCCATGTTCTTGAAAGCATTTTCATATCATTGGTTTTAATATTAGTTTGTTCGCTGTAATCAAACAGATGTATGCATTAAATGCGTCTCTCTTCTGAATTCGCAAAATGTCAATAGCATTTGATTTTAGGCAAAGAAGCTGAAGGTTAAGATTCAGTCTGTCGAGTTCAAAATGCAACGGATGACTGATTTTCCTCCACCTGCAGGATCCCGACATGGCTGTGTTGATCACTGAACGGTTTGGGCACAGTAGTCAAGTTGAGGTATGCATCACAATCAAGTCATTTCAATGTTCTTTAGCTTGCATTAATAGTTCCTGGATCTGACTGGTTCCATTTGGAGGACAGATCATCAATGAGGACTTCGTGAAATGGCCAGCGGCCTCGTACATGCAACAAGCTTTGAGAAAACGCTTTGGAGAATCAGAGCCTTCTCGCAGAGCCAAGGTACCCAATAGGGAACCGTGCCGTTCTTAGATACTCACTTTTTCAACAGATACAGGGTTACATTGACACTTGGAATTTGTTTCCTCCAAGACTTTGCTTTAACTTAGGGGATTGAACAAATGCATTTCTGCAGGTGATAGCCAACTTGCCTTTTAACATCACTACCCAAGTCGTGAAACAGCTTCTTCCTCTTGGATGTACGTTCTCCCATATTATCCTTCTTCTGCAGGTACGTTGATCTCTTGGCCCTTAATGTTGAACTTCTTGTTTCTATGTTCTTAGTTGTGAGTCAGTATATTTCTCATAACGCACTGTTGGGAATGATGTTTTTGAAATGCCCCTGGCGTACATCATGAAGCATATCGAACTGCAGATGTTGTTGTGACGGCTTATGTTAAACATCTATTCAGGACGAAGCTGCGATCCGGCTTGTGGACGCCTCTCCTGATGCTGACGAGTATCGACCCATTAGCATTCTTATCAATTTCTTTTCAGGTTATTACAGTACAATCTGTTTTTGCACCTTCTCTTGACGTGACCAATGACACTGTACATCTAAATTTTTTGGGGTAACATGTGATACTATCAAAAAGGCTTTGCTCATCTTCGCTTGTGAATTGTGTTGGGTCTCGCTGGAGTGCGGTATTGTATGTTGGGAATTTGTTCAACCATGAGTTGCGGTTACTTGGCATAAAGCTGTTATTAATCAAAATAGTTGAAGCGTGAGAGAGGCTCACCTGATATTACAGCGCATAACCAAGATATCGATGCTTTCATGCAGTTCCAGAATACAAATTTAGAGTTGAGCGCGACAATTTTTTGCCACCACCAAATGTGAGTTCTTATCTAGCAGCTGCATCCTCCACCTTAGCCATTTGATGAGATTTCTGGAAGAGAATCAAATTACTGGCTGAGAGACAAGCTATACGTGGTTCAATGCTGTGTGATGAAGTATTGACAACTCCAACAAAGACAATCCTGTGTTTATTCGATGTATGACAATATTGCCGCTTGTCTTCTGGGCTTCATCACTATCATGTGTTGGCACCTCACTTGCCAGGTAGATGCGGGTGTGGTGTCATTTGCCTTAAAGCAAGAGTCAGAATACCCTCGGGTCTCATCAATCAAATCTTTTTTCACTATGGTACGTATACATGTCGCAGTTGGACGTTAGGCATTCCAACCAAAAACCTACATTATCCCTGTTCATTACAAGTTAAGTTTTTTTCAGAACAGAAGTTGAAGTGACTAATGTTTAACATACCTTTTTGCGATACATTTTCAGGTTAACTCAGCATTCAATGGGAAGCGTAAGATGCTCCGAAAGTCGCTGCAACATCTTCACAACCCTGAAGCCACAAAGTCTGCATTGACGTCAATAGGCCTCTTGGAAACTGTGAGTAGCGTTTCTTCTAACTTTTTTTGTTAGATAATACACATAAACATCTGTTTGCTTGCAATTATTTGTGCAGAAAGCATAATTTGGTGCGTCTCTTATTATTCCGTCGAGTTCTTACTCGACAACTATTTTTGAACTGGGGCCACATTTCAGACTTTGATATGGATAACCCATTTGTAACTAGTGGTGGATGATATTTGCGATGCCTTCTACGAGGCAGACTGTTGGATTTCCCTTTTTTACGATGGTTGGTGCTGTGATTGCAGGCGAGGCCAGAAGAGCTGACGTTAGATCAATTCGTGGCACTGCACAATACCTTAAATCAGCCAGAGACCATTTAGTGGACCTCGCATTCAGCACAAGTTCAAGCTTTTCTCACAGCGAGCACAAATGGAGATCTGCACATACGCTTCAATTTTACTCGGGGTGTTATTGCTACGAAGTTGGGCTAGACGAGGACGGTACTTCAGATGCGATTTGGCGTCAGAGATAGAGATATGGAACTTGAGCAGTGTACAATGATATTTTTATCCAACCTTGCTTCATTCTGAAACTTTCTCCTCGGGTTTAGACGTTTCAACCCTTTTCATGCAGACTGTGCGTTTTTGCTTTCGATACCTTGCGTTTAGTACTAGAATACTTGTTTGATACCGCAATCTCCTGTCACGGCCGTGGCTTCACCAATTATGACAAAGTAGAGCTGTGTGCTGCCCTTCGTCTATATATTTTTCTAAGAAAAACTCATACACTGAGTTTTACATGTGTTTTGCGTCTGTCTTACCTGAAACGCATGCTTCAGTCACCGTTGATGAGGATTGATTCTTGTGAAGGACCAAAGCTACCACGTCGAAAATGATCAATGAAGTTCGTCTTGAAAATGAAGCTCTATGTACAGGTTTCAAAATTTCGTGCCAAATTTGGTTGCACACTGTTAAGGAGGAACTGGTTACTAACCAGCCAATTTAATCCAAGGCTAGCTCCTGAACGAGTCCGTCATTGCTGAGCCTTCCAGATTCAAGTCTCGCTCTTGTTGTGCCATCAGCTTCATGCGAGGGATTGGCCGGATCAAGAGCCCGGATTGTGCATCTGGGAAGCAATCCGGTGGACAGATGTGGGATTGCCATCCCGTCACCCCATCGGGGATGGCCACGACGCGGAAGATGTGCGCCATAAGTGTGACCATGGTCTTGCTCTCGGTGATAACCTCGAATACGACCGTGTCGTCCTCCTCCAGACAATGATCCAGAGCGAAGTTGCGCCATCCCCGGCCGGAGAGGTAGCCATAAGCCGCGTTCCAGGAGCAAAACCACACCTTCCACTCCGTATCGCATACCCTTGCTTCCTTGTTCCCAGCTGGCATGTAACACTGTCCGAATTTCTTCGGCATGCCCTGTTTATTTCGGTCAAAACCGATCACGGCAAAATCACGGCCACAGCTCAGTACCTTGGCGAGAATGTCAGAGTGACTTGGCTCCCACCATGTGAAGGGAATTGAAGCTCACCATGACAAAATTTCGATAGACGAACGAGTGTCGCATGACGATCACGATGTTCGTGGCTTTGATTCCGGAAGCGAACGAGTGGGCCGCAGTGAGCGCGTCGTCTTTCTCAACCTGGGTCACGGATCGTCTCCTGGAAATGAAGATGTCGCGCATTGGTCGTGAGGGGCCGTTGAGAGACGTATAATCTTGGGGGAGAATCTGATGCTTGAAGGGACGCCCGCGCTTATGCTTCGCCAGAGGTTGGGCTTTATCTCCCTGCGCATGGCTGTTAACGTTGAGGGGGGTTCTTGGTAGCTGAGCTTCGCCAATTGGATATTTTCGAGGTCGCCCTCTCTTGCGAGTCAGAGTATTCTGTGAATGATTTTCAAGACGCTTCTGCTTTTGCTGATTTAGATGGTCTGTGAGAGTAGGGATATCCTCAGCGAAGAAGTCATTCAGGTCGACATCGTTGCCGCCGGGGTAGTTCTGGATTTCATCGGCTATAATCGTCTTGCCCGTCGCGGTGTGGCTCAAGTTTTGGAGGCTCGCATCTGTGTCCACTTCCTCCTCCTCGGAACCACTGTTGTGACTGTCACGACAGTAAGCACCCCGCTGCAAAAGACTAAGAGAACAACCTTCATTGCTGCCGTAAATCGCCCCGCCATCACTATCGAAGCAGGAGCTCTCTTCAATATAGTCATTGCTCTGCAGCGGCAGTGCCCGCGGGCTCTTTGATATGATATTTTCTTTGTTAAGAGGATTCTGGCTACCTTTCGAAACGATGCCATGCACTGGCAAATCTGTGAGGTTTATCTTACGCAGCTTCGCTTTCTCCACAAGTGCTCGAGCCAGGACCCGGGCTTGGGTTTGGCGCCACTTCGGTGATTGCTGCCCTCGGAGATTACGTTGTTTCATCTCCAAGGAGGAGCATGTTCTGTCGCGCCTCCCGATCTCCAAAGAGCCTACCTCTGAATCCGCCATTCCTGTCCAAGATGATGGTGGATGGATGTTTCCCGCAGGCATCGACTTGCTTCTCTCGTGTGTCTCGGAACTCGTGCCCTTCGATATTTGTGTCTCTCTCACTAGATTTTGGAGTACTACGTGGTTGTCACCTGTCGAATGATGTGGGCGTCGCAGGTGCACTCCAGTATTTTTACTGAGTTCCCCTGGCGGAGCTTCTACCCTTCCTTCTCTCTGCTCGTAGCAACTTCCGAACGAGAGATTTCGCGGCTCTTCCAAGCTCTCCTCAGATTCATCCTCTCGGAATCCAGAAAGGCCTTCAAAGGCCGGCATCGAGTGAATTTGTTGCTCTGTCATTGCTTCTCTTCTCGGTCTTAGGACCTTGTTCGACGGCGCCTCGACAATTCCTGCAGATTTCTCACATCCTGACGACTTGCTGAACACGCGCACCGTGAACCGCTTCATCTCCACGAGTGAGAAGAAGAGCGTGTCCCCAATGACAAGGCTGTTGTCGTTGGAAAACTCTCGCCATCCATAGTAGAAGCCGTCCCCGGAGTACATCACAGGCCATTTCCAGCCGTCTACATTCTCGAGAATCATTCTCTGACGATCGACGTTGGGCAAGTAGCGGCGAATAAATGCCTCTGGCACAGTCTGTCCCACCGAACAATTACAAACCTAGTATCAGAAAATTTCCAATCCATGGAAACATTGCGGAAACAAGGTTTGAGAGGAAAAATCACGGAGGAAGATCACCATCCAGCATTCTTGTCCCCCATCGACCAAATGCTTGTCCACCGAGATGTAGAAACAAGGAAGGCGCAAGGGGGTGCGGCTCCTGTAGTTGCCATGCACTCTCATGCATGTGCGTACGCAAGGTTGGCATGCGCTGCCTATGTAACCTTCCAACGAATTCACTAAAAGGCCAGCCTGCAAAATTGATCACCACATTTTTGATAAGTCAAGATGTCGCGCATTCTACCGAAAGAGTGTCAACACTCTGGCTTTCGATCAGGAGTTCTACAATGTAGCTTCTGCGTGGGGGGTTTTTGATTACATCCGCGGCCATGAATCGTCGAGGGTGCTCCAGAGGTCTATGTAGTTGAAGGATGTAGAATAAACGGCGGACATGTAGCTCGCCTCGAGGCAGTTGTTCCAGGTAGCAAAGATCCCAACTTCAGGCTACAACTTTATCAACGACAAACTCATACACTGCTCCACCTCAAAGTTTCCTTGTCCCCAGGCCATCTGTAAGCGATCCAAGTCGACTCTGAAAACCATGACACAGGTAGCACGACTTTTCTACAACCCTGTCGTTGGAGCCAGAAAAGCACGTTGCCAACGCAATTGCGTCAAGCGAAGAAGCCGTATAGTACCTGATCGCTGTGCACAACTAGCCCCTCATAAGGAGAACCGCCTTCAGCACCGCCACGCACCATCGATGTCGCAGGCACAGGTATGTTCTAGCCGCCAGCAGCTCAATACTGATCGTCGCACCACCTAAACCTAACACACTTCAGACCTGACTAACGATCACCTGGTAAGCGATGCAAATTGCGAAGGAATCAATCAACGTCAAGACTCTCAACAGCAGCTGCAACTCGTGACATACCACATCCGAGTGTATACACCGAAATCAACAGCTGAACAGCGGCAAGCAGATGAGAGTGAGAAAGAGAGGGGATACCAAATTTGGCATGTCGCAGCCACGAAGCCAATGGATCTACATTCTCTCGAGAGAGAACCAGAAGCCTTTTCTGCAGTGATGCTAACAACAATCAGACGATGACAACCTCGACGACCACAACGACCACATCTCCCATGAAGGTGCACAGCAGTTAAGAAAATTCGGTGGCAGGTTTATTGCAACGAAGCGATAGAGGCCAGAGAGAGGTGAGCACCGAGAGGAGGATGGTGATGGAGTTGCGATAGGAGGGAGGGTGGTGGTGCGCATCAATAGTTTGCTAGGGTTGCATGGCCTCATGGCTCCATCAGAGTAGTCATTTCAAATGGAGCTCGCCGCCACATCATGGGCGGAGGCGGGCTTCGCATTCAGCCTCTCCCATCATCGCCGGGAATGTTTTGACGCTCTGGATGAATGATAATCGTTGTTGGATGTTGGACGGTATTCGTTGGTGTGTGTTGGTGGATGTTGGATGATATTCTTGGTGGGTGTTGGTGGATGATTTTTGGTTGTGGATGGTGGATGAACTCTTAATTCCTTTGAGCTTGATGTAGCTCCGAATCTGTAAAATACTTTTAAAATAAATTTGATGTTTTTCTGTTTCAGACATTAGCGCAATAATCAAATTGCAGTGCTAGAAGGTGAGTGTTAGTATTAGAAAAATATATATATATATATATATATATATATATATTGCAAATAATCAAATTGCAGCTATATTACTTACAAAATATAGTTTTTAAAATTAAATATATGTTTATTCACCAAACTAAAATTTAAATATTTATATTTATTTATTTATTTATATACAATTGTGATATGATGCTTGTGGAGAAGACACACCTTTGCATCTATAAAAACTGTTGATGAAAGAACTTTTTGCAAAAAAAACATAATCACCTCCAAAAGAATAAGAGAACTACATGTGACATTAAATAAAAGTTCAAAATTATATAGACTAAAAAACTATACATGACCTTAAAATATTTGCAGTTTTTACTCTCTTTTATTATTACTCTAATATGATTAAATTTCAGAAATATAATATTTTAAAAATCCAAGGAATTATACAAAACTATATTCTTATACTGAAAAAAAAATTATTGATGAGAACAAAAGTCTTATGCCTTAAATTTTTCTTCTTTACGAGAATTCTAACCTAAAAACATGGCTTCAGATTTTTCTATTTCATTGCAGAATTTGAAGTAATTTTTGAAATTAACAAAAATTAAAATCAAAAAATAATGCCCTAAATTATTCTCTCAAAAAATATCTGATCTTTTCTACAATTACTAATTTTTTTATATTATTATAAAAACATATGATTTTTTTTCCCAGTACATCAATCAAATTAATTATCAAATAAATTATTTGGCGTTTCAAGTTTTTTATCAGAGTAATTATTTTTCCATTGCATTCTGAATGGTTATAATTTATTGCATGTTAGTCTCGACTTCTAAAAAATTTATGAAGTTATTGAAAGTAAATTTTGCTCAATGTTGTTGAAGTTTTGTGGATATTTTTGAAACAATTGAATTGATTTTTTATTAATTTTGTTCATTATTATCTTGATTTGAAATTAGTTGTAAAATATTATGTATGGATGTGAACATTTTTGAATAGCACATTTAATATCAATTAATTAAACACTCATTGCATTCAATAATCCATTTTCGAAGTAACTCAATCTGATCCATTAAATCTCACAATAATAATATATATATATATATATATATGACAGGTTTATAAACTGTTATACAAGTTATGATAAGCAAAGAATTATAAGAGATACATAGATTTGTGTTGATATTTTTCTGAGTAAATTCATAAACTTATTTTTCTATAATAATGTACAAATAATCT
This sequence comes from Physcomitrellopsis africana, assembly GCA_036785485.1. NCBI lineage: Eukaryota > Viridiplantae > Streptophyta > Bryopsida > Funariales > Funariaceae > Physcomitrellopsis > Physcomitrellopsis africana. Next base: position 335,485 of record JAWRVF010000258.1, read on the forward strand.
ATACAAAATAATGCAGTACAAATATTTGAATCCATTTGAAATATATTTGAATTCTTAAATATTTGGTAATACTGAATTTATTTGTAGATCAACAACCTTTGAGAAGCTTTAGTATAAATTCAAAATGTGATATTGTATTAATCTGATTTGTGTTATTACGGTTAAGCATTAAAGACACCATATAACAAGAAATAATTTCATTGATACTGCACATGAAAAAATCATACTCTTACTACTAACTAATAATAGATTTAATCAGGTTTAAAAGAAAAAAGTGATTTCATAATTAAGGATTACCATAACTTCATAGTATTAATAAAAGTTTTGATTTTTTTAACATTTTTGTTATTATAAAAATTATTTTGTAGTTTTTTTGCTAATTGCAGTAGAATGAATTTATCATTTTGATGGCAGAAGTTTTCTTTCAAAGATAGTCTCTTACAATTTTGTATATTTCAATGAAGTTATTGCACTTCAACACAAATGAGAATCACAAATTATTTTTGGATTCTTAAAAGGCTTTGAAATAAGATTTCTTCCAACCTTGACTAGCATTTTTTTATTAATTCATTACATCATTAAAAACTTTCAAAATCTGTGAATGAACATTTGACCATAATTTCTTAAACGACAAAATGACTTTTTTCTTATTTAAAAAATTAAAAATGGCAAATTAGTTACTCTTACTCTTCATATGCCTTAATTTTTAAATTTTTATGTATTTTAAACTAAACTTCACCACTTATTATGACATGTCTCAAGAACTTCATTTCAAGTCACTTAATTTTTTTCTTGACTTATTTGGGAAACAAATAATTGAAAGTTAAAATTTTGAACTAAATTAATTTTTCAAAAAAAACTTATTTTTCCTAAAGTCCAACTTAAGATTTTTTTTCTTTTTTAATGAATTTTGTAGGATCCTCAAATAAATCAAATTTTACTAATATAAAACACGGCAAGGTTATGATTTCTTTGCAATAATGTTAACAATTATAAAGTCTATAAATTTTTGTAAAGAATTGAACAATCTTAAAAACATCAGTATAAACTTTTAGAATCCATGTTTTGTACAACATGTGGTCTTTTAAAAATCTTTATCCACAATTTAATTTTGGTGGTATTAAAGCCCAAGTTAATGCAATCAAAGTGATGAAAAGATAAAGATTCATTATATATATTCATTGTTGTTTTTTGAATACACTTCATTTAAAATTACAAGATTTATCTATGCATTTTTTGTATAATTTTTATTTCTTAACAAGATAATAAGAGCAACTTTTGATAAATATAAATATACATTTTTCAAGATGACATTAATTTCTCATGTACATATGTGTACTTGAATTTCTGATTATACTTTTTTCTTTTAAAATATTATATTATTTCATGTATATGTACTATAATATGAAATTTAAGAAATACAGTTATTGTACTAATTTTTAATGAATTTTTTTTATAAATATATTAGGCATGAATTTACAAATTTGAATCCTTTTTTTAACCGAAATTCATCATTATTCAGTACATTCTTATTTCTAAAAATGTCCAATTCCATTGAATTTCATATAGTTGTAATAGAATAAATTTATAAAAAAAATCTTGCACCTTCAAAAATTATTACGATTATTTGTCGAAGATTTCTAACAACTCAGAAAGAACAGAAAAACGGCGAAGGATGAGCTCTTGAGACCGTATTCCGCGCATAATACTCTACGCTCTACCGTAAAACGTCGTCACCTCCTCGTGCTGCCGATGTCGGTACGCCATCTTGGTTCGGTTTCGACTTCAGCTTCGGAGCATTCCTTCGGTGGAGGTGTGGTGTGGTAGGTTCGTAGCTGCCTCAGTTTCCAACCCACCCGAATTCCTCCCCTCCCAGCACTTCACTTTCAACGCCATTTGACGCATGGTTTACGAGTTCAGGTTCTTAGGGTTTAACGGCGCAATGTGTAATGTCATGTATTTAGCACGAGACTGATGCGTACTGATCGGTACACAATATTCTGGATTTGCATTCTCGGTGCTGGAGATGGGAAGTGGTTGGAGGAAGATGTTGATGCCCTGGACCTGGAGTCGAGGTTTCGTGTGCCCAGGTGAATTGTGAGGTTTCGCAAACATGTCGCGGAAGGAGTAGCGAAAGGAGCTGAAGAAGCCGATGAGGAATCAGCTTCGGCGGGAGGTCTCTGATTCTCGACCCTCACAGATATTACTAATACCAAGACTGTATCAGTCTAGTGATCGACGGGAATCTGATCGAAGCTTGATCAGAGACTAGACTGTGGACTAAAATCGTGTTGTTGAGAGCTAAAGCAATCTAGAGCTCAATGAATATATCCGCTCATCTAAACCCTTTGCGGTGACGATTCAGCCCCCGAGAACTTGCAAGTGTAATGAAACAATGAGAACTAGTTGGATCGAGGCTGGAGCAGAAACAGATGCATTGAGTTGGATCGTTGAAATGGGTTTCAATTGAGTTTGGGAGTGGGAATGCATGATGTTATGGATTTGTGCATGCTCATCTTTAAGCATTCAACAGCTTCAAGTTTCTACTGAATTGATCAGAAGTTTGGCGTTAGCGGGACTGTCGATGCGGCGCCACGGTTTCGTTAGTTTCAGTGAGCAAATCCGCAAATGAAATTTTGCAGTTTCAGGGTTAATTTGCTCCGCTGATGCCCATTTTTGCGTGCGCTTAGACGAATATAATTTGTTTGCTTTAAGTGTTTTAATTGTGTGTTTGTTGTTGTTTTGATGCACATTTGTCATGATTTGTTTTTGGAAAATGTACGGTTGGTTGACAGAAGTATCCAATTTCCATGAAGGTGTTTACTTAAAAACTTGAATGTTGAGTAAAGCTTTTGTTTTAAGAAAATATTTGAAAAATTAGAGTATGTTTGTTAAAAAGAAAAGAAAAAAAATAGTACCTGTTTGGTTTAAATAAAATAAAGATATTACATTTATTGATAAATTTAATGAATTTATATATATATATATATATATATATATATACACACATTATGATTATTATTATTTTAAACATGTAGTGTGTTGTAGATGGTGTAGAAAATCCTCCACTATCAATTGTCTATTAAAACTTTAAAAAGAGACACAAAGAGAGAATCAACTACTAAGATTTTTTTAATACAAATAATGACTAGGAACCAAAATCTTATTCAATTTGTTTTTACAATTTTTTATTTCAACTTTCTTATGTACAATAAGAAAGATATTTGTTTTCCTTGACCATATTAATAAGATAAAGACCATTGAGGATCAAATCAATTTGGTAAAATTTTATAATAAAAATATAATAACAATTTTATTTATAAAATCTTAAATATTATAATCTATATATATATATATATATATATATATATATAAATAGCTTTGGATCATATGCAAACATGATTTTAGTAATTTTGATTTTATTTAGTGTAACTATAACAAAATTTATAAAAAGATAAATAAGATAAAGATTTAAAAAAAAATTCTACTAGAATAGAAATTTAGGAATAAATTAAATTAAATATAAAAATATTTTTGGAACCAATTTTGAATAAAATAAAATAAAATAATATTGATCTTTTTGACATGTTACAAATTAAATAAGATTAAGATTTTGACATTTATTTTTGAACTATCTAAATGTGTAATATGTTGTAGATACTAATATTTTATCTATTTGTTGATTAAAGAATAAATGGTATTTATTGTAATGGATTTTAAAAAATGTCAAGGGGTGGTAGGATATGTTAGTATGAATGTGAGAGTTCTAGACTTATTTTTTTAATAACAAATATTTCATGGATAAATAATAGGCTGTACAACATTCAATACTTAAATTACATTTGCACCTATTATTGTAAGATAATATAACATGGATTAATACAATTAATAAAGTTATGCAAACTACCTCTAGATTGGAGCCATAAATATATACTATACAATAGACAATCATCTACACAAGATTCTATTTCACCCCTTGTCTTGCAAGAGAGGAGAGAAGGGGATATTTAGTATATTTACAATTTTGTAACCTTTCTTCACATACCACACCAAATAATCATTTAATAATACCTTGGATTATTCTCCAATTTGAATTAATTTCCTTTGGACTGCTCTCATCACCCTTGTGCCAGGGGCTACCATACTAATCCACCCAGAACATTAAAATATTTTAGACCTAAATTCTTCATTTGGATAAACATTAATTTCTTATAATCATCCTTCCAATGCCCAATTTGTGGGTGGATTCTAGGTGACCCATTCAATGCATTGACAGCAGGCCTTGATTAATAATAAGAAAGTAGATTGTGACGTTGTTGCATAAATGGGATATGAGACCTACCTGGTACATAGCGTGAGAGAAACAATGCCTGCAATCAATCATCCATGTGAGGTTTATCTGCAGGGATGCAAGTTCAACAAATCGTCTGATTGATTGAAAAGTATGGAGAATATCCAACCTGTCCAATCTGCTGCAAAATTTGTGCAAATTCCACGCAACCATTTAGTTCTGGTGAGGATTTGATCTGGAGTGGACACATTCAAGTGAAGAAAGAGCCCTTTTAAGATGCTTCGCTACAACTCCCAAGTGAGAGGCTTAGAGACGCAAATGAAACTGGCTACATGTTTGTCCAGATCAGAGTGAGTGAACATGGTGTGTCTATTTCGATGCAATGGTTATAAAAGCCTTTGTTGTCTCAGCACTTTCATACAATCGTGCATGGAAGAATGCGAGTGGCAAGCATTAAAAAGCAGCAGAGTGCCCAATGCCATTGCACAAGAAACTACCCGTTTTGAGAGTACTCATATGGTAATTATTATGTTTTCTAGCCATACATGATATAGAAAACCTAGAGAAAGTCATTTCCAACATTCCGAGCCCTTGTGCATTGAAATCACTAAAGCAACGTCCTTGCTTGGTGATACTAAGAATCACACGAAGAAAATGAAAGATTCAGACTTATGCACTGTTTGCGTAGCTATGATGGAACCTGCTATGAATAAAGACGGAATGAAATGAACTCTTGGATCAAATTCCCAGGCTTTTCAAGAGGCCGTCACCTCCATTAACAGTACTGTCCTTTCAACTCACCCCACGCAATTGAAACTGGAAACCTGTACAGTCCCAGCCCATCTGCAGGAACGGCAACCTTCTCACAGATGGACGTGATAGCACCAATAATCTCATAGGCGTTCGGAAGAATAGACCCGTGATCCTTCAGGACTACTACTTAGTCTACACAATGAAACAATATGTCACCTGGTTTTGGAGTAACAGTCGCAATTAGACGAAGAACGGCTTAGAATTCGCCTCCTCCATCTGCAAAACGACGGGGCAAGTGTTTTAGTATGTGCTTTTCAACCGACATGTGAAGTGAATTTGTTAAATAAATTAGCCATAGTTTCTTGCAGGAGCGGAGCACTTGTCCCAAAGAAAAATTGAGAAAACATTCAGTCCTCGTGCAAACGCTAAGGTGATTACCAGAGATCATGATCCATCTTCGACCACAAATCGGGACGTGTGATGAGGATTCACTCGCTTGATTGCTTCTTTAGCTTCAGCTTTGGGACTACTAGCCCCACAGGGACCATGGAGATCATCATCAGGATCATAATCGGGGTCCAACTGACGGTTGATGGATGCCCTCCCTGTGTCCAGAAACGGCTTGAAGGCCAATTCGATGGCAGCCCAACCTGCTGCAAGAGCGGCTGCCGCCACCAACACTGTGCTCCACACGTTCCGACCCTTCTGATGATTCTTCCCCATAGTTGCTGAAAACAATCGAATACCTCCTCTACAAGGCCAGTTGATGCCAATGCAAAGATCGCGTACTTCAATCGATTGAAACAACTGTAGCTAACAACAAACAAAACCAATGAGTCGACAGAGGACGCTGCTGGTGTTTTTCGCCTGATGACCCATCAAGACAATCACTAATTTCCAACAGTCCTGAAAAAAGAACCGACGACACCATTGAGATATTCTACCAAAAATGAACCCCTGACACCACCGGAAACAAATTCATCATCGTCAATCAGAAATCCAACTTCGCGCCAGTGCCAAATCCAGAAATCTACTACTCGACAGTCACAAACAAGCAACGGCTCACCCACAAAACCACGATTCCAGCAAGAAAATGAATATAATGTGAAGAGGAGAGCACGGCCACGAAAAACCTAAATCCCTGAAACTCATCGAATGGAGCGAGATCCAAAATACGTCCATCGTGCTGAAAAAGAAATGAGAGAATTCTGGTGAAATGTGCCTCAATTAATCTCTTGAACCGCAACCACCCAGCAGCAACCAGACATTGCTCAGCAACAGAGGCCACACAAAGGTTGCTCCTAACAAGCCGTCGTCCGATAACGCGCTATCGTTCCAGGGAATTGCTCAGGGAACTACTGGCGCAATCCGATTTACGACCGGGGGAATCAATGCGGCTTACGCGGGGCAATCAACCCCCTGCACTCGACCCACCGACGGACACTGATCCCTTCATCGCTACAACTCGCGGGATTCATCACTAACTGAAACCAGACAAAACGAAGCGAGGTCTGTGAAAAGCGTGGTACCGCACGCGGTTTTTCGCTGCTTGACCGTGTGCCACACGATGTGCCGACACGGCGATGCCCTGCCAGAAGTGGTTTTGTTTTTTGTATATGGAATTGAAGTTTTGTTTACATTCTATTGAGAAAGTATAAATCCCTATTCTCTGTATGAGGGCATTCTCCTCATCCTCTTGCTGGATAGTGGCAACCTTGTCCTGTGCATTCACATCTTCTGACTACCCTTGGTTGGGAACTTGAACCTCTTCGATCTTCACGTAGAATTAGAACTTGGGTGCGATGTGGATCGCCACAAAGTGATTGGGACTCTCGGTGGAATGTAATGGGTTGACGGTGAGGAGGCTACAATTCATGCACACCGAATGATCAATGCATCCCCAACTCAAGAGAAGAACCACTCTTTGCTTGACCATGGCCGCAGATCTCCCTTTACGGGGTGCGGTGACGTTGAGGAGGAGGAAGTTGTCATAGCAAGCTGTGAGATAGCCCATGGAGGCCAAAATCGACCAGGATGAGTTCTCAATTCCAGTTGCCTCGTGCTAGTACCATCCATGAGCGAGCTGCATGTACCGAAACATTGCTCAATACGTCAATGTCTTTGAGTAGTTTGAGCTTCAGCCTCTTTTTGAGTGGTCAGTCTTTGAGTCAAGCACCCGCTTCGCAAATTGTTGAAGAAACTGGAGGTGTAGATTCGTCAAAAGCGGATCCAATGGAAACGTCAACCAAATTCAACATTCAACAATTTCAAACAACGACCAAATTTTCCGGCTCCTGGGGTTTGAATGTAGCACTCAACATCTACAACAAGGTGTTAAATCGATCCGTGAGTATGGCTTATCTCACCACTGCATTGGTGTACAATGCAAAGTAGTATGAGTGAGAAACTTCCTCTGCCGGTGCATTGTACTCTGTCCTGCCAATTGTAGGTCGTCGCCAGTGAGGTGCAGCCAATGCTGAACTTCAACATGATTTCGATCCTGCATCTTTTCTATTCCTTGTTAATCTGGGCTATAGCTGCAGCACGAATCATTTCCTAGGGTTGCAAATTTGTGGACTATGTTGTTGCTAGAGGACAGGATTTTATGAGGGCAATGATATCCAACACCAGCATTGGTAAAAAAGTATGGCGCGTGACTGTTATTGTCTTCTCAATCACCACATTTCCATGCAAAAATCCTCCCATCAACGCCGCTGCAGTTGCCAGTTCATAGAAACCTCATGCAAGTAAATACCCAAGTCTAGGCATCACCTCTACAGCAAGACGCTCAAATACAACAACATGGTCATATTCCCTTGTCGAAGTGCAGCTCATAATGTAAGCAGAATCACATAAATTTGTTTCACGGTGTTACCCTAGCGATGAAGATATTCTCTGTGAAGATGGATACAAGACCGCGGTGAGAATGACCCACCTCTACATGACATTCAGAAACATGTATCAGCAGCATTTGGGTATCGGATGTAACAGATCTAGTTCACCTATCAACATGTATATTCAGTTCAGCTTCATGTGCACTCTATTTCTGCTCTCATCTGTTCCCGACTACTTTCAGTGTCATCACTATTCTATCATGCTTTCATTGATGCTTTTACGGAGACTGTGTTGTGCGTAACGTCTGGTGAATTCAGGTTTCAAATCAGTGAGCCTGTGTTTCTCTTTTAGACATTATGATGCACACTGAACAAGCCTCCATTGAATTATCAATGTCATACAATCTGAAAGCTCCTTCTCACGAAGCACCAATAATAGTTGTGGAAGAGTACCTTGCAAAAGGGCACATCTCATTGTCATTTGAACAGACCAGAGGTCTTTGTACACATATTCTTCTCAGGAAAACAAAGGCAAAAAAAAAAACAAAACAAAACAAAACAAGCAAAACATTAACTTTGTAGATACTAGCAGAATTAGTTATGTTATTTTTCTAATGTGATAGATGTGAACATGTTCAAAATAATTGTTAGTTTTTTATGTATAAGTTGGTGTATATTCTACGAATGTGTAATTCAGGAATACTGAAATTTGTAAGCAGGAATTTCTGTGTGAAATAGAAGAAAAATAAAATTCAAATATAGCGTAATAAAAATGGTTGTGATAAAACTTCCGTCTAATATCATTCTTTCACCTTTTCTTCGTACATGAAAAAAGAATATATCCACATCGATGTTCCAGGTTAAATATACAAATGCTTTTTCAAAGTATACTGCAGGTGTTTGATTAGAGGCAGTAGTTTATCGACGTGTTTTGCTTTTATATTCTAGCAATTCACAGCTCCATGCGCTGCATTGGGTTGAGCGAGCTAAAAGTCGATCTAAAACTAGCAAGTGAACCAGTGAGGTCAATATGTTACAAAGCCTCCGGTGGCGTTGCATCCGGCAACTTCAAAGGAGAACCCAGAGATCAGAAGCGTGGATCGAACAATACAAACCGTGGCATCTTCATCGTGCACAGCAACAAGGTCGAACGATGTAATGGTGAGCTGCTACACCTTCACTTTGCAAGGAGCTAAATTTAGCTGCTCAAAAGCACTCCCGAAAGGGCGCCATCACGACTCCCAAGCGTGGAGCAATTCAGTTACGAAGTGGGATCAGCACAGATTCTAACACAAATTCTGGCTCAAGTTGAGAAACCGCGAGGACATATTCCATGGAGCTGAATGTGAGGCACCATTCTCGATCGCCGCGCGGGTCAATCTCCCCGCCAGGCCCAGTCTGCGGAGGGAAGTGAGCAAAACCCAAAACCTGCTCCGCGTTCTGGTCACCGCAACAGTGATGTTTGCGTGACAGTGATCAGGAAATGGGAGCCGTGTCGCAGCAACCCAAGACTGGGTCCGAGTTCTGCCACGCATGCCGATCCTTTACTTCCCCGCTCCTCCGGCTTCTGAGCTGTCAGGCGTCGCCCACATCGCCGAGTGGGGCACGTTCGAGGAGAATGTGTCCAAGTCGGATGGCGCCCCAATTCAGCCTATGGCACCACCTCGCAGCCAGGAGGTGCACCAATTTCCCCTCATGCGCTCACCAGCTCCGGCGCTTCCGTGGGAATGACATGCAGCCACGCCGATCGAGGCAAACCAACCATTCGGTCTCCGTCTCGGTCTCCGTCTCGGTCTCCGTCTCCCACACTCATCCACCATCGCTCGTGCTCTGCCCTGCCCTGCCAGCTTTTGCTACTGCTCTTGCTGCTGCAATTCGACGCGCGCCCACGTTGCGACTGCTTCGTCCGCGTTCAAAACCCTAATTCTGTGCACCAAATTCTAAACCCTAAACTATAAAACCCCACACCCTATATTGCATACTGATAACAAAATATTATTGTATGATGATGCTTCATTAAAATGGAAATATTAGATTTTCAATAAATTGATGATGATGACATATGTGTATATATATATATATATATATATATATAACAGAATAAGGCGTATAACTCATTTCCACACAATAGTTTTGTAAATCTTATCTTTGAAGAGAAAGAAAGAAAAAAAAAAAAAAAAAAAAAAAAAAAATTGCTCATATTCATCTCGGAAAAGAGGTGCTACACACAAAATGATTGCAGACATTAATAATTTTCTCAAGTGTTATTTGTATTTAATCCATCATTATTTTTGGTTTATTATCTAATAGCAGCTATGCAATATTTCATCAATTCATAAATCTTCTTGATTTAAAGAATTTGAAGAGCATTTAAAATGAAATATGATTCAACACGTTAAACACAATAAATTAATTGTTTTCATTGACCGTATGTCATTTTTATAATTTTGCAAACTAAAATGTAGATATAGATCAATCTAAGTTCTCAGTTATATAAACCTTTTGTGAAGAAATCAAAGATCAACTTTGTAGACTTATTAATTTCAAATATATATATATATTTCCTTAATTATTAAAATTTTAAAAAAAATCAAGATAAATATCCTATTTGAGGAAATATTATAGAAAAATTGTAAATACAAAAGCCATTCATTGTAAGCATTAGGCTTTAGATTAAGTAAAGTGTTGTTTCTAATTCTTATAAAAATCTCAAAAAAAACTTGTAAACAAAAAATCAAAATATCATACAAGAATTCATAATATTTTTTGTAAGTGTACATATCAAAATTTTGTACATAGAAATCTTTTTCAGCAAACTAAATGAAGAAACAAGAATCATTTTAAAATATGATTTGATATCACATATATGCAGATAATAGTTGGTAGAAACTTTTTAAGCTAAATACATATATAAATTTCAATAAATATACATATATATATATATATATATATATATATATTGAGATGTTAATTTATTATACATTCAAAATTTTTATATTTGTGATTCTTAAATCATGATAAAATATAATTTTTTTAAAATCATATTGCAGTGCCATTGTTTAACTTCCTTTATGAGGTTCCATAAATATTATATTTTAGCTTTATTTTATGCTACAAGATCTAAATCATGTTAAAATTTTAATGCTCTATTTGTTTTGATTGTTTGTTAAATGTGTACTTTCAAATTTATTCAACTTTGATACTAAGCTACCTATTTTTAAAAAATATATCTATAATTTTAATTTTTAGCTAAAAGAATATAGAGTATCATTATCAATAGATTTTATTAAATCAATTAATATTTATTTATTTTAAAACTATATATTTATCAAATTATTTATTTAATAAAATAATATTATATTTACTTATTCAAATATTTAATATTTTAATGATTAATTATTACACATAAAAGTAGCTAATTTTTTATTGGTAATTTAAAAAAATATCAAGACTAGACTGAACTAATGACTTTAGTTGGGCATAGGCCAAATCCAATAACATCAATAAGCCCTTAGGTACCCCCTTTGGCCTCTCTCTAAGATGTCAATTAATTCTTAATTGGCAAAATGAAATGTAAGCTTGACTATTGGTGTTCTATCAAAATCAACATGGCTGGCACAGTGCTTAATGTTAATAGCATCATACTCTCTTCTTTGTATTTCTTCTTAGTTATATAAGTTGGATCTTTAAAGGCAATATACAAAATAAAATCATTGATTAGAATTTTTCTTTGGAGAAACACTTCGACCATAATTTGGTCTAATATTTCATAGAATATGTGTTGCAAAGAGAGAATCAAAGGTGGACTTGAAATAATTGATCTAAAAGAGGCTACTAAAGCTTTATTGACTAAATAGGTTGTAGGTGCCCTACAATTCAATAATGTCAATATCCAAAAGTTCTTCAAATTTAGAATGAAGAAGGCCAAACCAATTGCAATTAGAAATTAGCTTTTCGATTTTGTTTGGTTTCTAATACATAAATATAAATGGAATACTAGTTCAAAAACATTAAATAAGACAAGCAGAGTTTGGACTCAAATGTGTTATTTTCTTTGACGTAACTCACTTACTACATTTCATGAGACTTAGAATCAATTTTTGTAGTAGGATCATATTTTTCTTCTGATTGATTTCTACATGGCCTTTCACAAAGCTATTGACATGTATTATAAAGGCCTTCAAAGAATAAAAGACCTCTTCAAAGACCTACCACAATCTCTCTCTAGATGAGACTACACCAAAATACCACATTATAAATATGATCCATTCTACATAACAATTTGCATGGTTCTTGAAAAGACATTATTCAATAAGGTGATTTCAATTCCAACATTAAAGACTAGATTAATCTATACACCTTAGCAAACAATCAATTATCCTTCAGAGTATCCCAACTCTCTTTTTAATTTGCAAGAGTTTAAAAAGACAATTAATTCACTCTTCTTTACTCTATTAAAAAAAATAAAAATAAAAATAAAGTGGAGGTCCAATCTCATGTTCTTCATTTTAATGAAAAACTTTCTAAAGAGCAAGATTCTAAAATACTAGAAAATTGTCAAAGATGCAAGTTAGCAGGTTAGCAAAGGACTAAGGAGAAGAAATTAGAACCATAATAACTTCAAGAACAACGAACTGGATGGACGAGAATAAGAACTAGATTAAGAATAAGAAATTTGATTAATATCAAGAACAATGCAATACTCTGAATTACTCTAAGACTTGTGTTGGCAAGATTGAGGTGCTCCTTAGTCTTGCCTCTTATTTATACTATGAGGCCTTATGTCCTATTGGACCTTCTAAGAGTATCTTAGAATATCCTAGAAGCTTGAGGAAGATTTTGGAAGATTCTAAAAAATCTACGGGAGGTCTTGGAAGGTTGAAGAAGATTCTAGAGATTCCTAAGAGTATCTTAAAATATTTTAGAAGTTTGAGGAAGATTCTCGAAGACTCTAAAAAGTCTACGGGAGGTCTTAGAAGGTTGAAGAAGATTCTAGAAGGTTTTAGAAGATTCTAAAAGATTCTAGAAAGCTATAGAAGGTTCTAAAAGACTATCGAAAGTTCTAGTAGTGGCTTAAAGTATGTTCGTGACATCATTTTTCCTTCTAGTAACAAGTTTCACGAGGAGCTGAAGCAATTTGATAATCAAATCACATGCGTAAAAATTCTAGAATTTTTCGGAGTAGAAAAGCAACATATTTTGTCTTTTGTTCGTTGGTTATCGGTTCAACAAGACCCTTAAGATGGCGTCAACGACCTCTAGATATAACCTCTGTTAGACCAACATCTCATCCAAAAATTTGTTCTTCGTTGCCACCTTCAAAACATCCTCCGAACATAATTTCTGGTCCACTTGGAATCACCCTTCTAACTTTGAGGAGTATTACCAAAGCTCGGGCATTTGAATCAAGATTTTTGTGATGAGGCCGTATCTCCAAAGACTCCAAGCATGGCCTTACTTGACATTGGGATATTCCTTCTTCATCTTGTCCATGTTCTTCAAACCTAGCAGATTGCGAAAGTTGCAATGATTCCCCAGCCACTTGTATGCCAAAAGAGTCTTTTGACTCTTGTTCCTACAATTTCCTTAAAACGCGAAGATTTGACATGATAACTAATAAGCTTCTAATAAGATCTATTCTATCCTAGGAAAATACAAGTGCAGGTCTCAACATGGCTCTCCTCTTTTTATATTGGTCTTTTGTTGTTGATAGAAAGTATCATTTAGAAGCCAAGACATGTTATTGTCCACAAAATCTTTAATGACCATTAAATCTAGGTTTTTTAGAATATTGTTGATGGAATTGGCGAACCTTCTTAGGTGCATTCTTAAGGTTATTTAAGGGTTCCTATGTTCTTTTGCTAACTCCATAGTCCTTCCAATAGATGAAGTATTCCAATCGTCCATGTCTTATACGTGAATCCAATATTTCATCCACCTCGTATTGAATTTTTTGATTGATTTCAACTAAAGCTAGTAGTGGAATAGTTCTTCTAGCAATATTTGATATATAATAGGTTTCTAAAAAAGAGACATGAAAGACTAGATGAATATACATGCTATTTGGTAGTTCAAGACAAAAACTTACTGGATTTATTTGATATAAAATTGTAAAAGGTCCAAGTCTTTGATAGTCTAATTTTTGTGATGGTCGATTTGTTTGTATATTTTTTCGAAGTAACTAGACACAATCTCCTACTTTGAAATTTGGTTAGTTCTTGCAATGAATGTCTGCATAGTCTTTATATCGATCTTGGACTATTTGTAATTGGAATTTCAATTCTTCATGGATGGTTTTTAAATAAGTAGCTTGATTCTCTATAGTAGGGCTTCCCACATCTTCAATTTGGAATAGATCTACTCTAAGGTGGTATCCATAATTTGAGGAGAATGGAGTTTATTTTGTTGAAGAATGTTTGGAATTATTGTATGCAACCTGAGCCAATGGTAGAAAATCCGTCCAATTATCTTGTTGGTAATTTATACTGCAACGAAGATATTGTTCCAAGATCTGATTCATTCATTCTGTTTGACAGTCAATTTGAGGATGATAAGCGGATGAAAGGTTGATCTTGACCTTTAAAAGCCGAAATAATCCTCTCCAAAAGTTTGATACAAATTGTGGTTCTTGATCTGAAATAATATCAGTTGGAAGGCTATGTTTTCGATAAATATTATCAATAAAAAGCTTGGCTGTTTCCTCCTCAGAAATAGTTTTGTTGTACGGCATAAAGTGTGCCGTCTTGGTAAGACAATCTACCACTACAAAAATTAAATCTTTTCTATTCGAAATTGGAAGGTCTATAATGAAGTCCACTGATAACGATTGCTATAGGCCCTTAGGAACTGGAAGGGATTGCAGAAGTCCATATAATCTCTTGATATCAATTCCAAGGTCTTATTGAAGCCAAAGTGTCTAGCTGCTGGAAAGTCATGTCGAGCTTGAAGGATTTGAAGTCTTGTAGGTCTTAGAGGAACATATAGGAGATTCTTGAAGTATAACAATCCATCTTCCAATTTGAAATTATTGTTTTCTTCCACATGTGCATTTTTTAAACGCTATTGGATGATCTTTATAAATGGATCTATCTTCATTGCTTTCTAAATTTCCCTCTTGAGAGTTGTATCTGTATAGGTAGATATTGTCGATGTCTTTAACTATAAATTGGACAGCTTCAACATGATTGATTTTTGTTGATCCAATACAATGTCTCTTATTCTTAGTGTAAGATATGATCATCAAAAAAGGGCATCTGATTTTCCTTGAAGTATTCCTGGATGATATGTAATTACAAAATCAAATTGAGATAATGACATGCTCCATCGTGCTTTTCGACAATTTAGAACTCGAGCACTCATAAAATATTCCAAGTTTTTGTGGTCGATATATATCATGATCTTGTGTTGAGCTCCTTCCAACAAATGGTGCTATTCTTCAAAAGCATCAACAATTGTCAATAATTCTTTGTCATGGATCTCGTAATTAATCTCTGCAGTTGAAAATTTTTGAAAGTGGAATGCTATTGGATGTAATTGACCATCATCACCACTTTGAAAGAGTATAGATCCCAATGTAAAATCTGAGGCATCCGTTTCTAGAATAAATGGTTTTATTGGATCTGCGTGGACAAATATAGGAGCAGAGATAAAAGATTCTTTTAGCTTCTTAAATGCTTCTTCAGCCTTATCATCCCAAATAAATTTGTCTTTGCTTATAAGTCGCGTTAATGGAGCTACAAGCTTGGAATAATCTTTGATGAAGAACTGTAGAAATTTGCAAATCCCAAAAAACATTATATATCTCTAATTGATGACGGTTGTTTCCACTCCATAACAGTTTGTATCTTCTTTAGATCCATGAAAATTTCATTTTTTGAAGCAATATATCCCAAAAATTTGACTGATGGTTGGTGGAAAGAGCATTTCTCCAATTTGGCATATAATCCACTTTCTCGTAGTTTCTTTAATACCTTTCGTACATGATATTCATGCTTTTTTTCATTCTTAGAAAAGATCAAGATATCGTCCAAGTAAATGACTACAAAGTCATCTAAGTATTCTTGTAAGATATCATTCATCATATATTGGAAGATTGCAGGTATATTTGTAAGTCCAAAAGGCATAACATTGTACTCGAAATGTCCATACCTTGTGCGGAATGCTATCTTCCATTGATCTCTTTCTTTAATCCTAATTAGGTTGTAGGTGCCTCTCAAATCAATCTTTGTAAAAATCTTTGCTTGTCCTAACTATTCCAATAATTCTGAGATTAATGGTAATGGATAGCGATTTTTTATAGTTACCTTGTTCAGACCTTGATAGTCAACACACATACGTAAGGAACCATCCTTCTTTTTCACAAATAATATAGAAGCTTCATCAGGCGATTTTGAATGTCAAATAAAATTCTTGGCTAGATTTTCATTAAATATATTCTCGTAAGGCTGTAAGCTCCATTTGTGACAGATTGTAAATGGGACCAAATGGAAGTTGAGCTCTATCTTGTAATTCAATTGCACAATCATAAGGACGATGTTCGGATAATATGTCTGTTTTTTTCTTTTCAAATATGTCTTCCAGGTCACGATATTGATTAGGAATTTTTTGCTTTAGTTGCTCTGTTTGTTCTTTCATTGGGATAGCATACAATGCAAATGCATCTCTTTTTTTTGCTGCTTGCATAAATACTTTAGCTTTAAGGAATATTAGTTCAAAAACATTAAATAAGACAAGCAGAGTTTGGACTCAAATGTGTTATTTTCTTTGACGTAACTCACTTACTACATTTCATGAGACTTAGAATCAATTTTTGTAGTAGGATCATATTTTTCTTCTGATTGATTTCTACATGGCCTTTCACAAAGCTATTGACATGTATTATAAAGGCCTTCAAAGAATAAAAGACCTCTTCAAAGACCTACCACAATCTCTCTCTAGATGAGACTACACCAAAATACCACATTATAAATATGATCCATTCTACATAACAATTTGCATGGTTCTTGAAAAGACATTATTCAATAAGGTGATTTCAATTCCAACATTAAAGACTAGATTAATCTATACACCTTAGCAAACAATCAATTATCCTTCAGAGTATCCCAACTCTCTTTTTAATTTGCAAGAGTTTAAAAAGACAATTAATTCACTCTTCTTTACTCTATTAAAAAAAATAAAAATAAAAATAAGGTGGAGGTCCAATCTCATGTTCTTCATTTTAATGAAAAACTTTCTAAAGAGCAAGATTCTAAAATACTAGAAAACATGGTGCCTTAAGTGACATGTTTTTTAAAAGTGATTAAAGTGGTTTTAAAAATAAATCCTATAAGTAAAGAGTCTATTAAAGAGTTTATTAGAATTAATATATTTTATAATTCAATAAGTGATTTTTTTTTAATCCTAAATCTTATTTTTGGATATAAAGAGAAGAATTAATTACTTACTCTATTAAACTTAGGAGACAAGTATTGTAAAATAATATATCTATTATTAATTCTATAACTCACAAATAGAATGTCATATTAGATCAAGATTTATTATTTAAATGGAATGACATTTGGGCCTAGTCCAACTCCTAGACAAAAAGTTATATTTATGTGGCTTATTTGGCACATAGGCTTTATAGTTTACATATGGCAAGATAAAATTAAAGTAAAGTTAAGTTTTTTATTAACATTAATTGTGCACTAAGCTCCTATCTTAAGTAAAAAACCATTCTCTATAGATTTTAGAAGTGCCCTTAAGCTTGAAAAATCTGGGATTGGTCTACCTCTTTGTTATATAAATTAACTTCAAATCCTTCAAAATAGACACCTTTGATTGCTTTCTAGTGGAAACAAGCTATATTTGCAAAGACTATTCTTCCTCGGTTTAGATATTTTGCAAAATTTGGTCATTATTAAGAGGTCTTTGCATATGGACCATCTAAATTCAAAAAAATAAACTTGTATTTAAAAATGAAGTATAGAGTGACTTCCATACTATAACTCTATTCTATCAAGATCTTAAAAAGTATGAAAAACTCAATTAGAAATTCTTAAAGAATTCTCTTCTTAAAATATGGAATAAATCTTAGATAAAAAAAAAAGATATTAGATTCTAGAGAGCATATGGTAATTAAGTGGAACTTTAGAATATTACAATGTGGTTTGATAATACATGCTAGGGCAACAATTTGAGAAGTAATAAGAATTACTTTGTGTAGTATCCTTACATCCACCCACTCAGATATTAGGGGGTAAGGTGTCTTTTGTAACTTCCATTTAATCAATATATCAAATATGTCTTATTTTTGTGTCTTAAAAAAGAAAAAGAAAAAGTAGTCACTTTATTTTATTTTCTACTATATCAATAAATATGCATATATATATTCTCTCAATAACTTAATAATAAATCAAGTTTATTCTTGTGTGATCATTAAAACAATTATTTTTATAATTCAATTATTCTTTTTGTATATATATACATATATACATACATTTTTATTTTATTTTTATCTTCATATAAGTACATACATGTATATATGAATATAAATTTTTTCTTGTTTTTAAAATAATAATGTTAAGTAAAACACAATCACATCCATGGATGGATAACAGCCATTGCTAATATGGATATTTTTTTAAAGTGTTTAAAAATACAAAATTTCACATGCTTGGGATTTTCATATTAATTAATAGGGACAATAGTATCCTTTTAATTTTTTAGAAAAATAATGTGAATTGTGATATCAGGAACTCAAAATCACCAAAGTTGATAACATATTCATTTTACAACTTAAAATTTAATTGAGAAATTTCAATAAATAAATAAAATAAAATACTGAAGACATATCAAGCTTTTATAGAAGTTATCACTCATTTTATTTAGCTATTTATTTAACAATGATTGCTTGATGTAAATGTTCTACAATTTGTAATAGTTAGTATTAAAAATAATAGATTGGCTTTCAAAAATTGCATTAACAATTATGTCATTGCAAAAAATAAGTAGCTTGTGTAATTTCTTAGCTGATGATGATAATGATTATGAAAATATTATAATGTATATCTGTTGAATTTTCTTCCCTTGAATTTAGCTGCCCAATTTGAATAAGTCTTCAATGGTTTTCAGCAATTAAAAGTCCATTGATCTAGAAAAAATTTAGCATACTATTGTCATAAAAGCATGAACATATTAAAAATGTAAGAAAAACACATTTTTTATTGTAATGAAACACTCATATCCACAAATAGTAATAAAAACGATTTCAAATAGTTTAAGTATCATTCCATTTACTTGTTTCACTACATCAATACCAAGTAGAATGTATTAATGAAAAAGTTTACCAATAAAAACAAAAACAAAAACATTGAGCTTAGAAGATACATGCACTTATATTCACAAAGACACGAATAATAATAATTTTGTCTAGAGTAGAAAGGAATAAAGCTACTTTATCACACTCATCACTTAAATCTCTACTGATTACGCAAGATTTTTAGGTCTTTTTGTTCTTTAAAAGTGGACGATACTTTAAGCAAGCTTTGGCAGGTTCCTCCCGCACAAACACCCGCTATTCCATATACCAATGGGACGCCAGCGTCACCAGCTGGCACCCACGGATTGGACCTCTGAGGTATCAGTGCGTTGGCGTCCAACTGGACCTGCTCCAAATCCAGGACACGTGGCGTACGACGTGGAACGAATGGAAGCGTTGCAGTGAAATGGGAAATTGTCGGCACGTTATATCATCCGCCTGGTTTCCATCCACTTTCAAATCCGGGATCCCTTATTCACACGACGATCCTGATGACCCCCTGCTTGAATGGGATGTATGAAATGCTATGTGGCTCTCTTATTTATTATTCGAACCTTGTAAAGGAGTTTCATGTTTTTTTAAAACTTCCAAGTGTTTGTGCCCGCCACTAGGGTTTGGTGCCATATTTTGATTAGACAAAATGATTTCCCAGCTCACCCAAACAAACAAAAAATATTCTTCAAATTCTTAAAATGTCATTTTCCAATGCATGAAGTAACTATTCAGTTGTCTCTTTTCTTCCCTACTCAAATTCAAATAGTTCATTTCCTTCTTTATTTTTATTTTTTTCTCTTGAAACTTTTTGATTTTTTTAGTTTTTTGTTCCTCTGGACTGAATCAGATCCAGGCAGTTCACAAAGGAAGATGAAATTATCACTCCAAAGGTGAGCTTGATACTTTGATTGCCCACCCACTGGGACCGACCTACCAATCAACCCTCACAACAAATGGCAAGGCTCATGGTGTTGTTCGTGTCTTCTATTGGGGTCTAGACTCCAACCATCTACCCTTCTTCCCCCAAACCCTAAATTTTGCAAGCCTTTGTATGATTCCAAATTTTTATATTTTTTATGTGAAAATACATTGTCTAGTTTTGTGAATGAACAAATATTTGTAATAGTGGAGTTCTGTATAATTTATGCAAGTAAATCATCTAATTATCTTCAAATGTGTTCATAAATTTTACTTATTGACTACATGTACATGTATATACATATATTTTTTTAACGTGTTGATTTAGTATGATTTCATGCATATAACCTTATTAGTCATGATATCTCTACCACCATTGTACAAATTATTATTACCTTATTTTGCATATTTGCTTATATATACCTAAACATACATAAACATTTCATGCTTTGTTTAGAGATTTATGTTTAATACATTACATTTAAAAAAAAACTAAAATTGCTCTCTCTCTCTCTCTCTCTCTCTATATATATATATATATATATATAACAGATTCATAATATTTATTTATTTATTTTTCCCAGTAATATCAAATCAGAGTTTGTCTTGTTAAGATAAAAATTCAATCCTATACTAATCTTAATGTTTGCAGTTTCCAAAACATTTTATTTACAATAGTGCAACAAAAACTACAAATAACCAATAGCCAATAGTTAGAGTAGGGCAATGCACCTTTGCCAGAGGCAACCAGTGTTGACCATGCTGGAACAACCTGCTTTGAGCTTAGGCAAGCTCCCTACAACGGCTTAAATCTAGAGGCAGACAAGTAGGTGGGTGGTGCAAGTAATGTCTAGTATGCCTGAGATTAGAAATTCATCCACCATGATATAGGTTCTAATTCTCCATAGACAATCACTTTCACATAACTACATCTGCATTCAATTTTACAAATAAATATCATCTAGTTGACCATCATCCATGGTAGGTTGAGTTTGGAAACAATCCTTTTTTAAAGTAAATATTCTTCTACATCAAGAAGTGAATATACACTAAAAATAAATAAATAAAATGAAAACTCTTTAGCATGACAAGGGTGGTTCCCAATGCCTAGGGGTCCCAAATTAAAACCTATACAAGAGTGCCAATTTTTATTTTATTTGTTTATTTGTTTGTGTGTTGATTTATCTACCTTTATTTTTTTAATTTTTTTTGAGATATTGTATTTTTTTTTTCTTGAGCTACTCTTACTAATGGGCTACCAACTAAAGAGAACACACTAAATATTTGTAAACTTGTCCAAACTATTCATTGGGATGAACATCTAGTACATCCTTTATGGTACCTAATTTGAGGGGTTGATTTTTGATGGCCATGACATAATAGACTATGTTATTCATCACTATATTAATGTATTCATTTTATGTTTTTACTTCAAAATATGCATTTTTCCTGATCATGCATTCAAGACATTGAGGTAAGGTCATGCAGTTAATAGGGGTTTTACATTTGCCCAACCACTCACACTGAACTTGTGATTATGGACTTTTGTCTCAAAGATTCTCCTTTATCATTTTTCACTATTAACTTTTTTTGAAAGAGCAAAAGAGAATATTACATGTGATTACCAAACTTCAAGGGTGAAATGCAGGCATGGTTCCAAGCTTATCCAAGTGTTGGATGTGAGATTTTGTACAAATTTCTGCACACAAAAAGACCAGTAGAATAAAGTCTGCTGTCTGCTCTACCTTTCCCAGATGTATGTCTGCTGTCCATTCAAAATTATTGATGAATATGTTTTCCATTCAACCTGTACTTGAAGAATTTTAAGTTAGAGGCTTAAGTTTCTTACCCCTCAAACTAGATAAACCT
The DNA here is from genome assembly GCA_036785485.1 of Physcomitrellopsis africana. Lineage (NCBI taxonomy): Eukaryota > Viridiplantae > Streptophyta > Bryopsida > Funariales > Funariaceae > Physcomitrellopsis > Physcomitrellopsis africana. The sequence goes on from JAWRVF010000258.1 coordinate 357,443, forward strand.
AGAGCTTTTCATCTCCCATTTATTATAAAGTTTAATTTGTTCTTTGCATTCTTTTCATTTCACCCCACACCCTTTTTGTGAGAGCTGAGAGATTGGGCTGCCCCACACTTATTCAACAAACAGTAAAAGTACAAGCTTCCAATCATTCTGAGTAGGCTAACATGGGAACAAAAATTGATGACCTGGGGACAAGGGTTTGTAGGTATGAGAACTTCAGGCCCTCTCATGAGTTGGGCAAATCCCATGTGGGCTGCCTAGGCTGAGTTGGCAAAAGCCCCACCTGATTTTCTAATTGCCCTCTAGGCAATTGATAAGCTGAGTTGATTCTTTCACTAAATTTAAGGCTGGATGCCACGTGATTGGCCCCAACAGTGCCCACAAAATAGAGTCCATTGCTTACAGACCCAATTGGCTGAGGATTCTATCCATTACGGGATTGCCCACATTGGAATTGGCTTGTAAGATTGCTCTGCTCTCCTACAGGGGTGATAATTTGGTTGCTCCTTTGGCTTTGGTTTGCTTTTCAACTGGATAAGCAAGAAGTTATTGAAGTAGGGGTATGAAAGAGGTTGATTTACTACTCTTATGCTTTACTTGACTAGGGTTCACACATGGGTTTTGTGTGAAAATAGTAAACATTGGCATGTACTGGCTTTTGTCATTATTCTAGAAGGTTGTGAATGAGATGAGTATTAGATGAGAATGAAAGAAGAAGAAAAGAAAGGAATAAGAGGATAGTTTCTTCTTCTTCTTTAATTGTGCATTATGTCACCATAGAGATTTAACATCATGTTTTAAGGGTTAGGTATTGGTCCAAACTGACCTTGACCTATCAAAGGATGGTGCATGATTGCACCAAAACCCAACCTTAGATGAAAAATTAGCTCATGCTTTCAATAACACTTCTAGTATTTCAATACACATAAAAAAAACCACTCAAAACAAATATCATCATACACATTTAAAAAAAAAAAAAAAAAAAAAAAAACTGGTACATAAGCTTTGTTATTTTAATTGTTTTAAATTCCTTTTCTTCCTGCTTTCTATATGATCATTTTCAAGAGTTCCCACAAAATAACAGAAATAATGATAATATTAATATGACTCAATTTGACTTGGAGATTATTGTAGAAGTTTAGTTGAACTATTTAATGGAAATGCCATCACAGAAACTAAATTATGCAGCTTGATATACACAGGTTTAGCTTTGTCACTACCACACATGGACTGAATGTTACAAGAAAATTCTAGACCATTTATGACATGAAACATTGTTTTCTACTTAAAATTTGATTGGGATGAGGATTTAATATTTCTATTTACATTCTTCTACTTAATATCAGTATTCTTACTACTAGCATGTCATCAAGTTATACATTTCAAAACAGAATGACTTACACCAGTTTTTAATGTTTTCCAAAATTCACATCATACATTTAGAATAGCATGAGAACAATTAAATTGTGGAGGAAATAATAATTAAAAAAGAAAAAAGAAAAAAGAAAAAAATTCCATAGACAATTCCAACAAAATTTTAAAATATATAAATAGAAGTTTAAATGCCTTTATTTCAAACCACATTTTGATTCCACCACCACATGTATTTCTAATATACATATGTATAAGCACGTGGTAAAAATAGACAGCAGTTAAGGTGCATCACATGAACATCAAGTGTAATTGTAGTGGTTTTTTTTATGTGTATTTAATTACTTACTTTCTAGTCTTAGAGAATAGAAAATGCTCTTCGATTCAGTTTCAAAATTTACTGTAGAAAAAAGTTTTTAAAAAATAAAAATAAAAATCCTCTCTCTCTCTCTCTCTCTCTCTCTCTCTCTATATATATATATATATAATTGCAGAACCCACTTTCAAATTTAAGAACAGAATTGCTCATTTTATTCTATAACTGAGAGACTGATTGCTCCTTGGCATGTGCATCGTCTGCTGTGTTGCCTCTGATTTTCACAGCTGGAAAGTTTTATGTTCCACATCACATATTGAAAGATTTTTTCGTTGATTTAATTGTTTGTTTTATTTTGTACATATATATTATTTAACAATTTCCAGACAACCTACAGCTGCCTACCTGGTATGATGACAATGAGGGAGCCTCAGTTAAGCAATTGTTGGGGTTGGGCAGTGGAGACAAATTCCTCAACAGCAGACCATTCAGAGTGAATGATTCTAAAGTGCTCAAGCTTTGAGAGATCAAGAACATGTCCCCTTGGCAGAGCAAAATAAAATAGTAATTTAAAATTTAAAATATGGCAAAAAAAATCTTTGTGTGTATGTGTATACAAACATGCATACATGCACACACATCAAAAAATCCATATTTTGTTAAGCAAGTGAGTAGCTCTTGTTAATTGTTAATTATAGTTATTTTCTCACTTTGTACCAACTCTAATTACCATTCTGTTCAACAAAACGAGTATACCGTTTGTTCAGTGAAAAAAGCCCTTGTATTTATCATTTGTTTATGTGTTGGTTATTTGTCTCCCACAATAATTATGTCCTTCCTTGGCATACAAATACACACACATATACATAATTTATTGCATTGCTAATTTCATGGTTTCTCATTGATCTTATTATGTCCATAATTCAAGAGAGATACTTGAATTTCATCTGGTTCTTTTACTTTCTAATGACCAGACATACAACTGTACAAGGCAGAAATTAGACAATGTTTCCAATATTCAAAGATAGATTTCTACATGCACGCCAAGTTGTGAATATCTGATAGCAACGTCGTGGGTTCGTTCCTCAAAGTTTCAAAGCAGCTTTCAAACGTGAAGAATTTCAGCGATACCAGGAGTCACTCCTTTCCATGCCGCGGACTTGGAGTGGAATAGTACCACCATGTCACAAAACGGACGAACGAACGCCCGAATGCACGGACGGGCGGACGGACGAATACGTTGCACATCCTCTCTGGATTGATGACCTCCAGTGAAAATAGCAGCGGTGCACATACCCGGCGCGTTCTTTTTCTGGGGCGGAGGCATCACGTCCTCCGTAGTCATAAATATCGCCCATGATCTCGATTAGTCACCAACTGGCGTTCACCTGCACACTTTCGGCGTTCCCAACTATCGGTAGCCTCTAGGGTTCCCTAAGCGCGTTCGCAGTCGGCGTTCCCTGGGTGAGTTCGGGTCGTCGGAATGGGAAGGATGTTTGTTGTTTCCGGAGAAAGGAAGTAACCCAGTGCGTGGTTCCGCTTCGTTCCCATGGCAATACGGCACCACAGATCCTATTGTTAGCAACGATGGAAGCGGCTGGAAATTAGGGAGGGAGGGAGGGAGGGAGGTGTGTTGCCAGTCCTTGAGATTGCCAGGTGACTGCTGGTTCTGGGGAGTAGGAGGTGGAGAAAATTTTCAATCATTCTCAAACAGTTGCATGGCTTTTTATCAGTTTCCTGTGCTTCACACCGACTCTAAATGGTAATTATCATCGCCCCATTCCCACTAATCCTTCCATGAACATATTCAATCTAAACATGGAAGAAAACCGTGGAGAGTAACGGATGATCATTGGATGAGATTTTGGGTTTCGCCTCAGAACTTTGACAGAGTGGTATGCTTTTGGAATGCGATCACGGTCCTGCAAAGCCCACCGATGGCTCCGATCAGGTCCGTTGAATTGGTGATTAGGTTATGTGCAAAGCTCCAGTAAGCAGTCACAGATCAGGCCAGCATCGTGGCCTCCTTCCAACAATCCCTCGCAGTTGGGCGGAGGAAGCAATCCCATTTAGTGGCGGTGTGTCAGAGGAGCATGTCTTCTGGCTTGTTTTTGGACTACCCAGCCGAGCCCATGTGTATTATTTTTAACTACTCTGCTTCCGTCCTGTCCCTTCCCCCCGCTAACCTCCCATGGCCCTCGAAAGTTCGTCGTGCACATGGCTGGCACCACTGGCGTAGGCGGTGGTGTGTACGCTGGGAACCTGGAAGCGCCCGCTGGCCACGTGAAACTGACTGCCCAGAGCCCATTTCCTTTACTGGATTCCAAATTATCTGATTCCTTCCCTCAATAACCCAACGCAGGTAGCAGCACCACGCCTTCGTCCCGAAATCCTTCCGAGCTGTCCTCAGAGCACCAGTAACCTCCGTGTGAACTATTCGCAACACCTTTTCGCTTCTCTCAAATTTTTAGGACTCTCCATCGACAAAAATATTAGCCAAAATGTGGAGTGATAGGGGGCTCTGCATTATTCTTCTTCTTTATCATGTACTTGCCAACTATGACTCTTACTCAAACTTCAAGTCATAGTTGGCACTGAGTTCATCAGATTCATACAGTTTCTGGCATAGGGATGAGCTTCAGACAGCTGGTGGATTTGCTTAACTTGGAGAAGCACTTCGTGAAATAAACCTGTGCTTAACTGGACTGATTTTTCGTTCCACACTAATAACTAATCTTATTCCTCCGCTTCTTCTGAGCTCTCGTACGGGTGTTGCTAAGAACTGAGACAAGTCTTATTTTCTACGTCATAAGGTTGATACCTACGCCCTTGGTCTGAGGTTGGCCTCGGAATTCTGAGAGTTCACCTGTGTCAAGAATTCTTAATTAACTTGAGATTAATGAAGAGTAAACTACACTTCTCCCCTTAAATTATGTAGGACTTGATATATTTTTCTGTATGAAAGTTTGGTCAGTCAATTTTTTTTTTTGTTTTCTTGAAAGGAAAAATGAATCGATTCACTTTTTCACACTGTTTTGTACGTACAAAAAGCAATGTTCAACAAGGTCTAGAAATTGAGAAAGTACATACCTCATCTATATATATATATATATATGTATAGATATTTTGTTCCAACTCAGCTCCCATAAAAAAAAATACCATCATTGAGGTTGCGTGAAAATCCGCACTTATTGGCATGAAGTTCGTGTTTTTTTCTTCTTTTTTCTTCTTCTTCTTCTTCTTTCTCTCTTTCTTTCGTCCTGATATTAACTTCTTGTGTATGAAGCGTTAAACCTCCGAGAGTTAGAGAAGTGGCACATGGGAAGGTGGGTAGATCAGAGAGGTGGCGCCTATTTTGGCATCCAACTGGAGCTCAGATATCACTACTCTGAACAGAACTATAATTAACAGTATACTGTAAGAACCTCAATGGAACCGGCAGATTGTAAGGAGATTCTTCCGTCCAATCTCAGCCCTAATTCCATTTCAAGCCTTAATCTCGAACACTTCCTCTTATCCTGTCTTAAAAGAGGGCTCAAACCGAGTAACCTCGGACCCCACCCCTAATAAAGCACCTACTCATGTGGTCATCCCCCATTCTTTGGGCATCGATGGAATATTCCATTCACGGTCAGATGTTGGGTCCCTAAGCGCGTGCCTTGTCAGAAGGTGGTGGTCAAAGCTTGTGAGTTGGATGTGCCTACTTGCCACAGAGGGTTTTGAAGGACTAGGACCCCCATTGCAGGCATTGTAAGTGTTCCTTCTGGGAATGTGTGTCTACAGGTCCCCATTGCCGTGTAAGTTTCGGCTTTCTCTTTGAATAACAATAATAGTAATGAAATAAATGAGGCAAGTTAATCTAATTTAATGACATGGACCTCTTGGTTCAGTGGATTGTTCAACAAAGACTTTTGATTGAAGTTGTGCCCAAGTTACAAGAATGTTAAGCATACTTGACTCCAAGCCACATACTTTGGGATTGTTACTACAGTTAATGAACATGCAATTCAACCCACTTGTACCAAATTTATGTGGTGGATTTTAATAGGAATAAAGTATCAGAAAATTATAAACTCACATTGCAACTGTGTAATTGGATTCACCCACCGTATCCAGCCTCTTTCTCCCATGTAGAATATTACAGGGGAAAAAAAGAAAAGAAAAGTAAAGAAAAATCCATATTATGAGTATAGTAGGAAAGGGAAGAGTGAATTACTAGATATAAACTTACTGACGTTGCAGTTCCACACGAAACAAACGAAAGAGAGACACTGTCTTTGCACCTTCCTGGGATAGTTTTAAAAAATGGATCCCAAAGCATGCTGTCACGGCACCAAACGGCAAGGCAAAGATTGTGGGTATTAGGGGAGCCATGAAAACAGGTGCCCGAACTCCAAGGAGCTTACCAACTAATAACTACCTAGAAGGGGTTATGGCAGTCCTCCCTCCTTATCCTCCCATCAGCCAGCCCTCCGCCGTGGCTCAAACCCATTGTAGTGGACGGTGTGGCCATTGCTTCATCGAACCGGGTATCAATCCAATCACCACGCCTGAGATCCGGGTATATACCGTTGAATACACCTGCCTTAGAGGGTAGAAAGGCGAAAACGTGCCTTCTACTGGGACCGTCTTTCTCCTGGTTAAATAGGAGAATAGAGGGCTAGCAAGACTTAATAAGGGAGGAATGGGGCCGGGCCTGGAATCGGGGACCCAAAAGGGTCCAAGAGCAAAGGGGGGGGCATGGACGCCATCCAGGGGCTCAGTCGAGACGGCGCTCATCCGTGTGCATGCCAGCCGTGTGATGGCTCTGACGTTATCCCCCTTAAAGAAAACGGAGACTGGCATGAGGGAGCTGAAGACCGGGCGGTAATCATCAGAACCGGCGCGGGTATCGCTATGATCGCCCGCGATGTTGTCGGCTGAGCACGCAGTAAGACTGACTGACTAGCCAAAAGGCGAGGTCGGGACAAAAGAAAATAAAGGAAGAGGGCGAGGGGGGAGGAAAAAGGATCGGTAAAAAAGCTGAATAGGAAAAAGCTTTAGCAGCTCGGGATCGGCTGCTTGTAGGAACTGGAAGCCTCTTCGCGTTAGTTGGTCACCGAGGGTGAGGGGGAGAGTAAGTTGAAATGAAGCCGTCGGGAAGGGAGGCCTGCTATAGTTGTATAGGTCTTGGCGTTCTTTCGGATTTGTGATCACGGGCTTTGCTGCAGAATTCCGGGGCCACCAAGTCCTCTGTGTCGAGTTGAGTGAAGTCGACTCGAGTCCAGTCTCGTTGCGCTTGTCAGAGCGTGCAGAGAGGAAAAAAATAAGCAGGAAAAATTTCCGCTAGCTTTCTCCGCACTTCGTGTCTAGGACGGAATTTTTTTCCGTATAGGTGCGAGGGGCGCGACCAGGAAGGTTAGTCTGAGGTGTGAAGAGTGTAGGAGGGGAATGTCTGTGGTCGAGCGCGTTGGCGAGAAGAGTGCAGTTCATTGACGCTCGAGGCGAAGAAAAAGAGGGAGGTGTGAGGGTGAAGGAGGTCTAGTGGCATCATATTTTGGCGCAGTATCATTCCCGTCGAGCTGTAGTATGTACTTGCTGCTCTCTCGCATTCTCTCCCCCTTCGCCTGTCGTCGAACAGCAGCGCACTTGTTTCGTAGTACTTGCTCTGAGACTCTGTTCCCTCATTCAAAGAAGCAAAAGCTTTGTGAGTTCCTTCGTCGTTTACTGGTTGTTCCGGAATTTGTCGAACAAAATCCTCAGCTCGTATGAAGGCTCATGATAATTAAACAAACTCCGCATTCTGCATCCGAAATGCGCAAAAATTAAGCTCTGCCTTACAATTTCGTAACGATTGACAGCAGAATCAGAAAAAAATTCGAAACCGATAATAAAGAGAGACGGAGAGAGTTATTGAAGAGATACTTCGTTCATTTGTTTCAAGTTGTAGTTCGCAAGTTTCTTTTGGTGAAAATTGATTTGGCAGAGGGAAGGGCAAGAGCTAGAGAAAAAGTGCGTCTAGGCTCAGAGATAAACCAAATAATGCTGGTTAAGTTCTTCATAGCCAGTTGCTGAGTTGTGCACTTGAGAGGTGATTGTATTCTACGGAAATTGGGAAGAGGTGTTGCTGGTATTCTCTTCAAAATGGTTCCTCCACATACTCTCCATGGTTCTTACGGACTTCTACCGGAGATGGATAAGCCCGCCCTGCCGGAGGTCTTCCACATCGATGACCTGTTGAACTTCAGTTGCGAGGATATTGGAGGTTCTGTAGTTGGAGGGGAGTTGCAGATCTCTGGCGCGATGAACGAGAGCTCCGTCAATGGAGGCGAGACAAGCATCTCATCATCCGTCGAAGTAGAAAGCGATCTAGTAAGCCCTGCTCTCGGGGATATTGAAGTGAAGACAGACCTCTGTGTGCCAGTAAGTTTCAAAATTTGGTGCTCCTGCGCACATTTGAATGCGAGTCATTGTGTCAATGGAATGCGCACAATTATCAAGCAAATTTCTGGTTGATTAAACGTAAATGCTCGTTTCACTATTTGGACATGGCTGGGTGTGCATTTTTTTTGAAAACGTCTTCGTTGAGTCTTCATAGAATTGTAGTTCGACAATTTCACGACGTCGGAGTTGCGGCTTTAGATAGGATCTTCAAATTGGATCCCGGTTCTGGTTTAAAATGATATCTGCATGCTTCACAATTGTTTCCTCTAAGAAATAATCGAGTTTGTTTTCTATCGCTATCGTGCTGCATTCTAAATTGAACCTTTAAATTTACTATTCGGTGTCACGTAAAGAGTCTCACAGCTCGCGTTGCCGTGAGATTTTTAGATGTTGAAGAAAAACGATCTTTGATATCTACACATGCGTTTGAACTTTGTCAATGTCCAATGTATGGAATTTTTTATCTGTGTATGTAAGACTTCGAAATTTAGTTCAATGGGGACCAGCTCTAGTTTGTCACCCCACCGCAAGTCTTCTAACTGAAGTGTCGCACAAGCATTGCAATTGGAGGATGTTTTATTTACCATTTAAACTGCAGAGAGCCGTAGTGAAGGGTACTATGTCATTGAGAGAAATAATTTGCACTTCTGAGGATTTGTACCTTGCATTGTCCTCGGTACATGTTTTGGAATTTCTATTGCTATCCTTGAGTTAAAAATTAATGTGCTTGCTTTGCTGTCGTGCAGTATGATGATCTCGCCGACCTCGAGTGGCTCTCTTCGTTCGTTGAAGACTCGTTCACTGCGGTCGACACCTCAGGGGTTTTCTCAACGTTCAATGATTTTTCTTCACAAGTAGGCAACAGTGAGCGCACGCCAAGCACTGAAGTATGCGATGACTTCAAGACATACCAGAAAGCTAGCCCAACCTCGGTGTTGGAGACCAGCGGAACCTCTTCAGAATTCACTGGGCCAGATTACAGGGATGTGTCCGTGCCTGGAAGAGCACGAAGCAAAAGGTCAAGGACAGGTGCCAAGACGTGGACATCGAGGATTATACCTACCAGCTCCTCTGTGAATAGCCTTGAGTCGATGGGAGCCGACTCGTACTCTTTGTCCTACTCACCAATCGTGTCGTCGGAGGACGGGTCTGACGACAGTACGGTGGATGCTGGTGAGCAAGACGACGAGGACTCGCAAGGTTCCAAGCGATGCAAGACGAATAATGGTGGTCAGAGCCAGAATCAGAGCAAGAACAGCGTGAGCACTAACGGCAACAGCAACGGCAACAGCAAAGGGAGGAAGAAAAATCAGGACAATTCGCAGCCGTGGCGGTGCATGCACTGCCAAACCCAGCGCACCCCGCAATGGAGGACGGGTCCAATGGGGCCGAAGACATTGTGCAATGCCTGCGGGGTGCGGTACAAGTCAGGAAGGCTGCTCCCAGAGTACCGACCGGCGGGGTCTCCGACATACGTGGCGTCGAGGCATTCTCATTCACACAAGAAGGTGCTAGAAATGAGAAGAGAGCGGGAGCTGCGAGTGCAGCAGCCAGGAGGGCATGTGGTGCAGCAACAAGTTGTTCACGGCCCGACGGCATTGCGGGAGAAGACAAACAACATGGAGGCGGGGGTGAAGGGCTCAAGTGGGGAGAACGTGAAATCGGATTATGGAATCTATGGATCAATGTGTTTAGAGTCGATGGAGGTGCGTGCGTCGCAGCCGATGGATTTGCCTCGATCTCGGAAGAATGAGCTACCGAAGTATCCGAGCAACGCGTCGGGGCTGGAATTTTCGACATGCTTGACAAGCACGACGGCCGTTCTTGGGTCTCGGGTGGGATTCGGGGTGGATGACAAAAGCATGAGGGAGATGAGGGGGCTGTAAGGCCCTAGGAGGAGAAAATTTGGAAGCCAAAAAAATTTAGCTGGGTGAATATATACTTTTGGGGATCTTATGAAGAGAGTTTGTACATGGGAGATAGTAAGACACAGAAAGAGACTTAGGAGATTCAGAAATTTAGCCGATTAAATGGTGCCCCCTATTAATTCCCCTCCCCTCCCTCTTCCTGATTTTGCTAGAAGGAACGGCATGAGTGTACTTCGTTGTGAAACTTTTCAGTGGCTTGTAGATGATAGGTACAGGAGGCACTTCTTTGTCAATGCCTTTGCAGCAGCAGCAGACACCATTGTCAAATGGAATTCGTGATTTTGGGTCTATACATTTTTATAGCGCTGGTTGTAATTTTATTGGTCCCTTTCACTTGCATACGCTGATGTTGCAAGAGAGGCGGATGTGTGTATGATGTGACCCACGCAGACCTATGTTAATCATTCTTTTTCAGCTTCTTGTATTATCTGCGTATGTCTCCTGCAGTGCCTTGGTGCTGCCGTCTTATCTTACAACTTGGAAGCATTGTTTCTGATACCTACTCTTGCATTGGACTGATGCAGCAGGGCTCTTATCCGAGAATAGAATGTATTGTGTTATGAGACTCCTCGTGCCACACTTCTTTGAAGCTCAACTTGAGCTCTGACTGTTGCAAGAGGAGACCCGGAACAGGTGACCACAAGTCAAGCACGCGGTAGCTTGTGTCCACCTTCGCTTCCGGAGCTTCTACTACCCCCGCCTGCCTACTGCGGTTCGGGCGTCCGGTGTGGGCCCCTCAATCAGACTGTTCATCAGGCTGCAGTGCTCCTTTCCAAGTTCTCGTGCTTCATGTTCTCTCAAGGGTGTAGGATACATTTACGTATGTATGTTAATACTAGTATAATATTTTGTTAGATATTTATAACTGTACACATGATGCCAACAGTCATGTCTGATCGACTACTACTTAGCCTTGACCCTTGAACTCTTCTGTATCATTATTATTATCAAATGAAGCAATTCTTCTTCATCCCGAATGTTTCTACAAAGGGACGCTCATGTGCGCAGCCGGGAAGCCCCCACCCTCACTCCGGAACCAATTCCAACATAACCAAAACATGTAATTCACGTTTGCAGACTCGGCAAATCCATCGAATTATTATTTTCATATTTTCTTTTTTCTTCGTTAGTCTCCTGTATAACAACCTGACTGGTTTCCTTCCACAACCCCTGGAGGGTCTAGACCAGCTGTGCGCAGCAAGTATGATCCCACCGGCATGGATCCTTCGACCTGGGCCCGCGCAGATTGTTCCCCGAAGCTCAATGAAAAGAGTGTATTTATTGCCAGGGTGCAGCGAGGTGCGGTCGTCTCTTTCCTGTCAGCTTGAGGAAACATTCAAGCCGGGAGGGACGGATTTCTTGCCGGTCCCGTGACGCTCGCCTGCCCTGCTTTTGACTAAATAATGGGAAAAAACGATCAATCCTGGCATGTTCCTCTGGGCGAGCCCCAAACCCCTCCTCTCCTGCCCCGCACTCAACCTGAGGAATAATGACCAACGCCAGTTGGCGAGTTGAACGATTGGTGGAGGCGTTCCAATCACGGAGCTGGCCCTTTGCAGGCAGGACGGTATCGTGGTCCCTAAGGTGCCTCCATTATTTTGGCATCAAGGTTAGAATCCCAACGCCGAAACTACGAGTCAAAGCTCGTTTTCTGATCACCTACAGAATGTCCATGCCGCAGGCGCCTGCTACTTCAGGTGCCGCACCCACATTGAACCATTTCCCAGCTTCTGGCAAACCTGGTTGCATGTGCTTGTGCGTGTGGGTCTCCCTGTGTGTGTGAATCCACCCACCTCGCAGTCGCAGAATCGGAGGTTTCGCTCGGGATGCTCGGCTCTGCATGGGACCCACTTGGGTCCACAATTGAGGTAGTATCAGAATTTACTCTTCCTTTTTAGAGGTTTAAATTCAGCAGGAGGAGCCGGTTGTTACGTGATCTGCAGAATAATGGGTTCTATTTATTTGATATTCTTATTGTGTTCTTTGGACAGGACCTGTTAGTGTGTGTGGGTGTGTGCGGGTGTGTGGGTGTGTGTACACAAACAAACAAACAAACAAAAAAAAGGAAAATTCTTGTTGTAATGACTGTGGCCTGCTCAACAAACATATGGCATGCCATGATGTGGTCCTGGAGTTAGAGGTGATGCTGGCTCTGTAATCTGCATGATGATTTAGGTGTGTGTTCAGGGAAAACATGGGTCCAAGCTTCATGGCAAGCTTCCAGATCATTATATGTGGCATGATGGGTTATTGTACTAGCTTTTCTTGCCATTTGGAAGCTTCAAATCTTTTTTAAAAATTAGAATCTTTATTTTATTTTTTCTTTTGTTTGTCTTCTTTGCAGATGCAGCTTGGCAACTGGACCCATGTTGCAAAATTCATGAAAGGGCTCTGAATTTTACCAGTTACACAGTATGTTTGTATTCAAACAGTGGTCACTCTGTAATTAAGAGCTGGCATTCAGGTAGTGGAAAAGTGCAATAAAAAACACACCTTTAAAATACTTTTTTCAATAATGAGAATGAATGAATTAATTAACATACATACAGATGGGTATTGATGAATGTATGTAAACTCTTCAAACCTGTTGTGAAATATTCTAGAGCAGACATGTTTACAGGTGGAGCATTGTCATGGGTTAAATTAAACCTACACATCATCAAACTCCAGTACATCCACATCCTTTACTTAAATTGAATCCCCAAAACTTTAATTGCAATCATTTTATTTTAAGTTGTTGAATAACACTCCCAACCACGACAACACAGCAAGATGTCACAATCATGACGTAAGAGAGTAGGTAACCGACACTAATTAGCAACTTAAGATCAGCAGAGCAAACCCCAGCTCAAGGCACCACTTTCAAGCAGGCACTGCAAATCTCAGTTTAACCACAGCTTATCCAAGATTGTCTATATAATCATGTTTGTACAGTGCCATGCATCACTGAGAATAAAACAATGCTTATGTCTCTTGAATTTTGTGTTGTGTCTGGTTAGGTTGACATCATGATATCAGAGCATTGTTAAGTGTAAAGCATATGATTAGCAGTGAGCACTGATTTCAAATGTCTGAGAGTCTTTTAATGCTGTGAGAAGAGTACTAAAGATCTTGTAGGTGAGCGCTATTCTTGCATGTCATCTCGTACACTATAGATTGTATTGGTGAGCATTGTTCTTGAGTATCTATTCAAAGTTGAGCTGTTGAAAAAAGAACATCAAGATAGCAACAAAACATTCATCCAACATTCAAAAAGGATAAATCAATAAGTTTGTAAAGAATCTCTAACTATTATGTCTAGGGTCTTAAAATAATAGCAATACTAAAAAGACAGGGATTATGAGAGATTACTAAAATTTTAGTAGAACCAAGTGTATTTTCTACAATAGTTGTTGGAGAGCAATTGGCTTAGAAAGAGAAAGGTAAGAACTGACATTGGAATAATCTTTTTCTTTCTCAACGTTAAGTGAAGTCATTACTAATTAGGTGACCAATTGCACATGTTGTCCCTCAAAAGCCAACTTCAAATAATGAAGTTACTAAAAGGAGGCTTGATTGAAGATTATGTTTCAAAGACAAGTAAGAACAAGAACAAGATAGTAAGCATAGATCAAAATTTTTCAAAAAGATCTTTAGTTCAATTTTTTCTAAATAGATTATCATGTAGCTATGAAATCACCATTTAAGCACTTATGCATTAGAGTGTTCCTTTGACATTTGACTAAGCAGTTGCAAGTCTTATCACTGAGGCGCTTTGATGCAAGTAATAAGTTCTCCAACTCAACAATGAAGAGACATTATATCACATACATTAGATTTACTCTAATAATTATCTAATTAATATAGATAAGTAGAAGCAGATAAAAGTAGGTTAATTTGATAATATCTTATAGAAAAGCTTCTTAAAAGCTTCATATATGTGGTTTCATTTTTATACATATTTATAAGTGATTAATAGGTTAAAAACTTGGCCAACAAATTAGCCACGTATCATATATATTGGTAGTTTAGAGAATAAGCTAAGTACGTGGTATACATATAATAAACTTGTTTTGCAAGTTTGATACATGTTTTGTAAATTAGACACATGTTAGAAATCATATAGAATGTCACCATGTAGCTCTTAGATAGATAGTGTATATAGAGACAAGAATGAAGCCTTCTTCACTCTTGTCAATTCCTTTCTTGCTTTTAGTCTAGTTGAAGAGTCTTTGTATTTTCTAATCTTTGGCATTAGCTATTCCAATTTTTTTTTTGAATATATACTTTTTTATTTTTATTTTTGTTATTATTATTTTTAAATATAAATTTTACTAATTTATATATCTTCTTTCAGTTCATGTCCTTGACAAATTGACAAAAGTGCATATACAATATCAGAGCTTTATCTTTTCTTGATTAAGATTGGATTATCTCTTTCTCTTAATGAAATATAAGCATATTAGAAGTTGTGGATTATCCACTTCTAAACTAATATTATTTTTAGATTTTAGATTTTATTTTTTATTTTTTATTTATATTTTTGAGTATTTTATTTTATAATGAGAGTAGACACTTTCTTTTCTATTATATTATTATCGCAAAGCTTATTGAAATGAAGAATGCAATGGTACAAATGCAAGAGCAAATAAAAGAATTAATGCTTGCAATGCATCAATTCAATGTACTACCATAAGGAACAACAAGATTAGTAAAAAATGAAAATATAGAGATAATTGAAGCTGCTTCAATGTCTACACTAAATCATACTACTTCATCTACAATAGAATACTGTTTGAACATTAAGGAATCAAAAATTAATTTGCTTTAGAAGTTTGATGGCATAAGATCTAAATTTTGAAGATTCATCAATCAAGTACAATTGGTGATTGAACTTCAACTTCAAAGTTATCCAACTCAAGGATCACAAGTCAGATTTATTAGAATACTATTTTCATATTTTGTTTTATTATGATTTTTATTTATTTTTGAATGATATGATCTAATATTGGATAATTTGGAGATATTTTTAATAAAATTTTCATCTACATATGAAGAATATAATATAATTTATATTGCAACCATGAAGATCTATTTCTTGCAATAAAACAATTGATCAATGATATTATATGCTTTACAATTTTGACAACTAGCAACTAATATTAAGTGGAATGATACTACACTTATTAACTAATTTTTCTATAGATTATAATATGAAGTAAAGAAATTAATCCTCAATTTATTCAATCATCAAAAATTGAGTCAAGCAATTGACTTTGTTGTAAAGTGTGACAATTGACTTTTTGAATTTCAATTTGAGAGTTGCATAAAG
Organism: Physcomitrellopsis africana; assembly: GCA_036785485.1. Lineage (NCBI taxonomy): Eukaryota > Viridiplantae > Streptophyta > Bryopsida > Funariales > Funariaceae > Physcomitrellopsis > Physcomitrellopsis africana. The sequence goes on from JAWRVF010000258.1 coordinate 372,789, forward strand.
AAGCCTCAATATCATTACAATACAATGGCAATATCAATGTCTTTTCAATACATACATTTAGAAGTAGAAGACATGTAAATTGACATGATATATTTTAAACTTCTTATTAAACAAAAAAAGATTTGTCGTCGTCAAGAAAGATTGTGCTTATATTATAGAGAATCTAAGTATACTATTCAATATTATTAAAAAAAATGATGAAATTATAAAATAAAAAATATGATTTTCAAAGAAGATAATATGTCACAAAATAAGTTTATCCAGCTACAATAGAAATTATGCAACTAAAATCTTATACAACTTCTAATAAAGGTCATATTCTTTCCTTAAAACTCTCTTCTTGTTTTATAATAGATGTGTGTTTGGGACCTAAAAATCACAAAGCCTCTATTTTATTAGATTCAAGAGTCTTAACGTATTTTTTAGATAAAAAATTTGTTAAAAGTTATAGAATATCTTTAGTATAGAAAATTAAATTTGTACATATAGAAATCATAGATAGTCATCAATTGTCTTTTGAAGATGTTATTCATCAAATGTTTCTTATAAGTATAACAATAAATGGTCATAAAAGTTGTATAACCTTTAATATAATTAAATCTCCTTTTAATCCAATTATTTTAGATTTATCATGGCTAGAAAAATATAACTTTTAAATAGATTGGATTTCTTGTAGACTTGACTTTTTTCAAAGTATTAATAAGAGTCTTATTAATCAAGTAAAAAGCCATAAGTCTAATATAATAAAATCTGTATTTAGAAGTATAAAAATTTTATAAATATAATAAAAGAAATATTATTTTTTATTATTTATGCTACATTCATTTCTGATGGTAGAAAGACTTCAAATAATATTCCAAGCTAGTATCAAGATTATCAAGATATTTTTGAAAAAAAAATATAAATATTTTTTTGGAGTATCATTCATATGATTGCTTAATTGATTTCAAAGAAAAAACTTAGCCTCCATTTAGACCAATCTATAATTTATCACAAACTAAGTTAGTTGAATTTAAAAAATATATTGATGAAAACTTGGCCAAGAATTTTATACGCCATTTAAAATCTCCAACGTGAGCTCCTATCTTATTTGTGAAAAAAAAAGTTTACTACGGATGTATGTAGATTATTCAGGGCTCAATAAGATTACCATCAAGAATAGATATCTTCTATTTTTGATATTTAGACTTTTTGATCAACTGAATTAAGCTAAGATCTATATAAAAATAGATCTATAAGAAGTGTACAACTGTTAAGGACACAAACTAAAACAAATGTGTAAGTTAGTAAAAAACTATGTCAAAAAAAAATAACAAGATAAAAATAAAGAAGTATGTATATTCAAGAAGAAACTGGAATTGCTATTGCTAAAGACTAGAAAATACATGAGACTCTTGAATTAGACTAGAAGGGAGAAAAGAGTTAACAAGAGTGAAGAAGACTTCACTCTTGTCTCTATTTATACTATCTATCTAAGAGCTATGTGGTGGTATTCTATAAGACCTCCTATACATTGTCGTATTGTAATTACTTATAATATGTAAAATCTACTCAAAATGCATAATATGTTTATAAGTTTAGATATGTGTTAGAATGGTTAATAAAGTAAATTAAAGGGGATTGGTGTAAGAAAATTTATTTTAGATTTTTACTTAGTTTGGTTATGGGATTTAAATTACATAGATTTAAATATTTAGTATGAAGCCTTGAGAGAAGGTGGGAGCCTAAGGATGAAAATTTAAGCTAGTAGGAGGCTAATTGGGAGGGATGAAATCAAGGCATGGTCAGATGAAGGCAAGGAATGGAGAACTTCATCCCTATTGGTTGAATACCATGTCCAATGGGCTTTGAGGAGGCTGCCTGCGACCTTAACAAGGGTTTTGGCGACTTCAAGGAAGCCATTTGAAAATCAAAGATTAGGATTAGAAAGCTTGTTTTTGGGCTACAATTTTGGTATAAAAATTGAAGGCTTTGGAGTTTTAATGAGGGAGGAGTAGGCACTTGAAGTTAAGGTGTATAAATTGTACCTATTGTCACTCTTTTGAAGATTGAAGGAATTATATGAGAGCTTTTGGAGATCGAGAGGTGCGACTAGAGAAGTGATTTTAAGTTCTACACTTGATGTGGAAGAATTACTACATTTGAAGTTTTGAAGAAGGAGATATTGGGAGTCAAAGACAGCAGATTGAATTCCAAGGTAGTAAGGTTGTTTTGTTGATAGTAATGGAGTTTGCCATATCTTAAGTTTCTGGACGAATTTTTATCTCAAACTTTCTAAGCAAGTGTATTGTTATGCTAAGTAGCTATACATCAAAATTTCATAGCATTTAAACTTTTAGATTGTGAGATGTGAAGAATTTAGTACACGGGTGTTTGTAAAGAAGGGTTTGAAGTTACTTCTAGGGGTTTGGCAATATCTAAAGATTGGTAATGAATCAATGGTTGAAATTTGTGGTGATAGTTTTGAAGAATACATCAGTACTTTTTGTAAATTTGAAGTGGATTTGGACAGTTGGATTAAAAGTTATGAATTATTAAAGTTTAGAAAAAATTCCCTTCCTACGGGAGAATCAGGGTTTAGAGTATTTTGTTATGTTTTGAGTGGTTTGATAAAATAAGGCTTATGTATTGGGTATAATTGCCCTATGAAGAAATCTTTTATATAAATTTGGGGGTTTTTTTTATACTTGGATCTTGGTTGAGTAATTAATGGCAGCCAGAAGCCCAGTGCTTTCTTGAGGTAAATTCTCTCTACCACAACAACGTGTCTAATTTGCAAGACACATGTCAAACTTACACAACAAGTTTTCTACATGTGCGCCATGTACTTGACTTGTTCCGCAAGCTACCAACATGTGCAATACATGGCTAATTTATTCCACAAGCTACCAATATGTGCGACACGTGGCTAGCTTGTTGACCAAGTTTCTAATCTATCAATTACCTATAGACATGTATAAAGGTGATTCCATATCTATGAAGCTTCTAGGAAGCTCTCTATCAGATATTATCAAATCAACTTATTTTATCAACTTCTATTGATCTAAATTAATTAGATAATTATTGGAATAAAACTTATGTCCATAACATTATCCCTCCTTCTAGGGACGAGTTCCACGAGGAGCGGTGATTACATGTTGAGGAAGTCTAGGATATGTCGAATTATGCTTGCCACATACTTTGATCTTTCTTCCTTTCAAAGGTAGTTGATATGTCCTTTCAGCCATTGATAATGTTCGATACTAGGGCAAGAGGACCACCATGTTATTTGATCATTGTTGAGGCCTTCATAACTTCCTTCAAAGAAAATATTAGGAATACCATCAAGAATAGTTTCTACCTCTAAAAGTATCACCAAATATCGAGAGTCTCTTCCAAGGTTGTGATATCAAACACGTTGTATTTCGCCATCAATCCAAGGAAGGACATGTCAATCTTGAGGATCTTCATCTCTATTTTGTCGTCTTAAAGGTTGTGATAGTTATAATGTCTCATCCAATAAATCAACAAACAATGGCTCTTGAGCTGAATTTGCTAGTTGTTGATCCTCCATCTCTTTAGCAGGAACAAATCCAAAAAAATAACAAAAAATAATATAAGGTAGGATAAAACCTCTATACAACCTGCTTTGCTTTATAGCAAAGATTTTTTTGATTATTTATCTTGATTTTGATGGATGTCATCAATGAAATGCATTGATTTTTATTGATGTATTTGTTAAATTCTTGGATGGCTTTAATGTACATTCACTAATATTGTATCCGCGCCAATGTATAAGATATTTCATTCGATTTTGGCACCGCTGTCGTATTGCAGTACGTTTATATAGTGAAAGATATAGATAAGAGTAATTTATATTTAATACTTCATTATCTTTGTTCAATAGGAACTTAAGATACTTAAAAAAAGGATTATAGAAGCCTCTTAGATTATTTTCTTGTTTTAATAGCTAACAAATAAAAGTTAGTTGTTAAAGTTTTCTTCTAGGCTATACAAATTCTATTATTAAATTTGAAAAGCCATAAGTTAATTAAAATAGAATAGAAAAGAAAAATAGTTATTATGGTTGATACTAGGATTAAATTGAAGATAGGATTTAACTTAAAAATCCTTAGAATTAGTTGAATTGATACCCAAGGAAAGACCAAGTATGAGACAGGGTCAAAATCAGACCTCTAGGGATAAAAATGACTGCCAAAGGCAAGGAAGGGAGACATTTGAAGATCGGCAACTAGAATTGGATAGCTAGCTTGAAAGGGGTTTTAAGGCCATTTAGCTTGCAACCATAGGATTTTAGAAGACTTAGCAATCACTATTCAAAGTCAAGGTTTATATTGGTGATTTGGGTTTTATATAAGACAATGATAGCTTGCATTGTTGAGTGATTCGTAAAATCTGTGAAGCATCTATAGTTTAAAATTTGATATTATTTGGATTGTTGGGTGTGCTAAGTGTATACAAAAATTTGTATTAATCTAATGATGCAATCAGGAGATATTTGAGTTTTGATACAAAGGGTTGTCGGAAGTTGGCAGTTTAGGATTGGATAGGATTTCTATGATAACTAAAGATCCACCAATTGGATCAACGTAATTTCTAGTATACTGATAGAAGACTTGTAGGTTGAGCTACACAATAAGTTTGAGCTGAAGTTAATAGTGAAAGAAGGAGAAATCACCACTGGAGTTTCTACATCAATCTTCAAGTTGGCGGCCGAGTGTCATCAATGCGTTTTTTGGGCGTTTTCTTGCAATCTATAAGTTGGATTGGGCTAAATTTTTTTAAGCATGTAAAAGGCTTATACCAACATTTGTGTGCAAAATTTCACACTAAGTGGACGGTTCGATTAAAAATTATAGCTTGTCAAAGCTCACTAATTAGGATTAGTATTTATAAATAAAAATAAAAATTACTTAATTATAAAGAAAACGAGGTAATTGGGATATATGTATGGTTGATTTTACTAAGAAGAGTGTTTTAAAGACTTTTGAATTGAAGCTCGAATTTTATTTTTTATACATGAATAAAACCTATTAGGATTTTTTGAGTATTTGCAAACAATACTTTACCTTCTACAGCCAAGTGCCCGGTGCATTGTCAGATGAGACAACACGTAATATGACACCGCCTTGAATCTAAAATCTCTTCAACCTTAAATACTTTATTGTTGTCTACTTTTATAGGAGGCGGTGGCGTTTGTCTTCTTATTTGTATATCTACTATTTTGTATGGCTCGAGTAGTGACACGTGGAATATAAGATGGATCTTCATAGATTTTGGTAGGCATAATTGATAAGCAATTGGATTGATTTATTCACAAATCAAAAAAGGTCTAAGCCTATAATAATCTAGCTTGTCGCAAGGACGGATAGTCTTGATATTACAACAAAGTAACCATATCTTATTGCCCACGTGGAATTGAGGTTGTTCCTTGCAATAGATATTTGCATTGATTTTTTGTTGTTCTTAAACTTTCTTTAATTAAACTTTTATTATTGCATGTAGCTTTGACAAATAATTCGCCAAATCTTTCGTCGTAAGATTATCAGCTTTGAAAAGTCAAAAGTATTAAGTCATGGATGATAACTGTAATCTGCAAAGAATGGAATTTACTAAGTAGAAGAATATACCAAATTATTATAAGCAAACTCTGCTAATGGCAAAAGAATTGTCCAATCATCTTGATGGTAGTTGATGGTACATCTCAAATATTGCTCCAAAATTTGATTTATTCATTCTGTTTGTCTATCAGTTTGAAGATAGAAAGCTGAAGATAATTTTATATCCACCTTCAATATTTTAAAAATAGTCCTCTAACATATAAATTATGTTCCTCTGTATGATATAATATCCCTTGATAGTCCATGATAGTAATAGTTATTATCAAGGAAGAGTTTAGCTATTTCTTCACTTGTAATAGATTTTGTACATGGTATAAAATGTGCCATCTTGATAAAACGATCTACAATCACAAATATAGTGTCATATGAACTTGATTTTGAAAGATTTGTGATAAAATCCATAAAAACAGAAAACCAAGGTTGTTTTGATACAGGTAATGGTTGGAGAAGTTTGTAAGGTCGGTGACGAGGAATTTTTGATCTTGAACAAATGTCACATGACTATACAAACTTTTTAATAGACTTTCACATCTGAGGCGACCAAAAATCTTTCGATATTACCTCCAAAGTCTTATTATATCCAAAATGTTCTATCGTAGGGAGGTTGTGATGAGCTTTTAGAGCATGTGGTCGTTTTGCGCCTTATGAAATATATAGGCATCTTTTAAAGTAGATCAAATTAATCTTGAATTTAAACTTGAAAGTATCATAAGACTTAGATGAATTATTCTTAATCTCATGGATAAGAGGATCTAAAGACATATTAGACTGGATTTGCTTGACAAAAGTGGAATCAATAGTTAATGTTGATTTCATTGCTCGAAGATGAAGTTACTCTAGCTTCAAGAGAATCATTCTTTGTTAATCAAAAGCTGAATTTTCTTCTCTTGATACGAGATAAGAATATCTAGAAAGGACATTGAACAAACCTTATCATTTTTCTAACCAATAGGTGATAATAAACTCAAATCTTCATAAAAACATGCTCCAATGAGCCTGGGGACGATTCAATATGCACTGAGACATGAAATATTCGAGGTTCTTGTGATCCATATATACAGTGATTAGACTAGAAGCACCTTCCAGATAGTGACGCCATTCTTGAAAAGAATCCATAATTACAAAAAGTTCTTTATCATGGATTTTATAATTGATCTCTATTGCTGAAAATTTCTTGGAATAGAAAGCTACTGGGTGGAATTTGTCATCTTCTCCCATTTGTGATAATATTGCCCCCAAAGCAAAGTCTAAGGCGTCTGTTTCCATAAAAAATGCCTTAAAAAAATCGATGCAATATAAGATTGGTGCAAAAGTAAAAGCTATCTTCAAAGCCTTGAACAATGCTTCTGCTTCTTTATTCCACTCAAGTTTGTCCTTACAAGTTAAGCATGCAAGTGGAGCTACAACTTGAAAAAAATTCTTGATGAAGATTCGATAGTAATTGGCAAATCCCAAAAAATATTGCACATCTCTTACTGTTTTCAAAATCTTCTAATCTATAACTATCTGGACTTTCTTAGGATCCATTTTGAGACCATCATTCAAAATGATGTATCATAAAAAGTCAACTTGAGTAGTGTAAAATACATACTTTTTTATCTTGGCATATAATCCTATATCTTTAAGTTTTTGTAACACATGACAAACATAAAATTCATGTTCTTGTGTGTTCTTAGAATAGATTAAAATATTATCTAAATAATACACAACGAAGTCATCAAGAAACTCATGAAAAATTTCATTCATAAGATGTTGAAAAGTAATTGGTGCATTTATAAATTCAAAAGGCATGACATTATGTTTGAAATGTCTATACCTTGTTTGAAATGCAGTCTTCCATTTATCACCTTCTTTGATGCACACTAGGTTGTATGTTCCTCTTAGATCTATTTTTATATAGATCTTGGCTTAATTCAATCGATCAAAAAATCCACATATCAAACGTAGAGGGTATCTATTCTTGATGGTAATCTTGTTGAATCCTTGATAATCTATACACATCCGTAGTGATCCATCTTTCTTCTTTACAAACAAGATAGAAGCTCTTGCTAGGGATTTTGAATAGTGTATGAAATTTTTGGCTAAATTTCATCAATGTATTTCTTGAATTCAGCCAATTCATTCTGGGATAGAGTATAGATTGGTCCAAATAGAGGCTGAGGTCCCTCTTTAAGATCAATTAAGCAATCATATAGATGATGCTTCAAAAGAATATTTATATTCTTCTTCTCAAAAATCTCTTGAAAATCTTGATATTTGCTTGGAATGCCACTTGAAATCCTTCCACTATCAGAAATGGGTGTAGCATAAATAGCAAAAGATGATCCTTCTTTTGTTTCATTTATAAACGCTTTTATGCCTATAAGTATGGATTTTACTATATTAGGCTTATGATTTATTACTTGACTTACGAGACTCTTATTAATGCTTTGAAAAAAGTCAAGTCTACAAAAAATCCAATCTATTTGAGGATTGTATTTTTTTAGCCATGATAAACCTAAAATGATTGGATTAGAGGAAGATTTAATTATATTAAAGACTATACAACTATTATGACCATTTATTGTTATATTTATACGAAGGATTTCATGAGTAACATTTCTAGAAGATAATGGGTGACCATCTATGACTTCTACATGTACAAGTTAAGTTTTTTGTATTGAAGGTATTCTACAACTTTTATCAAATTTTTTATCTAAAAAACACGCTTAGGCTTCTGAATCTAATAAGATAGAGGCTTTGTGATTTTTAGGTTTCAAATAGATATCTATTATAAAACTAGGAGAGGATTCTAAAGAAAGGATAGGACCTTTACTAGGAGTTGTACAAGATTCTAATTGCACGATGTCGTGTTGTAATACGTTTATATAGTAAAAAATATGAATAAGGATAAATTCTACTTAATATTTAATTATCTTGGTTCATTAGAAACTTAAGGTACTTAAAAATAGATTTATGAAAGCCTCTTAGATTAATTCATATTTTAATAGCTAATAGATAAAAATTAATTATTAAATATTTTTTCTTCTAGGTTATAGAAACCATTTTACATCTTTTAAAAAAGCCATAAGCTAATAAAAATAGAATAAGGGAAGTAAAAAATTAATATGGTAGATATTAAGGTTGAATTGAGGATAGGATTATATTTAAAAATCCTTAAAATAAATTGGATTAATACCCGGAGGATGACTGGATATGAAAGGGTCAAAATCAGATCTCTAGCCACAAAAACGACCATCAAAGGCAAAGAATCGAGACATTTGGAGATTGGCGAGTAGGATTTGGGAGAGGGTTGCGAGCTCATTTTAGAAGCAAAAAATTTGCTTTCATAGGATTTGTGAAGACGGAGCAATGGTTATTCAAAGTCAGGGTTTGTATTGACGATTTAGATTTTATGTAATAAAGTTAAGGCTAGCACTTTTGATTGCTTTGTGCAATTGGTACAACATCTATAGATGAAAATTTGGTAGTATTTGGTTGATTAGGTGAGCTAAAAGTATAAGAGATTTTGTAATAATCTAACAGTGCGGTGTCGTGATGTAATGCAGCTATTAGGTGAAAGAGTGTGGAAATAGAATATAATAGAAGATCTTAGTTCAAAATATTGTAGCAAATTATCTTAGAAAAAAATAAATAATAATAAAAAAGGAGTAAAACTAATGGGTTTTAGTGTTGCCCTTTTTACAAATGAGCTTCTATTTACTTTGTAGGGCTATAAGTAAGGCAAAACAAAGTAGATTGGAAAATAAAATGATATAGACATATATAGGAGAGAGTTAAGAAGAGGTTTTAGAAAAACTTATCACAAAAATCTTGAAATAGATACCCGGAAAGGACCGGTTATGAGTTAGGGTCAAAATCAGACCCCGAGGCACAAAACCGCATGCCTATGGCAGATCCAGGAGGCTTTTATAAATTGAAGATTGGAATTAGAGAGTAGACTTGAAGGATTTTGTATAGAAAGTGGTTTTGAGTGATTTGGAGAAAAAATGACTTTGTAATAGCTTTGCAAAGTCAGGGTTGTTTTTGGCAACTTGGGATTTTGTGAAATAAAATAGGGTTGATGTTTTAGGCAATTTCAGAATTTTTGTAGCAAATCTATAGCTGGAAATTTGTGGATTTTTGGGTATTGTTGTTGTTAATGTGTGCTATGAATTTGAGCTGAATCTAATAGTTTAGTTGTACGTAATTGAGGTTTAAGTGGGTCAAGGTCTCAGAAATTAAGTTTTGAGGGTCAGTTAGGGTTTTTAAGATCTTGAGCAATCTGCCAATTGGATTGGAGTAATTTTTATATGTGTGGATAATAGACTTGTTTTCCTTTACACATAAGTAATTTAAGACTGATTGAACGGTGAAAAAGGGAGAAATCAGCACTAGAAGATCAGTATCAAGGTTGGAGAAGGAGGCCAACCAACACCTGAGAAGTTTTTGGGATTTTTCTTCCATTTGATAAGTTCGATTTCCTTCAAATTTGTTGTGCTTGTTGTTGACTAAGAGTTTGAAAGGTATACAAAGTTTTAAGTAAGATCAACGATCTAATCAGCAGATATTGAGGTTCTAATTTTCCCTAGCGTTGATTTGAATTGGTTAGAATTTGGTTTAAGATTTGATTAGGGTTTGGTTTAGGGTTTAGGATTTGCTTAGGATTTGATTTAGGATTTAGGGTTTGACTTAAGGTTTTATTAGAATTTGATCAAGATTGACCAAGGTTTGACTTAGGGTTTGACTTAGGATTTGATTTAGGTTTTGACCAGGGATTGACTTAGGATTTGACTTAGGGTTGGACTAGGGTTTGACTAGGGTTTGACTCAGGATTTGAACAAGATTTGACTTAGGATTTGATTAGGGTTTGACTAGGATTTGGCCAGGGTTTGACTTAGGATTTGACTTAGATTTTGATCAGGGTTTGACTTAGGGTTTGATTTAAGTTTTGACTAGGATTTAATTTAGGATTTGATTTAGGATTTTAAGATTCTATTTTTAGTATTTTCTAAATTTAGTATTTTATATATTATTTTCTATTATGATTAATGTATGATTCATTTACTCTTCTTTTGTAATTGCTTAAAGATTGGATCAAAGTTTGATTAGTATTGTTAAGATTTAATAGAAGTTGTTTAGGATTCTATTAGAGTTGTTCGGATCTTGTTGTTGTGTATTTCCTTTTTGTCTTCCACAGCCAGATGCTCGGAGCATTTTCGAGTAAAATTGCATATATTACGACAGCGGCTCAGAGATATTTGCCCATTAGTGCGAAGAGGTATCAGAAGTTGGCAGTTTGAAGTTGTTTAGGGATTTTACTATACCTAGAGATCTATCAGTCAAAAAAAGATGAAAATTGGCACAATGTTAAAGAACGCAAAGACTAATCTATACACCAAGTTTGAGGTAGAGTTGATGGTTAGAGAAGGAGAAGTTGTTGCTAGCATATTTGCATCAAACTTTGAGTAAGAGGCTAAGAGACATCAATGCGGAATTTTGGCATTATCTTACAATCTGTAAGTTGAATTGGGCTGAAATTTTTTGAGCATATAGATGACTTATAGTGGTATTTGTATGAAATTTTTTGTATCAAGTAGACAATTAAATTAGGAGTTATAGCTTGTTGAACCTCACTAATTAGGATTAAGACTTGTGAGGAAAATCTAAGTTGCCTTATTATAAAGGTAACAAAGCAATTAGAGTTATGTGTGGTTGAGATTACTAAGAAGAGTGTTTCTGAGCACTTTGTAGTAGATTTAAACTCTTTTGCATTGAAATTTGGATTGTATTTTTCTTATATAGAGTGAAATTTATTAGGATTTCTTGCATTTTTATAAATCCAATCTTACATTCCATAGCCAAGTGTCGAGTGCATTCCCAAACCAAACAACACGTTGTCATGTTGTAACACGTTTATATAGTAAAAAATATGAATAAGGATAAATTCTACTTAATACTTAGTTATCTTGGATTATTAGAAACTTAAGGTACTTAAAAAAAGATTTATAGAAGCCTCTTAGATTAATTCTTGCTCTAATAGCTAAAAGATAAAAATTAGTTATTAAAATTTTCTTCTAGGTTGTAGAAACTAATTCACGGCTTTTAAAAAAGCCATAAGTTAATAAAAATAGGATAAGAGAAATAAAAAATTAATACGATAGATACTAAGGTTAAGTTGAGGATAGGATTAAGTTTAAAAACCCTTAAATTAAGTTAGATCAATATCCGGGGGGTGACCGGATATGAGATAGGATCAAAATCAGACCTTGAGCCACGTAAATGACCACCGAAAGTAGGTGTTCAAACCATTTAAAGATTGGCAACTAGGATTAGATAGCCAACTTAAAGAAGGTTCTAGGGGCATTTAGCTTGTTACCATAGGATTTTGGAAGACTTAACAATTGCTATTCAAAGTTAAGGTTTGTATTGGTGTTTTGGATTTCATATAAGACAATGATGGCTTGCATTGTTAAGCGATTCATACAATTTGTATAGCATCTATAGTTCAAAATTTGATATTGTTTGGATTGTTGGGTGTGCTAAGTGTATACAAATATTTGTATTAATCTAATGATGCAATCAGGAGATATTTGAGCTTCGATACAAAGGATTGTCGGAAGTTGGCAGTTTAGGGTTGGATAGGGTTTTTGTAATAACTACAGATCCACCAATTAGATCAATGTAAACTTTGATATAGTAATAGAAGACTTATAGTTTGAGCTACATACCAAGTTTGAGCTGAAGTTAACAGTTGAAGAAGGAGAAATCACCACTAGAATTTTTGCATCAATTTTCTAGTTGGTGGCCGAGTGTCATTAGTGTAGTTTTTGGGCAATTTCTCGCAATTTGTAAGTTAGGTTGGGCTGAATATTTTTGAGCATGTACAAGGCTTATACCAACATTTATGTGAAAAAATTCACACTAAGTGGACGATTGGATTAAAAGTTATAGCTTGTCAAAGTTCACTAATTAGGATTAGGGCTTATAAACAAAAATAAAAAATTATTTAATTATAAAAGAAACAAGGAAATTGGGATATATGTATGGTTGATGTTAGTAAGAGGAATATTTTTAAATACTTTTGAATTGAACTTTGAATTATATTCTTCATATATGGGTAAAATATATTAGGAATTCTTTAGTATTTGCAAACACAATTTTACCTTCTACAACCAAGTGCCCGGTGCATTCCCGAATAAGACAATACGTAATACGACAATGTAATATGACAATAGTCCCTATTATAGCTAGGCAAATTCATTTTCTAACATATTATCTTCTTTGACAACTGTACTCATCATCTTGTGGTTGTGTCATTTTGTGTTGTCATATTACATGTTGTCTTGTTTGGGAATACAGGGGGTACTTAGCTGTCGAAGATAAAGTTGTATTTGCAAATAATCAAGAAATCTTAATAAGTTTCACCTAGATATGAAGAATATGATTCAAATTTCAATTCAAAAGTACTTAAAAAAACTCGTCTTACTAACATCAACCATACATATATCCCAATTGCCTCGTTTCTTTTATAATTAAGCAATTTTTATTTTTCTTTGCAAGCCTTAATCCTAATTAGTGAACTTTGACAAGCTATAACTTTTAATCCAATCGTCTACTTAGTGTAAAATTTTGCACACAAATTTTGGTATAAGCCTTCTACATGCTTAAAAAAATTCAGTCCAATCCAACTTACAAATTGCGAGAAATTGTCCAAAAACTGCACTGATGACACTCGGCCACCAACTTGAAAATTGATACAAAAATTCCAGTGGTGATTTCTCCTTCTTTAACTATTAACTTCAACTCAAACTTGGTTTATAGCTTGATCTCTAAGTCTTCTATCACCATGCCAAAATTTACATTGATCCAATTGGTTGATCTTTAGTTATCACAAAAACGCTACCCAACCCTAAACTACCAACTTCCGACAATTCTTTGTATCAAAGCCCAAATATCTCTTGATTGCATTATTAGATTATTACAAACTTTTGTGCACACTTAGCACACCCAACAATCTAAATAATATCAAAATTTGAACTGTAGATGCTACACAAATTGCATGAATTAGTCAAGAATGCAATCTATCATTGTCTTATATAAAATCCAAAATACCAATACAAACATTGATTTTGAACAATGATTGCAAAGTCATCCAAAATCTTATGGCAACAAATTTAACGTCTTTGGAAGAAGCTTTGAGCTAGCTATCCAATTCTAATCACCAATCTCCAAAATCTCTTGTACTTTGCCCTAGGTTGTTGTTTTTGTGGCTAGAGGTCTGATCTCGACCTTGTTCCACAAACGGCCAACCCTTGGGTATCAATCTAATCTATCCTAGGGATTTTATAGCCCAATCCTATCTTCAATTTAATCCTAGTATCAATCATGCTAATAATTTATCTTTTTTATTATATTTTTATTATTTTATGGCCTTTCTAAGGCAATAAAAGAATTACTACAACCTAGAAGATAAAATCACTAACTAATTCTTATCTACTAGCTATTAAGTGAAGAAAATAAACTAAGAGGCTTTTATAAAAATCTTATTAAAATATGTTGAATTCTTGTTGAATTAAGATAATAGAATATTAATTAAAAAATCATTTTTAGTTATAATTTCACCATATAATCATATTACAACATGACAGTGTCCATTTGCATGTCTTCTATTTCTAAAGGTACGTATTGAGAAGACGTTGATGGTGCCATTATATTGTAGTAATATTGGGGCTTCTTTGTGCGGCTCTCCAATCAAAATTTAAAAAGCCAATTGTCATATTTCACAGCAAAATCAATTGCTTAACCAAATGTTTGAGGATCTGATAAGTTGAGCATCAATTTCTTTATCTTATATTATAATCTAGAGAGAAATTGCCTAATAAGCGCAGTATCATCGCACTTGGTGTCAATTGCTAATTGTCAAAATTGTGAAGTATATGATGTCACTAATCAATTGCCTTGTTGCAAGATATGGATCTTGTTAGTTGCAACATGAATTACATCATGTTCTCCATATATAGATCAAAACTTTATAAAAAATACCTCTAAATTATCTAATACTAAATCACGTCATTCAAGAAAAAATAAAAACCATGATAAAGCAAAATTTGACAGTAGTATTTCAATAAATCTGACTTGTGATTTTGGATTGGATAACTTTGGAGTTGAAGTTCAATCACTAGTTGTATTTGTTTGATGAATCCTCAAAACTTAAATCTAGTGCCATCAAACTTCTCTAACAAACTAATCTTTAGTTCTTTGATGCTTAAATGATGTTCAATTGTAGGTGAAGTGGTATGGCTTGAAGCAGCTCGAATCATCTCTATATCTTCACTTCCTACTAATCTTGTTGCTCCTTGTGATGGTGTATTGAGTTGATGTATTGCAAGCATTAATTCTTTCATTTGTTCTTACATTTGTGCCATTACACTTTTCATTTCAACAAGCTCTACCATGATACCATAATAAAAAAGGAAAAAATATCTATTCTCATTATAAAATAAAATATTTAAGAAAAAAGAATTTTTTTTTAGAAACAATATTAGTTTAGAAGTAGATAATCTATAACTTCTAATATGCTTATGTTTTATCAAGAAAAAAGGGTAATCCTCTCTTAATCAAGAAGAGACAAAGCTATGATATTATAACTTTACTCTTGTCAATCTGTCAAAGATACAAACTAAAACAGATGCATAAGTTAATAAAAAACTATATCAAAAGAAAATAACAAGATAGAAATAAAGAAGTATATATATTCAAGAAGAAACTGGAATGGCTATTGCCAAAGACTAGAAAATATATGAGACTCTTGAACTAGACTAGAAGTAAGAAAGGAGTTGACAAGAATGAAGAAGGCTTCACTCTTGTTTCTATTTATACTATCTATCTAAGAGCTATATGGTAGTATTCTATAGGACCTCCTACACGTGTCTAATTTGCAAGACACGTGTCAAATTTGCACGATAAGTTTTTCACATGTATGTCATATGTTTGGCTTGTTCCACAAGCTACCAATATGTGCAACACATGGCTAGCTTGTTCCACAAGCTATCAATATATGCGACACGTGGCTAGCTTGTTGACCAAGTTTCTAACCTACCAATCACCTATAGATATGTATAAAGGTGATTTCGTGTCTATGAAGCTTTTAGGAAGCTTTGCTATCAGATATTATCAAATCAATTTATTTTACCTATTTCTATTGATCTAAATTAATTAGATAATTATTGGAGTAAATCTTATATTTTGACAACAATCTAATTTGCATCAAAGAAGGAGATAAATAAAAGACTATTTTTTGAACAAAGTATGGATACTTTAAATATAATATTATGTCTTTTAGACTCACAAATATACCAATTGCTTTTCAATATTTTATAAATGATATATTTTTATAAATTTTTAAATAATTTTATTATTTATTACTTAGATGATATTTTAATCTATTCTAAGAATATAAAAGAGTATGAGTTACATGTTTGTCATGTGTTACAAAAATTTAGAGATACAAGATTATATGCCAAGTTGAAAAAGTATATATTTCACACTATTTAAATTGACTTTTTAAGATACATCATTTTGAATGATTGTCTCATAATAGATCTTAAGAAAATCTAGACAATCTTAGATTAGAAGATTTCAAAAATAATAAAAAATAAAAAATATATTTTAAAATTTACTAATTATTATTGAATCTTTATTAAGAATTTTTTTCAAATTACAATTTCACTAACATGCTTAATTTGTAAGGACAAACTTAAGTGGAGTAAGGAAGTAAAAGCATTGTTTGAAGTTTTGAAGATAATTTTTACTTTTGTACCAATCTTATATCGCATCAACTTTTTCAAGGCATTTTTTTATGAAAACAAAAGCATCAAACTTTGCTTTGGGCGTGATATTGTCACAAATGGAAGCAGATGATAAATTCCATCCAGTAGCTTTTTATTTTAAAAAATATTCAATAATAGAGATCAATTATAAAATCTATGATAAATAACTTTTTACGATTGTAGATTTTGTTAAAGAATGGCGTCACTATCTAAAAGGTGCTTCTAGTCTATTTATCCATGTATATAGATTACAAGAACCTTGAGTATTTCAAATTAATATGCATGTTGAATCGTCATTAGGCTAGTTGGAGCATGTCTTTGTCAAGATTCAAGTTCATTATCATTTATCGGATAAGAAAATAATAAGGTCTATTTGATGTCCTTTCTAGACGTTTTTATCTTGTACCAAAAAAAAAAGATGTAGCTTTTGATTAACAAAGAACAATCCTCTTGAAATTAGAAAAATTTCATCTTCAAGCAATAAAATTAATATTGATTGTTGATTCAATTTTTATCAAGCAAGTCCAATTAAATATGTCCTGAGACCCTTTTGTTCATGATATTAAAAATAAATCTTCTAAATCTCATGATACTTTAAAGTTTGAAATTAAAAATAATCTATTTTATTTTGAAGAATGTTTATATATTCAAAAAGATGAAGCATGACTACATGCTCTTAAAGCTCATCACAACTTTCTTACAAAAAGATATTTTGGATATAATAAGACTTTGGAGCTAATATCAAGAGATTTTTAATGGCCTCATATATGAAAGGTAGTTAAAGAGTTTGAACAATTATATAATATTTGTTCAAGATCAAAAATTCCTTTTTATCAATCTTACAAACTTTTTCAACCATTATCTATACTAAAACAACCTTAGTCTTTTATTTTTATAGATTTTATTATGGATCTTATAAATTCAAGTTCATATGATTCTATATTTGTGATTGTAGATTGTTTCACTAAGATGGCACATTTTATACTATGTACAAAATTTATCACAAGTGAAGAAATAATTAAACTCTTCTTTGACAAAATCTATCACTATCATGAATTATCAAGGGATATTATATCAAATAGATGGACACAATTTGTATTAAGATTTTGGAAAATCCTTTTCAAAATATTGAAGATGGACACAAAATTATCTTCAGCTTTCTACCTTCAAATTGATGGATAAACAGAACAAATAAATCAAGTTTTTGAGCAATATTTGAGGTGTACCATCAACTATCATTAAGATAATTGGACAATTTTTTTTCTATTGGCAAAGTTTGGTTATAAAAATTTGATATACTTTTCTATTCAACAAATTCCATTCTTTATCAATTATGGTTATCATCCACAACTTGATGCTTTTGACTTCTCAAAAGTTGATAATCCTACAGCAGAAGATTTGACAAATTGGTTGTCAAAGCTATATATAACAATAAAGGCACAATTAAAAGAAGCTCAAGAATGAAAAAAGATCAATACAAATGTCTGTTGTAAGAAACAACCTCAATTCTATGTGGGTGATAAGGTATGGTTATTTTATTGTAATATAAAGATTATTTGTTTTTGTGACAAGTTGGATTATTATAGGCTTCAACCATTTTCAATTTGTAAATAGATCAATCAAGTTGCTTATTAATTATATCTATTGGAATTTATGAAGATCCATCTTGTATTTCATATGTCACTATTTAAATCATGTAAGACTTGAGATATACAATGAAGAAGACAAATGCCACTATTTTTTATAGAAGTAGATAATAATGAAAAATTTGAGGTAGAAGAGGTCTTAGATTTGAGGCAACGTCAAAATAAATTAAAATATCTTGTACATTAATATAGATACAATATTAGTGAATGTATATAGCAGCCATCCAAAAATCTAATAAATACATCAATAAAAGTTAATATGTATTGATGACATCCATCAAAACTAAGATAAAGAGTCAAAAAAATCTTTGCTATAAAATAAAGCAAGTTCAATAGAGATTTTATTCTATCTTGTATCATTATTTGCTATTTTCTTGAAATTTTTAGTGCCAAAGAAATGAAAAATCAACAATGAGTAAATTTAGCTTAAGAACTATTGTTTAGTGACGTATTGGACAAGATATTATAATTATTACAACCTTCAAGATGATGGAACAAAAATGAAGATCCTCAAGAACAATATATTCTTCTTTACATTAATAACAAAATATAATGCATTTGATATCACAACTTTGAAAGAGACTTATAGAGTTTGGTAATACTTTTAGAGGTAGGTACTCCTAATGGTGTTCCAAATGTTTTCTTTGAAGAAAGTTATGAAGGCTTCAACAATGATCAAATATCAAGGTGGTCCTCTCGCCCTAGTATGAAACAATATTGATAGCTGAGAAGACCTATCAATTACTTTCAAAGGGAACAAAGATCAAAGTATGTGATAAATATAATTTGATGCATCTTGGACTTTTTCAATATGTAATCACTGCTCTTTATAGAATTCATCCTTAAAAGAGGGGATAATATCATGAACATAAGATTTATTCCAATAATTATCTAATTAATATAGATAGATAGAAATAGATAAAAATAATTAATATAAATAAGTAAAAATAGATTAATTTTATAATATCTTATAGAAAAGCTTCCTAGAAGCTTTATAGATACGATTTCATCTTCAAACATATCTATAGATGATTAATAGATTAGAAACTTGGCCAACAAGTTAGCCACAAATGCACATGTTGGTAGCTTAGAAAACAAGCTAAGTATATGATGCATATATAAAAAACTTGTCTTGCAAGTTTAACATGTGTCTTACAAGTTTAACATATGTCTTGCAAATTAGACACGTGTTGGAGGTCCTATAAAATGTCACCACATATTTTTTAGATAAATAATATATATAAAAATAAAACTGAAGTCTTCTTCATTCTTTTCAATTCCTTTTTTGTTTTTAGTCTAGTTCAAGAGTCTTTATATTTTCTATTCTTTGGCAATATCCATTCCAATTTCTTCTTGAATATATACTTTCTTATTTTTATTTATTTTTCATTTTCTTTTGACATAGATTTCACTAATTTATGCATCTTTTTTAGTTCGTGTCTTTGATACACTAACAATTTTACAAGAATAAAGAAGAAGAACAACAACAAGACCATATAGCAACTCCAATCAAAACTTTAATCAAACCAACTACTTCCAATTCCAAGGAAATTATTAGAGTAGAGATTTTCAAAGAGGATAAGAAAGAAGCTTTGGTTGGTCTCAATTTCTATTTTCAACTTTTTAATTGCATTCTTCTATATAACACCATAATTATAATAAGTGGGATCACCTTACTTATAATTATAGAATTTTAAAATTAAAATATTGATCTAATAATAGAAATTTATTTTTTATAATTAAAATTTAATATTTTAAAATTACACTATTAGAATAATATATGGATAGTGATGCATTTAAATATATAATTGGTGATTACTAGAGTTTTGATAGCTATCAATTTAACAATATCTGCTTAGGAGGTATGAATTGCAGAAGGGAAAATTCATGGAGTCCAAGACTCTAACACCTCTACTATTAAAATGGAATCTGAAAAAAATAAAACTCTCAAATATTAAATATGTCCATAATTTCACTAAAAATCTCATTTCAGTTGACACAATTTCAAACATTGGCAATGTTGTAGTCTTTATTAGTAGTTATTGCTATATATTGAATAAAAATGATCTTAGCATCCTTGCTATGGAAAAAAAAGATCCAATCAATAGCTTATATAGACTATAAAGCCATTATGAAATAAATTTTATTAAAAAAGAAGATAAAATAACTCTTTGACATAGATGCTTTAGTCATTTTAGTTATTTTGGCTTGGGCATTTTTGCCAATTACCTCATCAATCAAAGTCCAACTTGTGCAAATTAAAGTGCCATATTTGAACAATTGTATTCAAGTAAAGTCCTAGATGGTATTCATTTGAGGATTTTTAGATGTTATGCCTATTTGTATGTTCTAAAGAATATAAGAAGAAGTTTGACCGCAAGACTTAGAAGTGTCTATTCTTTGGATATAACAAGAAAAATAAAGTATACCAAATTTATGATCCTATGAAATAAAAAGTGATACTTAGTAGAGATATCATATGTGATGACAACAAGATTGGATATCAATATTTCATAGATAATCAAATGTTGTATAAAGACCTTTTTTTCATAGATTGCTTGATATTATTAGAAGAACTTTATAACTTATAGCAAAAAGATTTTGAACTTATATTAAAAAGAATATCAACAAATGAGAATTCTAACTTATTGAATAATAATATAGAAACTGACTAATATACATAGATTGACCTATAAAGTCCATCATCAAACTCATAGTCCAGTCTATAAAAAGTTAGCTAGTCAATTTCATCACCAAGTTTGAAAAATTCACTTTCTACTACTGAAAGTGTTAGATATGCTCCATGATATTATTCTACACGTCAACGAGCACCATTAAGTAAGTTCAAAGACTTTTTGGCATTTGCTTTTGAAATTCTAGAAGAGTCATTAACTTTTAGTGAAGTATACTTATAGAAAGATTTGAGGGCAACAATAAATAAAGAAACAAATTCTTTGAAATGCAATCATATATTTTGAAACTAGTAGACAAACCAAGTGATAATCTAAAAATCATAGAAAAGTAGATATTCAAAACTAAAAGGGGGCCAAATGGAAAGGTAATCAAACTAAATACAAAACTTGTATTTAGAGGATTCCAATAGACCACAAGAATTGATTATTTAGACTAAAAGAGCTGATTATTTAGACCAAAGAAATTCATTATTTAGACATATTTACATCTATTGTTTGTTGGTCAACAATTAGAGCTATTTTAGCATTGGCATCCAAAAGACTTTAGAAACTCTGATACATGGAGGTGATAATTGCCTTCTTAAATGGTCTAATTATTGAAGACATCTATATGGAAGTACCAAAGGGATTTGAAGGATAGAGGGATCCTACAAAAGTTGTGAAACTAAACAGAGCACTTTAAGGGCTTAAGCAGGAGTCTAAGAATTGAGGATTGAGTATTAATCTCTATATAGATTAATTATCCAATATGAGTTCTGTTTTCCTTCACTATGTCTGATGATGAGAAACTACAAGCTCACCATCAGGAAGAGTTTTTTAACATCAATCATCCACAAACTGTGAAACTGTTTTTGTCCTGCCACAGTACATGCGGCTGTTGTTCACATTATAAACTTAGTTGTCAGTCTCATGCCATGACGCCATTGTCAGGCTCTGCATGTGATAATTCACCCAGACATGGTGGAATTGGGAGCCAGATTACTGCAAGCGAAGTCACACTTCCATGGACCTGCGCAACTGACCATTTGTGTAGGATACTCACTCAACACTAGTATTCTAGCTTGGAGATTGTATGGCAGGCCTGAGTCAGCGCAGTATGTGGTACCGACTCTTCGGCGTTTTCGATGACCTGTTCAGTCATCGGCTAGCTGGGTCCCAGGGGTTAATTGCCTGCAATCATGTGGATTTAGTTATCAATTGTGCGATTTCAAACCCTCAAAGACACACAAAAAACAAAATAACAAAACAAAACAAAACAAAACAGTTCCTCACTTTGCTCTACTGGCACCTGACTCCGCATAAGCCTTTGTGAAGTTTTCTACTACCTTTTCTTTTAATTGAAGAATTGTTCAACGTCGGCGTAGACGGAAAAGGATTTCTCTACTACAACTCAAGCAGAATTTCTTGGCCGATGAGAAACGGCAGTCGGGTCTACCTAGCTCTTCGGACCAATCATGTTTATTCTAGAAGAACTTCTCATAATCCAGGTCAATCGCTAATGTGGTCTCATGAGCTGGTGCTTGACAGGATAGCATCATATATCAGGAAACCCTTCTGACCCAGTCACGCTTCTTTCGTTTACCATTTGTGATTTCAATTGCAACAGCAGAAGAACTGGAGATCAGCGCATTGAGTTGTCAGATACACGAATTTTCTGCAGCGACCATTATTCTTCAAAGTGGTCCATAGTTTACAAGGAACTCTATGAACTTCCGGGCGATGAAGATTGGTGACGAGGAAATCTAGGGGCAGTGCTCTTGAGATTGACACCTCAACCCAATGCAGCTGAAAAGAAGAAACCCCACCTTTAATAGTGAAGGCCTAGCTTTACAGATTGTCAGTTTCTACAGTTCACGTCCTTCCAAAAGCATGCATTATGGCAATCAGCATGGGTTTTTTCTTACGGAACTGACCATTGTAAGTGTACCCGTCTATTGATTGTCGTACTACGAGCACTTTTGGTAACTTATAGAAGTGTGCACACTTTGGTGGCAGTTTCATCAGGTGAAATAAAGTCGTTACCTACGGTTGTAAGTAGCTATTTATTTCGTCCACACACACACACACACACATTATTTAAGTATTTGTAAGCGGATTTGTTGAGTATGAGATAGGTGATTCGAATTTCATAAGAGCAAGTTTGCCGCATATCTGCTGAATTGTTAAAAAGTGATTGCCATCTGACAATCTTGTCACCACTTACTGCTCCACCAAAACGGTTGTGACCTCAAAAACCTGGCGATTAGACATGATTTTGTCGACTAGTTCTAGTTTGATCCCTTGAAAGACTCAACAGGGAAGACATAGACCAGATGATGAAAAGGCTCTCAGAAAACAGCCACACTTATGGCTCAAAGTCGATCACACAATGTGGGTGTACTAATACAGTAGAACATATCATAACCGTTTCGCTCACCTTCCAACTGTGTCATCATTCTTTCCCTTTTTTAAGCACTGTAGCTATAAAATACATGGTTTGAAAGACTCGTTCTTCCTGTTGAATAAATCACTCTTATCTTTGTGTTACATATACACATCTTGCAACTACAACTGTAACAAAACCAAGGAACATATTGAAATGGACACTTGCATCAAAAACTCCTGCGTTTTTCTCACCTTCAACCGCAAAATGCAAGAAAAGAATTGTGAAGTGTGGCTATAATGTGTGGGGAAGGTCGATGCTGACATGATCTGGCTACTACCCCAACGAAGAATTGCGGTGAAGATGATGCTTAGAACAACTTCGCCAGCAGCGCACAAGCTCAAAAATTCGATGAAGCCATCGCAGAGCTTTATTTTAAACTCTGGGGTCAGAGTTAACCCCAGAAAAATGTTCTTATTGAGAAGAATACGTCGTCTATCTCTTGATAATGCACAACCGCGCCAGCCTCACTCTGTAGAAAGAGGGGAAAATAATACTAAGAACAGGAGAGGCAGCTTCTGGACAATGACTTTGATTCCGCCATATTAGATTACATATTACTCACTTCGTCTGTGTATTCTGATTCAGCCTTAAAAACAATGTAGAATTTCAGGTTGCATATTGAGATTATCCTAGAGCTGCATTGCCACCAAGCAGAATATATCTTTCAAATAAATCTTCTCGAATTAGCAATCTTGTAATATATCTTTGTTGCCTCAATGCCGCATTGAAAATCCTTTAAGAAATGTATAGAAACAGGAACTGTTGCCTTGCACCATTGGTGAGAAGTTGGAGGGAGGTTTGAGTCAGGGTTTTAGAATCTCGGAAGGCTATCCAGATTGGAAACAATCACGAACAGGAATGCAAAGTATTTGAGGGACTGAGATTATGGGTATGAAACTTACGAGGCGGGAGGCTGTGCAGATTATTGCCGCTCCACGAGCGCGATGAAGCTGTCCTGGAAGGACCACTTTTTCTTCACCGCTTTGTGGCACGGATTGATTGCTGGGGTGTCTTCAAACAATGAGTGGTAGCCGATCACAATCTCCTTGCGCTGCCTCCCGCGCACCATGATGTCGTAGAAACTGAGCTCCTCCTCTTGGTCAAAGTACACTTCCGCTGGTCGCATGACCATCTCGTTTCCCTGCTCGGCGAAAAGCTCGTCTAAAACGCCCCCGATGCGCTTGTCCTCCGCCACCATCGCCAATGCCATGGTCACCATCTCGTTGGAGATTTCTATCTCCTGGGAATCATGGGATCCCGCTTGGCCAAGCGTTTGTTTCGTTTGCGCTTTCAGCACCTCGCTGACGATGATCGATTGCGCGGAGTTGTGCTGGAGTTCATCGATCCAGGAGCTCTTGCTGTTCCCCGCCGGCAGCATTTGCACCGCTCTCGCCTCCCTGTATGGCATCCGGCTCGCTTGAATGCTCTTGATCAGGAGAAGCGCGGACAACGGCTCCTCCTCAGCGTTGAAGGAGGTTCCTCCGTCTGCCACGAGCAGAATTGAGTCGAATGTCTCCAGTGGCAAGGCTTCTAAATCCTTCTTTCGTGTTGCTTTGCCCGTATAGTGGCTTAATTTCACATTCTCGAGGTCCGCGATTACAATGCCCTTCTCCTTGAATCGATTCTCCCGGTCCTCCTGCGGCTCCTCGCTGAAAATCCAAAGCTCCGAGCCTCGCCCTAACACATGGTCTAGAATGGATACCATGTCGTCGATGTCGGACTGCCATCCGCAGAACAAAATCTTCTTCACTGGCTTCGCTTGCTCGACTTCTATGGGCGAGCGGAGTGGGCATACTTGGGCTACTGAGACCGAAGTGGATGGAGTGTAGGAGTCGTGGTCTGCTGCGATGACGAGCACCTCGTCACCTTCTCCAAGGATGTACTCGTCGTCAGGGTTGAGCACGATCTTGCCGCGCCGGGAGGCCACCTTGACTCCGCATGGAATGGCGTCTGGGAAGCTAATGAGCGCGTCGGCAAAGCGCATCCCGTCCAGCTCCGGCCACCGCTGGATGTAAAACTCCGCCTTCTCGGACCCTAAAATGTCTTGCCAGACTTGTGCGAGGCCCAGTTGACGAGCACATTGCACCATGAGACGGGTAATCACGTCCTTGGCCACCACGGTCTCCACTAATTCACGGCCTGCTTGCTTAATCCAGGGCTCATTCTCAACATCGTGGACCTCGACGACAATGTGGCCTCTAAAATGGGCTGTGTCCACTACCTTGAGTATTTTTCTGACGATGATAACCGCGAGCTCGTCGCTCTCCTCGGCGTCTTGGCTCTCAGCAAGGATGATCACAGCTTGGGCCGTGTCAATTGAGGCCTTGCGGAGGATTTGTGTGTCAAGACGGCTGCCGCATATGAGCTCGAGGCTCGTGCCGACCAAGTCGTCGTTGTGGCGCTTGATTTCGACCTGCATTTGCTCTATCTCCATGGCCGCAACTACTGTGATCTGCCCTCCGTGCTCATTGTGGTTGTGAGCTACTAGCTGCCTCAGCAGAGAAGGGATTTTGTTGCTCCATCCGAGAATGACCGTATGGCGGTCGCCCTTAGGCTCGCCTCCTTCGAGATTCGCAACGTCTGAATCAGCAGACATTTCTGGACCCCCTTGTGAATGTTTTTAAAAAACTGTCCTACTAGGCAACAAATAAAATTACTAGTGATGAAGCTCCTAGCAGGTTAGATCAGCAGCTCGCTTGCAGATCAGTGCTCGACCCTGATTCCTGCATATAAATCCTCCAAGCAATCACTCTACACAAGAACCCAAGTGCAGCTCGCTTCGAAATCGATTGCACTCTACAAATCCTCCCAAATTGTGCCTACTTTGTCAGATCTGACCACTCCAGCGACTTGTTCCGTAGTACATATTCCTACCCCTTTCAGTTGCCGTTCGAAAGTCACTCTCCGTGACCGCTCGTCGTCCGCATATGCACCACCAAGTCTCAACACAACAGCTCAGTGCCAAGATATCTCTCGCTCTCACCCTCCCACGCGAGCCCACACACACACACACACACACACACACATCAAACTCACCTTCCCAACACTCCAAGTACCAACCTCTGAATCATTCAATCATTCCGCTCCTGACCAACAGCCTAGACCAGAACAGGACGCCGACTCCAGGAAAAGTGACAAACCCCACTAGAAAACTGGACCCGAATCTTTTCCCCAAGTGGAGGCGACCTACCCTGGTAAGGTACCGAGTCGACGCTGCTGTGTCGACCAACTGAATCCTCACCTGCAATGAATTCCGGACTCATCCTCTTCAATCCCCTACACACAGACCTTCTAGACTTCAATGCACCCGGCCCTGCAGGGCACGAGAGTGTACAGTGCGGAACCCATCGCAATCCGCAAAAAAACAGCTGGAAACTGCTCACTGATCCAAGTCAACGGGGGCCGCATTCAAGCCACGAGGTTCCAGTGGGGTGGGGGGGATGGATGCCCGTGGGGTCCCATCGATCCTGCTGCTGCTGCCTCCTCTCCCTCCTCCTCCTCTTCCTCCTCCTCCTCTTCCTCCTCCTCGTAATTGTTGTTGTTGTTGTTGTTGATACCGTTCTCCTCCGTTGTGGACCCTGCGTTCTCAGCCCCCACTAGCCTTCTCAATCCAGCTTCTTCACCGTGTCTGTCAGCCTTTCTTGCGTTGTAGAATCACGACCTGCGCTTGCTTGCTTGTGGAGGTCGCCGCGAGCAGCGATTTCTCCGAGTCTGAATTATTAGCGTTGCAAAGGGCGGATCTGTTACTATCGGGTTTTGCGACGCTGGCTACCGACAATTCTGATGGCTTTGGGGAGGCACGCTTTCACTGTGCATTAGATATTTAATTTTTTGTATTTTTGTATATATATATATATATATATAACTTTTTTGTGTTGACTTTTTCAGACGAGGCGTCGTAACGTGCGTGAGAAAGTTGTTTAGAAAATATTCTACATAAATAGCTAAGCATGCAATATGTACAGTAAAGTATAGTACAGTACAGTACAGTACAGTGATTGTGAGTAAAGTATGTGTATTTTCTTTTGTGACATGACAAAGTCGGTTTTTTGAAGGATTTTGAGTTTTAAATTTTTAAAATTTTTAAAATAAATGCAACTCATTGGTTGGTGGCTTTTGGTATCTTGATTTTAGGAAATTCTAAAGTGTCAAAAGGGGATGTCAATGATGGACCAATCTATTCAAAGGGAATTGGATCAAGAGATACTATTTAGAATATACTATTTAAAATAATATATTATTTGGAATAATCCATTTAGATCCATATACTTAGGATAACATATTATTTAGAAAGATTAGCTTAAATCGATTTTTTTCTTATTTGATGCTCCCAATTAATCATTTTCTTAAACTTGATTTTTTTTTTGAAATATGGATCAAATCTCACTTGTTAAATAATATTATTTTTTAAGAGACTTATTTATCAATTATGATTATTCAAGTAGGCCTAAAAAATTTAATCATTCTATATTTTTAAAGTAGTATATTATATTAGGTATTTAAATTATTTTTTCTTTTCCCTATTTGTAAGATCAATTAAAAATATCAGTTTAATATATATATATATATATATATATATATATATTATATTACTGAATATATTTTATACATACAAAATATATATTTTGGTATTATACTCAAAACATCCATGATGTTTTGAATACATAAAATTATGCTCAAATTTTTAAGTTTTATTTTTACATTTTTATACTGTAATATCATTTAATATTTTGTATATTTTTAAAGAATACATTGTAATACCATTTAAATAAATAAAATTTTAATGTGATACTAATGACCTGAAAAGTCTTGGTGGTTTGGAATGTAAGATTATATGGTTCAGATTTTCTTAAGTTTAGAATCCTAAAAAATACTTCATGTGGAGATGTGAATAAGAATTTTGGATTATCAAATGGGTGGTAACAAGAGGACATTAAAATTAATAGGAGTATTAAAAGTACAAATTAGTGGTTTAATTATGAACAAATTATTTTATGTTAAGAAGACCAAAACTTTTACTGAGAAATTAGAATATAATCTAAAAATCTAATGGTTATTGCAAGATTACAATAAAATCAAATAAGCCATTATATATATATATATATATATATATATAACACATAAGACAAGAATTGATAAAATTGAAAGCAAACTTGGTCTTCTATCTCTATATACATTATTAGAGAATTTAAAAGTTTTTTATCCAAAATTTTGATATCTTGCTATCTATAAATTATAGTAATTTAGTTGTATTGATAGTTTTTTTGTTGCCTTTATTTCTTTTTAATAAAAATATTTTTATTAAAAATAACCTAAATCGCCAACCAAGAAACCTAAATTTTTATTTGTGATTTTGATTTTCTATACAAAGTTGGTCAATTAAGTTATTAAAAGAAGCTTTCAAAACAAACTTTTTAACAAAACTAAGTATTAAATTATCTACTTAGAACATCTAGGAATTTGTTCAAATATTCTAAGAAAATAAAATTAAAATTAAAATTAAAGATTTTGGGCAAATTTAGAAGCTTTTACTTGTAATATTGCTTTTTTTTAAAATGATAAAATACACAAGAAACATTAAAAAATGATGTTTCTAAAAATCCACATATATGTTATAAAGTTTTATTAAGATTATTATACTTTAATTATTACTAAAATAAAATATAGATCTTTAATACCAGTAGTAGTGATTAATGCTAGAATGTTATGACTACATATAAATTTGATTTTTTTGATGATTTGATGAGTTTTTTGTTACATAAATAAGAAAATACTACTATAAACATACCCACCTGTACACACACACACACACACACACACACATATATATATATATATATATATATATATTTATATATATATATTTATATACATTTTTCTTAGTTAAAATCATTCAATAAGTAACATTTAATTCAAAGGTATAATTTTAAATATTTTATGGTTAAAATTTCATTGCAAGTATTTTTTTAATTAAGTATTTAATATTAACTAATATATTTAAAACTTGAATATTAATAAAATGATATAAATTATTAGAAAGTCAAGCATATATATGATTTAAAATAAAATTTTGGTTTATAATGTTTATTATAAAATTATGTTATTCTAATATCCAAAACCCAATTTAAAAAAATTATAAGTCACAATTTATTATATAATAATAAAAAATAGAAATTAATAAATAACTTTAAAA
The DNA here is from genome assembly GCA_036785485.1 of Physcomitrellopsis africana. NCBI lineage: Eukaryota > Viridiplantae > Streptophyta > Bryopsida > Funariales > Funariaceae > Physcomitrellopsis > Physcomitrellopsis africana. The sequence continues at coordinate 402,178 of JAWRVF010000258.1, forward strand.
TAATTTTATAAAATTAAGATTAAAAGTAATAAAAGTATTTAAAATAAAAATTCTTAATTTTAAAAAATAAGATTCTTGATAGGATAATTTGAACATAAATATTAGACATATTATTATTTTAATAAAAATTTCTTTATTTACAAGGATAAAAAAGACTTTTTATTATATAAATAATATTTTGATTATTACAAAAAATTATTTCATTAATTTTTTATAATTTATTTGTTTTATTTATTTATTTATTTTCTGGTTTTTTTTATTTTTGATTTGTTTATTTCTAAATTTCTTGAAGAAAATATCAGTCTTAACATTTGGTAACTCTGATTTTGTTTAATTCTTAAATTTTTTTGTTTTTTTGCCAAATTCTTGTAAGCATTACAATTATGACATTCTTTAATTCACACATTGTTGCACATAATTTAAACAATTACTTTTTATAAGTAAAAACTCATTACAATACACACAAAATAATAACAATATCTACCAGCATCTTGTTATGCAATAAAAAATTATAAAATAAACTTTATTTTTTCCTTGATCTATACCAATATGGAACATGTTGCCACAACCTTGACATATTAGGTATTATACTAATCAAATTATTTTTTTCTTTTTTTTAATTCAAATATCTTTTATTTATGTATTCTTAGAGTAAATATAAAAATTCTATCATCTTTATTATTATTATTGTGTTGAATAGATCATAACAAGACTTAGAAACTTTGCATTGTTTGTCATTTACATCAAATCATTAAATACATGGTATGACTTAATCTAATCTAACTACAATCCTCTTTAGTCATTTTGGCACAAACAATCTTATATTTTATTATAAAATATAATAAAGACACAATAACAATTTAATACTAGAATGTTACAAATTATTGAACAATAACCACCTTTATTAGAACAATTATTATGTCCTTATGTCTCTTCAAAATCTTAAGCAATTATAAGAATTTGTCAATAATTATTATATTCCACCAATCTTTACAAAACTAACATTCTAAAATAATTTTTATTCATTTTGGCAGTATTAAATACAAAAGAACATGGAACCAAGAGATTAAAAAATACAAAAAAAATAAGACACTAAATTAGATACAAGACTAGATACAAAAACTAAGAATAAGAAAATATTTAGATTATTCTAAAATATATTTTGGTAAAATCAAGGTGTCTCTCTTTTTACCATTTTATTTATATTATGGCAACTGAGTTCTATAGAAATTTCTACAAGAATTATTTTAAAAATCTAAAGAATATCCTATACAAACTTATTTTATAAGATAATAGATGGCTAGAGAAGGCTATAATTGCTTCTATAAGACTATTGAAGGTTCTTTAAAATTTATAGAAGAATAAAAAAAGGTTTTACATTCTTATAAAATGTTTTAGAATGTCTTATAAGTTTTTAAAGATTTATAAAAAAATAACATAAGTATATCATGTATTAAAATAGTATTTTTAAATATTATAAAGAATAATTGATACTAGAATTTGTTGTATATCTATAACAATTAGTAAAGCTCTATGAAGCTAAATCATAAAATGTACCATGTATTTTCAGCAAAATTGTACAACTTAGTCTTTTAGTTATATCTCTAAAAGTAATTAAATATTGAATTTATTTTGATTCTACTATTCTTTTCGTTTATTAAATATAAAATAAGATAGATCTAAATTAAAAATTAAAAAATTAAAAATAAATAAAACTACATATTTTTTAAAAATTATTTAAACTAAACTACTATAATATATTATTTTAATTGATTTTGATTATTTAAAAAATAAAAATTTATACATTTTTATTAAGTTATGTCAATTTAATGAGATTCTTTGAAGAATTTATAAAAAAGATGCAAGATATGATATATACTTGTTTTAAAATAAATTTAAGGCTTTTAAGAAACTTTCAAATACTAATATATTATTTTTTTTTATATTTTTGATTACTTTTAAAATCATCCTAAATCATTTATAAGGTTTTAAAATCTTTTTTAGTTTTTTATAAATTTTTAAGAATCTTTTATAGTTTTTTAGAGTTTTTTTATAAATTTTTTATAAAATCTTCTAAAATATTTTATAATTCTTAAAAAAAATTTATAAGCTTCTATAAGACCTAATTGTTATAGTTTAAATAAGAGAGTAAAAAAATAAGTATATATATAAGTTAATAAGAAGGCTATATAGAAGCTTTTTAAGGACCACAAAGCTTCTTTATCAAGTGTCCAAGTTGTAGGATGCTTCTATAGTTGTTTTTTAAATATAGAATTAAAAATAAAATAAAATAAAATAATAGCTACATGATGCATCTAATTATAATAATATATTTAATATATATCTAGAAAGATCCTATAATTAAGATAATTGTAATATTACTTTAGTCTTATCAACACAAGTTTTGAAGTAATTTAAGTTTTGATTTGTTAATGGTTGTATATCTAATCTTAATTTAAATATTGTATTTTATTTTTCTTACGATTTTTATTTTTTTGGTTCTTTTTATTTTTATTTTGAATATCTATACTATTAAAAAAATATACTAAAATAATTAAATTATACTTTAGAATATTATAAGAAATAAATTCTATTAAATTCTTATTCTAATCTTTTTGACTTGGTGCCTAATTCCAACAAAATATTAACAATATCAAAATAAAATTCAACTTTTACATAGATGATAATTAATTTATAATATGTTAGTTTAATATTATTTTAATTAAAAAATCTTTTATTACCACAATCAATAGTTTTACTTCTTGTAATCTAACCACTTGTTTTTTGAAAGGATGTAGCACTTACAACTTCGATATCTTCTTGAATTATGCAGTAGAGAAGGAATTTTACAACCACTTTTATTGTTCAGGCATAATGAGAAAACTTTTATCAAAATATTCCAAGAAGAAGTATAGCAGCAACCAATTCAAAGCAAATATGACAACAAGTAAATTTAAATGATGAATTTTAACTTTTTTTATAAATTTAGTTTTTATAAGAAAAAAGTCTACAATTATGTACTAAAATTGAAGTTATCTAAACAATCAATCTAATATAGAAATTGAACTTGCAAAGAAAGACAAATTTGCATAGATATTTTACAGCAAATTAATCATAGTCCTAGTTATATTCATAACCTTAAAAGACAAGTCTAACCAAAGAATTTTTAGAATATAAAATTAATTATTGAAGGCCAATGAACTAATGCACCAAGATAAGACCAAAATGATATCTTTAAAACTAAGTCTATAACTTTGACCTACTACCATTGCATTTGAGTTTTATTCTTTTAAATCAAACAAATATAAAGTTTTATTGCTGCAATTCTTTTCTAATTTTTTACTATACAAGTACATCTTGCAACTCTATATAATAACCAATAACAACTTCTTTTGTAAAAAATAAAACCAATAGGATCTACATATTAGTTGATACAAATTCAACCACAAAAACAATCTTTTGATGAATAACATAAGAAAAAATTTCAACCTTCCAACTAACTAAATAGAATTCTCTCTTATAGAACAAAAATATTTGATTGAATAAATAAACTTTTATTCTTACATAATATTTTTGTATTAAGATTTGTTTTAAAGTATTTGTAAAAACATGTAGAGGCACACTACTACTAGAATGAGAGAAATATTATTTACAAAATTAGAAGTAAAGTATTTCAGAAAAAAATAATTAAATTAAAATTAAAAATATAAATGTTTTTTTTTTTTTTTTTTTTTTTTTTTTTTTATATGACACTTATATTCATTCTTACAAAATTTTTAGTTATTTTGTCTTAAATATAAAGTTCTTCTTTAAAAAGAATGAAAAACTGTTTTTTATTATCTTTTATCTATCCAAAGATTAATAAGACATCCTCCTTGAATCTAATTCTAAAAGATATAAGATAATCCGATTCATAAAAAAATAAAAGTAAAATAATCTTATTTTTTTAGTTTTTTGTATCTATTTTTAAAATCCTATTTTTAGTATTTTATAACAAAAAATATTCTTTTGAAATAGAATATAGTATATATAAAAAATGATCTATTATAATATACTTTGAATAAAGTATTTCAAAATTGTCTACTTTAAATGCACAGCAAATCAATTCAGTCAATAATTTTTTTTTAATATTTAAAGATTTAAATTTTTTAAATGAACTTTTGTTCAAAGTATATTATAATAGTTATAGCTTTTTATTTTTATTTTTATTTTTATGGCTATAAAAAATTAGTATTAAAATTAAAATAAATTAATATAATAAAAACCAAGTACTATTAGATATTAATTATGTATATTTAAAATTTGGATCCAGTAATATATAATTTTAAAACCAAATATTTTAGAACTTAGTTTTTTTTATTTTTAGTTTATTATTTTTATGAGATTTCAATAGGCATTTTGATTGACACTTCTATCATTTTAGTATATTTTTAATATTAGATTATATTTATTTAATTTCAAAAATTAAAATATATAATATTAAATAAATTCTATTTAAGTTAGAATTGATAGTAGCAAAGTATTAATTTGATTGACATAGTAATGTTATTACTTAAGTAGGTTTTGTAAAAAATCTTTAAAATTGATCCCAAAAATATTTCAGTTTTTACAAATATGATTATTATTGTTTGATATATTTAAAAAAATAATTAATAGATTAGTCTTTCTAAATTTATATATATATATATATATATAAATAATTATAAGTTTATCCTTAGTAATATATATTATTTTTATTAAGATTTTTATTTTATAAAAAACTAATTAAGATAACTATTCAAGTTCAAATATTTATAAAATTATTACTTTGATTATATAAAAGTACTTTGAAAAGTTAACACATATGTAGATAAGGGTTTTAAGTTTTACTTGTGATGGTTATTTTTTAAAATATTTAAAGTTGCAAAAAAACTTAAATTAATTTTATACTATTGATAATATCTTTAATATAATTTTTTATAAATTATAAATATTATTTAATATACTAAGTTTATAATAATCAAAATTAATACTAATATAAATTTAATTTAATTTAATTTAAATTTTTGCTTATATTAATGTCAAAGATATAAATCTAAGTAGACTTCTTAAGATATAATATACTTATATACACTTATAAAGACAAAAAATGACTTTTTTGAGGTATATTTAGCATAAATTTACTTGAATGGCTAATGCCAAATATAAAAAATAAAAGAGCCTTGAATCAAGACTAGAATACAAAAATATTATTTACAAGACTAAATTTGGCCCTAGTCTTGTTTTTATATAAGCTAGCTAATAAAAAAGCCATGTGGAAGTTTTTTAAAAACCATAAGGCTTACCAACCAAATATCTAATTTGCAAGACTTTTTTATAAAAATTTCGTAGAAGTAGAAAACTTCTTTAAAAAATTATTGTAGCTATATATTGCACCCATAGATCCAATTCATATCCAAAAAGCTTCTTCAATATTTATCATAAAACATATTTCTACCTAATATAGTTATACCCACTTATATTTCTTTTTTTCTTTTTTTTAAGTAGTATAAATATCTATAATAACTAAAGTACATATAGATTAGATCAAATCTAATTAATTATAAAATAAATAATTAATAATAATTAATCAAAATTTTAACTTAGATAGTTGTAATATTTTTGTAGACTTATTAATTATATACATGCATATGTTATTATCTAAAGAATTTTTATATATATATCCATTATAGAAAGGTATATTTTGCTAAATTTTATGATTTGGTAGATGATTAGTCTTTAATTGCTTTAAATAATATTCTTATAATTATATTATACAAATAGATTATAGATAAGTGTTATATTATATTGATATTATTATGCTATTAATTATTTTTTAATTTTATTTTTTACTTCAAAAAAAATTGGGATATAAATTTAAAATTATAAAGTTTAAAAATAAAGATTAAAATTAAATATTATTTTGAATAAATTATTTTAGAATTTAGAATTAGGTACTAATATCTAAAAGAATATCTAAATAAGTTTATAGTATTCATTTAGAAAATTTGATTGTTCCAAAAAAATAATAGCTTGAATGATTATAAATATCAAAGATGCAAGATAACAAATTAGCACATAGATAAAGAAAAGAATAAAGAGCTAGATTGATTTCAAGAACAAAGAACTAAATAGTTGGCAAAAATAAAGAACTAAATGGTTGACAAGAACAAGAATTAGATTGATATCAAGAAACAAGACAACACTTTGGATTGCGTCAAGACTTGTGTTAGTAAAATTAAGATATACCTTAGTCTTGCCTTTTATTTATATTGCAAGGTCTATGTCTTATTGAACCTTCTACAAAATCTTCTTCAGCTTGATGGAAAGACCTATAAAAGATTTTGACTATGAAAGAAATTAAGAAATTTTTAGAAGTCTATGAAGCATCTATAGAAGTTTTTAAGAATATCCTAGAAGATTTTAAAAGATTAACAAAGATTCTAGAAGTCTAAAGAAGGTTTTAGAAAGTTATAACTTGGAGTATATCCATGACATCACCTCTCTTTTTAGCAATGAATTTTACAAGGAGCCCAAATGTTTTGATGAAAAAATCACATGTGTAGAAAATCTAAAATTTATTGAAATAGAGAAGCAACATATTTTATCTTTTATTTGTTGGTGATCAATTCTATAAGATCCTTGAGATGGCATCAATGGCCTTTAGATATAATTTTTGTTGCACCAATGTCCCATACAAGAATCTGCTCTTTGTTGTGACCTTCAAAACATCTTCTAAATATAATTTTTGATTTAACTAGAATCATCCTTTCAACCTCAAGGAATATTATCAAAGCTTAGGCATTTGAATCAAGATTTTTGTGATGAGGTTGTACTTCCAAAGACTCCAAACATGATCTTATTTGATATTGGAATACTCTTTTTTTACTTTATCCATATTCTTCAAATCCAACAAATTGTAAAAGTCACAATGGTTCATTAGATACTTATATGATAAAAAAGTCTTCTAATTCTTATTCCTATAAGTCCCTTAAAAGGTGAAGATTTGACACGATTACTAACAAACTTCTAATAAGATGTATTCTATCTTGAAAAAAATGACTATATATAAATGAAGGTCTTAGTGTGGCTTTCTTTTTTATATTGGGCTTCTATCGTTGATAAGGAACCTTCATTTAGAATCAAAGAGATATTAATATCTATAAAATCTTCAATGGCAATTAAATCTAAGTTTTCTAGGATATTGTTGGTGGAATTTGTAAACTTTTTCAAATGTATTCCTAAGATTATGTGAAGGTTTCTATGTTCTTTTGCTAATTCCATAACTCTTCTAATGGATGAAATATTTCAATCATTTATATCTTATATGTAAATCTAATATTTTATCTATTTCATATTCAAGCTCTTAATTGACTTTAATTGAAGTTGGTGGTAAAAGAACTCTTCTAATAATATTTGATTTATAATAGATTTTTAAAAATGAGATATAGAAGATTGAATGAATGCGTATACTACTTGATAGTTCAAGACAAAAATTTATTAAATTTATTTAGTATAGAATTATAAATGGTCCAAGTCTTTGATAATCTAATTTTTGTGATGATTGATCTATTGATATATATTATCAGAGTAGTTAGACATGATCTCCTATCTTAAACTTTGATTGACTCTTGTAATGAATGTCTACATAGTCTTTATATTGATCTTGAGCCATTTATAGCTAGAATTTTAATTCTTCATAAATGGCCTTCTAACAAGGACATAAAACAAAAACAACCAAAGTATTAGAATATTCATGTGCTACATGAAAAGAATAAAGAATCACTCAAAGATTGTATAATATTTAATTAGAATAGTTATTGCAAAAGATAAAAAAAGTAGAGATACTTGAAACAAAATTAGAAATAAAAAAGGCATTGACAAGAGTGAAGAAAGCTTTCCTTTTGTCTCTATATATACTCTCTATCTAACAGCTATATGATGACATTCTATTAAATCTCCAACACATGTCCAATTTGCAAGATGTATGTCAAACTTACAAGATAAGTTGTTTATATGTGTGCTACATAATTAACTTGTTCTACAAGCTATCAACATATACAATATGTGGCTAGCTTGTTGACTAAATTTCTAATCTATTAATCATCTATAGACATAAATAAAGATAAAATTATATTTATAAAGCTTCTAGAAAGATTTTTGATAAGATATTATCAAATTAATTTATTTTTATGTACTTCTATCTATTCATGTTATTTAAATAATTATTAGAATAAATCTTATGTCTATGATATTATCCTCCTTTTTAGAAATAAATTCCATAAAGAATGGTGATTATATATTGAGGAAGTTAAAGATGCATCAAATTATATTTATCACATATTTTGAACTTTGTCCCCTTTGAAGATAATTGATAGATCCTCTCAACCATTAATAATATCCCATACCAAGGCAAGAGGACCACCTTGATATTTGATCATTATTGAAGCTTTTATAACTTCCTTCATTTAAAACACCATCAAGAATAATTCCTACATTTAAAAATATTACCAAACACCAAGAATTTCTTCCAAGGTTGTGATATCAAATACATTATATCTTGCCATCAATTTAAAGAAGAACATGTCATTCTTAAAGATCTTCATTTCTATTCTATCATCTTGAAGGTTGTAGCAGCCATAATGTCTCATTTGATAAGTCAGCAAATGATAGCTCTTGAGTTGAATTTTTTAGTTGTTGATTTTTCATCTTTTTAGTACCTAAAGTCCAAAAAAATAACAAAAAATGATATAAGATATTTCTACTGAACCTGCTTTGTTTTATAATAAAGATTTTCTTCATCTTAGTTTTGATGGATGTTATTAATCAAATGCATTGACTTTGATTGATGCATTTGTTAGGTTCCTAGATGGTCCCATGTATATTCTCTAATATCATATCCGTATCAATATACAAGATATTCCAACCTATTTCAATGTCATCTCAAATCTAAAACTTCTTCTATGTCAAATTTTTCATTGTTGTCTATTTTTATAAGAGTCAGTGGCATTTATATTCTTTCTTATATATCCATTGTCTTATATGACTCAAGCAAAGATACATAGAATATAGGATGGATTTTTATAGACTCCAATAGATATAATCGATAAGCAATTCAATTGATTTATTCACAAATAAAAAATGGTCCAAGTCAATAATAATCCAACTTATCACAAGAACAAATAGTCTTTATATTATAATAAAATAGCCATACCTTATCACTAATATAGAATTGAAGTTATTTCTTATAATAGATATTTATATTGATCTTTTATCATTCTTGAGCTTTTTTTAATTCTACCTTCTGTCAAGGACATGAACTAGAAAAAGATACATAATCTAATAGAAACTATATCAAAAAAAGTCACAAAATGGAAATAAGAAAGTATGTATATTCAAAGAAAATTGAAATGGCTATTGCCAAAAATTGGAAATATGAAGACTCTTGAAACTAGACTAGAACTAAAAAAAGAGTTGACAAGAGTGAAGAGGGCTTCACTCTTGCCTCTATAAATACTATCTAACTAAGAATTACGTGGTGGTATTCTATAGGATCTCATACACGTGTCTCATTTGCAAGACACATGTCAAACTTGCATGACAAGTTTTCCACATATGCGCCACGTACTTGGCTTGTTCCGCAAGCTATCAACATGTATGCCATGTGGCTAGGTTGTTGACCAAGTTTTTAACCTATCAATCACCTATAGACATGTATAAAGGTGATTTTTCATCTATGAAGCTTCTAGGAAGCTTCTCTATCAGATATTATCAAATCAACTTATTTTATCTACTTCTATTGGTCTATTATTACTTAGATAATTTACTAGAATAAATCTTATGTCCGTGACATTACCCCCCCTTCTAGGGACGAGTTCCACGAGGAGCGGTGATTACATGTTGAGAAAGTCCAAAATACATCAAATTGTGCTTGCCACATACTCAGATCTTTGTTTCCTTCGAAGGTAGTTGATAGGTCCTTTCAGCCATCGATAATGTCCCATACCAGGGCGAGAGGACCACCCTGTTATTTGATCATTGTTGAGGCCTTCATAACTTCCTTCAAAGAAAACATTAGGAACACCATCAGGAGTAGTTCCTACTTCTAAAAGTATCACCAAACATCGAGAGTCTCTTCCAAGGTCGTGATACCAAACATGTTGTATTTCGCCATCAATCCAAGGAAGGACATGTCGTTCTTGAGGGTCTTTATTTCTATTCCGTCGTCTTGAAGGTTGTAATAGTCGTAATATCTCGTCCGATAAATCAGCAAATGATGGCTCTTGAGCTGAATTTCCTAGTTGTTGATCCTCCATCTCTTTAGCACAAACAAAATCTAATGACAAACAATGATACAAGGTAGGATGAAACCTCTATAGAACCTGCCTTGTTTTATAGCAAAGATTTTCCTAAGTATTTATCTTAGTTTTGATGGATGTCGTTGATGAAATGCATTAATTTTTATTGATGCATTTGTTAGATTCTTTGATGGCTCCTATGTAGGTTCACTAATATCGTATCCGTGTCAATGCACAAGATATTCCAATCGATTTTGGTGTTGCCTTGAATCTAAAATCTCTTCAATGTCTGGAATTTTTAGTAGGTTATCAGCTATAGGCGATTAACCGTTAATGTCACGACTACTAGTGAAAAGAGGGGAGGAATGATTATATTATAGAAGAGCTCAAATGAAAATATTTGAAAAAATTATCTTAGAAAAATAGATAATAGACAAGGAGGTAGTAAAAATTAAAAAGTGCTAATGCTGCCTTTTATAAAAGGGATTTCTACTTACTTTGAAAAGCCATAAAAATGGTAAAACAAAGTAGATTAGAAAAATAATTGGTATAGGTAAGTTTAATAAGAAGTTAAGAGTAGGTTTTAGAGAAATTTACCTCAAAACTACAAGAGTTGATATCCGGAGAGGGCGGGTTAAGAACCTGGGTCGAAACCAGACCCCAGGGCACAAAACCGCGTGCCGACGGCGAATGGAGCGTCTTTTTGCAGATTGGAGATTGGGGTTAGGGAGTGAACTTGAAGGGTTTTATATAGGAGTTGATTTTGAGTGATTTGGAGAGAAAACGACTTTGTAATAGCTTTGCAAAGTCAGGGTTTATTTTGGCTACTTGAGATTTTGTGAAATAAATTAGGGTTGATGGTTTAGGCAATTCCAGAAGCTTTGCAGCAGATCTACGGCTGGAAATTTGTGGGTTTTTAGTTGAACGGTGCAAATAGGAGGTTTAGGCACTGGAATATTGGCGTGAAGATTGGAGAAGGAGGCCGGCTGATACCGGAGCAAATTTGTAAGTTTTTCTTCTTCTTGGTAAGTTGGATCTTCTTCAAACTTGGTGTGTGTGTTTTTAACTTAATTGTTAAGGTGTATGAAATATTTCAATCAAGATCAACGGTTTGTTTGGTAGTTATTGTGGTTCTAAAACTGCCTTAGAAATTCGAGTTAGGGTTTCATTAGGGTTAGGGTTTGATTAGGGTTTGACTTAGGGTTTGATTAGGGTTTGACTAGGATTTGACTTAGGGTTTGATCAGGGTTTGACTTAGGATTTGACTAGGGTTTGACTTAGGGTTTGACTTAGGATTTGACTAGGGTTTGACTTAGGGTTTGACTAAGGTTTGACCAAGGTTTGACTTAGGGTATGACTAAGGTTTGATCAAGGTTTGACTTAGGGATTGACTAGGGTTTGAATAAGATATGATTTAGGGTTTTAAGATTCTATTTTAGTATTTTCTAAATTTAGCATTTTATATATTATTTTCTATTATGATTATTGAATGACTCATTTATTCTTCTTTTATAATTTTTTTAAGATTGAATCAAGCTGAAAAATATTGTTAAGGTTTAATAGAAGTTAATTAAGATTCTATTAGAATTGTTAGGATTTTGTTGTGGCGTATTTTCTTTTATCTTCCACAGCCAGGTGCCCGGAGCATTCTCAAGCAAGACTTCACGTATTACGACATAATTTGGTGAACCCGACGTGAAAAGCTTGAGGTGGAAGATTTTTAGAAAATTTTGGATTTATTTGACTTATGGAGAAAGAAGGCAAGAGAGTTGACGGAAGAATTATGGATGGTGCTTCAATTGGAATAAAAGCTTGAGGTGAAAGCTTATTGGGATTTTTTGGATTTATTTGACTTATGAAGAAGGAAGGCAAGAGAGTTGAAGGAAGATTTATGGATGATGCTTCAATTGGAGTAAAAGCTTGAGGTGGAAGGTTATTGGGATTTTGTTGGATTTATTTGACTTATGGATATGGAAGGCAAGAGAATTGAAGAAGGAATTATGGATGGTGCATCAATTGGAGTTTTAGTGGAGTTGCAAGTGGAGCAACAAGGGGAGATAGAAAAAGAGGACAAGATGGAAAGAGGGTTGATTTTGAAGCTTTTTAAAAGCTTTGAACTTTGAAAAATATCTTAGGAAAAAAAAAAAAAAAAAAAAAAAAAAATGGCATTTGGAATATCAAGGAGTATCATAGGGTTTTATAGATATTTTGGAGGATTTTGAAGTATCATAAGTGGAGTTACAAGTGGAGCAACAAGTGGAGGTAGCAAAGGAAGACAAAATGGCAAGAGGATTGATTTTGAAGCTTTTTGAAGCTTTGAGCTTTGGAAAATATCTTAAAAAAAACAAAAATGACATTTTAATTATCATGGAGCATTATATGGCTTCATAGACATCTTGGAGCATTTTAAAGTATTATAAGTTATTTATTGGGGCATTTCAAGGGACATTTCAAGGGTTATTCATTGAACATTATAGAACAAAATGGAAGATGTTTTGGATAGGTTGAATACTTTGGATGGGTCAAATGTTGATGAGTATTTTAAGGCTTTTTTTATTTTTATGGAAGAGCAACAAAAGATGCAAGCAATTGAAAGGGATATCACAAAGGCATTGCAAGGAATCATCAACAAATTTGGAAGGTTTGAAGGATGCAACATCACTAAGTTTTTACAAGTTTATACATATGAAATGGAAGCATGCCAAATTCCTGAGGCAAAGATGATTTCAAGCTTCTATTTGGCTATTGAACCTAGGATTCATAAAAAAGTGAAAAGATTACTTGAAGGGGGTGTAGAGACATGGTCAAAATTTCAAGAACTTTTGAAAGATGAATTTATTGATACAAATGAGGATAGGATTACTAAGCGAAAGTTTTTGGATTGGATAAATTTACAACTAGGCATGCATATGGATCTTTATGAATTTTTGAAAGAATTTGAAAAGAGGTTTTATCAACTCTCATCCTCTGAGAGACAATCATTGGATGTTTTAAAGATAGACTTACTTTTAAATGGTCTTGATGATGCCTTGGGAGACAAGCTTTTTATGCTTCTTATAGATGAATCTACGGAGAGTGGTTGTACCAATAATTGGGAAGAGTTGAAAGAAGCGGTGATTGTTTTAGCAAAGCAACAAAGGGCACAAGCTAAAGGAGTTGCAGTATGGCCTAAAAAATCTTCTATTTTGGCTTCTATATCATCTTTCTCAATACAAAGGATTAATCTTGAAAATAGAGAAATAGAAGAGCAAGTGGAGGACTTCAAAGGAGGAGCCAATTCTTTGCAAATGAAAGAAATTGGATCTTATATTGATAGTGGTGAAAGAGAAAACAAAGACTCTATTCATTTTATTAGTATGGAAGGCCAAGATATCCAAAAATTTGAAGGCAATATGGAGCTCAAGGATTTAGACACTAACGACAATGTGGATGAAAGCAATGTCTATTCTACATTGAATAAGTTTATGCAAGTTGGTGATGGCAATTTTGATGGAATATTTCTTAATGATAAAAAGAGATTTTCAATATTTGAAGGAGGTGAGGATGCTTTACCTATTACTTTGGATTATGTTGAAGAATTCAAGGTTGAACCTCCAAAAGAGATGGATTATGGATCTATTCAAGGTTCTAATCATGAAGGTTGTATGAATTCATATCATTATGATGTGAAAAGTGGTAGGATTATAGATAAATATGATGATAAAAGTCAAATTACATATTGCTATGAAACCATATATGGATTGGATGAAAGAAGTTTTGAAATTTTACATCAACATTATGGAGGGGATTATGAAATTACACAAGGTTATGATGTTTTACAAGGATGCATTCAAGAAGAAATGAAGGATGTTTTACAAGGATACATTCAAGAAGAAATGATAGATATTTCACAAAATTATATGGCAAAAGAAGATTATGGAATCAGAAGTAAGGGTATTAAGTCAATGGCTTTAATCAGGTCAACTATGAGTACTAATCTTTTGGACCAAAGTCAAGGTTATATGGATAATGCAAATGTATTGGGGACACAATTGGATTTTGATAAGAAAAAGATTCATCATGCAGTGTGGAATTCAAAGATTGAAAATCTAAAAATCTTCAAATATAAAGACATTAGAAATGGGTTTAAAGATTACATAGACATCTTAAATGGAGGTTGGAATCAAAAGAACAAGACAAAAGATGCAAGCAAGATATATGTAGCTATGTGGATGAGGTTTCATTTAAGTCTTCTTATTTCAAAATTTGTACCTCGCCAATGGTTTGGTCATGTGCAAAAGAAGATAATTTCAACCTACTTACACATGTGGAGTATATGGAAATATTGGCATTGGTAAAAGAGATAATTGACTATAGAATATTGGCGTATACAAGAAGATGGGTATTAGACTTACATTAACAACTGCATATAATCTAGAGGGGAGATGGCTTCCTGCTTATTAAAAGAGATAAGGCCATTATTACCTTATCACAGGATGGATATATTTTATTCAAAAATATAAAAAATTTTGGAAGAATAGAAAAGAAAAATGTCAAAAATATAGAATATGAGTTGAAGAAATGTGAAGTGCTTGATGAAGATGAATTCATATTGGAGATATTTAAAGAAAGTGGCTTTGATGACATCATAGGTGAATTACAATTACTATTGGATTTAAGTTTTGAAAGTAATGATAAGGTAATAAATGTGCAATCTAAAGAACTTTATGATGAGGTGAAAGAATATGTTGATAGATATAATACAAAGTTGAAATTAAAAATAAGACTATTGCCAAGAAAGTTAAACAAGTGGCATTGCCGCTACCATTGGATTATGAGAAAGAGTTGAAAGGGCTTACATACAATTGAATTTGAGAGATTCAAGGACATTGAGGTAGCTATAAAGAAGTTGAAAGAAGCAAGAGAAAAAAGCAAGGAGATGGTTTGGGCTTTCTATTGTCAAACAAGTCTATGACAATGGAACATATATATTACGGGAACTTGATGGGACACAATTGAAGACACCTATAGCAGGCAAGCGAGTCAAGTTATTCAAACAAAAGGGAATATATATACATTTTGATGAAGAACAAAATCTATTGAGGGGTATTGAATAAGAAGAAGATGATCAAATTGAAGACCAAGAATATGAACAAGATGAAGAGCATTCAACATATTGAAGAATTATTGGTGCATACCAGAGGATGC